>LNAC01000298.1:0-34572 GCA_002007465.1 Ailurus styani
AAAAAAAAAAAAAAAAACACAAATCAGGGCGCCTGGGTGGCTCATTAGGTTAAGCATCTGCTTTCGGCTCAGGTCATGATCCCAGGGCCCTGGGACTGAATCCCACATTGGTCTCCCTGCTCAGTGAGAAGCCTGCTGCTCCCCCTGGTTGTGTGCATGCTTTTTCTCTCTCTGTTAAATAAATAAAATCTTAAAACACACACACACACACACACACACACACACACACACACACACACACACACCAGACCATCCCAGTCCTCCAGTCTCCTACAGTTCTTAGAATCAAAACTAAACTCATTATGGCCTGGAAGGCCTAATGAGATCTGGCTTCTGCTTACCTCTTTATTCAGTGAATGAATAAATTATTAACAAGTGAATGGACAGATATAGCAATGCACCACGTATCTAGGATGAAGCCCAGAATGTCTTGCATAATACAAGTGACTGTTACTGTTCTCACTTAACTTTTATGAAATGTCTTGAGCACACAGCAATGTGTACAGAACAACAAAGGTAATCCAACTCCTACACTTCAAGACCTATATTCCAGGAGTTAGTTTTCCAAATATGGAAGGAAAGGTAGGGTCTTTCTTGGCAATACTTGCTTTATTCTTTTTTCTTCTTCAGACTTAGACAGAGATAATGATGTATGGAGAGCAGTGAGAAAGAAAACTAGGAATGCCAGGAAAAAGTAGATGTAGTAGTAGGAGGGAGAGAGGGACATAAGTAAAAACATCAGGAATGGGGCAGGGAGGTCAGGGAAGAGAAGAAGCAATGAGGAAGAAATAGGCTCTCTGTCTCTTCCTGCCTCAAGTAGACATTTGACTGGGATTCATCTGAAAAAACAGAAATCAAGTGAGTCCCTGTGACCTCAGAGAGATCTGTGACCATGCAGGAATGGACTGCACTATATGTTAATTATACTTGAATAAAAAATAATAATTAGTAGTGGTAATTTAAAAAAAATTTTTAAAGAATGGACTGCAGGAGCTAGAAGAATACATGTCTACACTCAGCTCTCTAGGCAGATGGACAGAAGACAAGAGCTACAGCTGGGTATTATTCTACCATTACTGCCTTCATCTCTATTTGTGAAAATAATTTCCCATCAGCTCCCAAATTTCCATAGACATTGACTTACAAAGGCATCATTGCATGAGCAAAGTAAGAGATGAGTAAGCCTTCTGTCCCTGCTATTCCCTTTCTCACAGGGTTGTGCAGTCCTTGACCACTAAAGTGACAGAAGCAAGCTGTGGGTATTTTAGCTCTTTAAATAATGCCACTGTTCCTTCCTTTTATAAACTACTAAATTAGTGTAAGTATATGTATCATATACTATATTATCTCATTATTTAACTGGCCCCATCACCTTGGGGCACCTGGGTGGCTCAGATGGTTAAGCATCTGCCTTCAGCTCAGGTCAAGATCTCCAGGTCCTGGGATTGAGTCCCATGTCGAGTTCCCAGCTCAGCAGGGAGTCTGCTTCTCCCTCTCCCTCTGCCTCTCCCCCTGCTTGTGCTCTCTCTGTTTGTCTCTCTCTCTCTCTCTCTCAAATAAATAAATAAAAATAAGTCTTTTTTAAAAATGCCTTGTATCACTTTATTAATTATAAGTTCCTTGAGAGTAGGAACCATGTATTCCCTCTTTCATTTGTATCCCACACAGCACTCAGCACAGTGTCAGAAATATAACAAGAATTCAAAAGAAACTCATTGCACTAAATATGATTCAATGATTTACTGTCTTAAAAAAATCCTCTCTCAAGGGCATGGAAATTTGTAGTCTGACATTACAGAAGAAACTGAGAAAGAATCACAACTAAAATATCAACACTAATTTATAAATCAATATACAACTGGTCTCTCAGAGGAAAAAACCATTCTGATGCCCCATGATGAGAGCAGTACTAATAATAGTTCATCCCCTTGCCATGTAAACACTGAGGAGCTAGCCCATCTATAGATGTGTTGGAAATGCTGATCCAATTCTAAAAATATCACTTCCTTTTCTCTTCAAGAAGCAATTTTCCAGGTTAGTACAAATATGCAAGGAGAATACTAAGGCACATCAGGGCTTCCCAGAACTCTTGTAGATTCATTAGCTGGATGTCCCAAGCTCTTCTTCCATTTGTGAGGACTGGACTAAGTTGTCACTGCCAATGATGATCTACTAAATCCTCAAAAATAACCACTCCTTCCCCTTGGACCCATGGCAGGAATCATTAAATCATGGAATTCATTCCCCTGTGTCTGAACTTGGTCTCAGAACTTCTATTGACCCACCACTGCAACCCAAGAAGTGTCAATCAAGCACAGTGAAAAACTGAGATGAAGCCTTTTCCTATATATAGGATAGCACCTTTGAATCTCCCATGAAGAGCTCCTGTAAAGACCAAACTCCAAATCAGGCTATGAAATAGGTTACATTTATCTTCAGAGACACCTAAAACCTCTTTACAGGAGTTGCCCCATTGTTTCTATCATCCCCATCCCCAACCAAGTCATCATTCTATGATGTTTATGTTAATTCAAGCAGCCAAAGTCCCATGCTGTGTGCCTACCCCTGGCCTGCCTTCCACAGATGTCATTACATTTTCAGAACACTTCTTCTAACTTCCTACTCTGTTGACACCTGAATGACTATGGTCCTACTTCTCCTGGATGGTTTTTTTCTTAGTGCCATGGATAATTGCTTAGTTAGTCTGACAAACTCACCTAAACTACTGTGCTAATTCTCCAAAGGAGCAGGGCCCTCCTGGAAACAATGGCTTAAATGACACTAGCGGAGAAAATTTCAGAAAATTTCATTCAGACCGAATGCTAATTGGCTAGAAGAGAGATTTGAGAGTGTGAGAGAGAAACTGTTCCCTGTCATACCTCTTGATTTTCTCTCAACACTCAACAACTCTTTACAATCAGTCACTGCCCTGGGTGTTTCTAGATCCCTTTCAGCAACCCAAGTTAACCACCATATAAGAATACAGCCCATAAAACACCTAATAATTCCCAAGAAAAGTTAAAGTAGCTTAACAAAGAAGTACCTGATTTCTGTGGACCCTTGGGCACATGCTAAGTGGAAGATTTTGCTAGAACATTACTCCCCTTCCCTCCCTCCCCCACCCCACTCCAAATTTTAAAATCCTGCCTCTGTAAGCATTAACCTGGTACCTTCCAGAAACTGAATAAATTAGGTATCCAATACCACTCAGGTTAAGTGGCTTAATGTTTTCACCAGACCTGAATAGGCCTAGACAACAAGGAGTGGGTAGGGATGATCATGTGTTTTCATTTCTTTCATGAGTCCTATTCTCTGTGGACTGTTCTAAAGCTACACACAAAAAAGCTTTGAGTAATTTACTCAACTATTACTGCATGAGTAATTTTTGTTTGGTGGTACATTATTATTCACTTTCAATCATGCAACTCAAAAATGACTTGCAGGATTACAAGAGTGTAGCATAAAGTTTCTAATACAATTCAGTGGCCCTTAAGTAAAAACATGAACACCATCAACTGCAGTTATCCTGTGCAATGGCAGAAAACCATCAAGCCCAATTATGTGAAAATGCAAGAGAACTGCTTAGACAAGCTCCTCACCAAGACTTTCCATTGCTCATATAATAGAGGATGCTTAAGATCAAAATTCTAATGACATTAAATCAGTTTTCTGGTTATAAAACATGGTTTTCAAATTAGTTCAACATAGCATTCTCTGTCCTAATACATAGGATTGGATAAATATGATAGTTATTTCTAGGAGGAAGAAGCTACTTGCCAATCAAAATTGTATCTCCCAGGTGAAGCTTGAGAGAATTCTCAAGGTAAATTTACTAATGAAGAATGATTTGAGAATGCAAAATACTTGAGACATACACCCATCCACAGTCATGGATCCTGTTTGACAACATATAATCCACTTCCTTAGATACTTGTTCAACTGAGGTTTTGGAAAACTATTAGATTAACATTGGGTACATAGTAAGTCACAAAAAAATGTCTGATAAATGAAGGAATGAATTGTTACATATACTAAGGAGCTCCAATAAATGTAAGAAACTTAGAGCCATAACATGTAGAACCATATCTCACTTTCTTCCAAAATGCTATTAATATTCTTCTTGTTGACTACTTAATTACTTAAGGCAATTTCTCTTTTTGAAATGTTTTGAGGCGTTTGTTTTCCCAACAATGAATTAAATGTTGGCTAAGCATCTGTGCATCTACACCATTTTGTTATTCATGTTTTTTTCCTATTTTCATAGATTTCATAAAATCCAAAGGTTGCATAATCCTTCCAGCATTAAGTCATTAGCAGACAAAGATAAAGACTCATGAGCTCTGCGTTTTAGTTTATCTCACATTCTGCTTCATAGCCAACCAGGTTTCATAATGAAAATTTCCCTCAGCTGGTGCCTCAAATATTTTATTTTTAAAATACAAATGATTTGACCAATATCACTGTGGTTTAAAAATGTTTTCCACCCTGTTGGTTTCTGCCATGATCTCCTCTGGATATAGTTCAATTAGATGCCTTCTCACTTTTTCACAAGTAGCCTGTTTTTGTAAAAGATTGAAAAACTTTGAAAAAGAACTATAAAACATTTTCACTGTCAATAGAAAAAAAAAATGGATTGCTTGAGCCAGACACAGCTCCCTGTAGAGCTAACCTTTTGATCCTGGAGTCCTTTCATGCACTTAAGTCTTCTCTAGAGTCAATGGGAGTGTTGTGTGTGCAGGGGCAGCAGGATCAAGTTCAGTCAGTTCAGTCTCTTCTTTAGTACTCTGTAGCCAAGAGGGGTAGCCAGCTGAATCTGGTTTAGTTAAAAAGTTGGGGCGGGGGGGGAGACCTTCCTGATGCTTTGAAGTTTTTTGGGCAGTGTAATAATATCAGGATTTGTAGGTTATTTTGCATAATCCTAAATAAGATATTCTTATGCTTTCAAAAAGTTAGTGGTAGAAGAAAAGCAAGAACCTCCAGTACTCATCTGAAGTATTTTTTAAAGTTCTGCATAGAAATGACCCAAAATGCATTTCAGACAGATGTATAATTACAGGACTGCCCAACTGTGTGTCTATGCAGGAAAGTGCCTAAAACAATTCCCAAAAGATGGATTTTTTTAAAGAAAGATATAAACCCCCATTTTTTAAAGAAGGAGATATAACATCCCTCCAAAAAAATGTCCACAGAAAGTAGAATGGCAATTGCCAGGGGCTGGGGGAAGGGGAGAATGGGGAGTTAGTATTTAATGGGTACAGAGTTTTGCCAGATGAAAAAAGCTCTGGAGGTGGATGGTGGTAATCGTTGCACACAACAGGAATGTACTTAATGGCACTGATCCATACACTTAAAGATAATTAAAAAGGTAAATTTTATGTTATGTATATTTTTAACCACAATGTAAAACTCTACAGAAAATGTAAATCTTTAGAAGTGTCTAAATGCTTATACTATTTATAATCAGGAAAATTAGAACTCTGCTAACTGAACAATTCCTGCATGGTTTGCATTCAGTTGTTCATTTCTCTCCTTTAAATGAGTACAAAATACTCTGACGAACACAAAGAAGCTTGCTGGAGGATTCTACTATTTGTAAATGGATTAAGTATCCCTGTGACTAATCCAACTACTTGAATTGAAACAGGCACTCTTTCCTTGAGAATCCTTATCACCCGAACCCCGAAAGTACTCACTGATGAGGACATTTTTCCAGGCGAGGACAGACGCCTGAGCAAGGTGACTCTGCCTTGCCAAGTGGAAGAGGGGCTAGAGAACAGGGAAGTACAGAGGCACGTCACAGAAGTCACAAAATCTCCCTGCTGGAAGCCCATTACACTTTATTATTACCAAGAAACTGAGGTTCATTTTCTGGTATTTTGGCCTGGACATTAAGAATTTAAACTAACACCCTTGGACACAACCTACTGTTTTAAAAATAAGCATATTTTGTATCACTTTGTGGAAGGGTACTAAAACCTCTGCAATTTATTGGTATTGGGAATTCAGAAGGAATTTAGGCAGCAGCAGCGTGGGCCTGAAAAGTAGAAGTGCCTCACTAAACAAGTGATGGTCCCAACACTAAATGTGAGGTTAAGAATGACTTTCTCTCTGGTTAAACACACACACACACACGCACATATTTCAGAAGGATACTGAAGCTAAAACAAACAGAAGAAAGATGAACACTGTATTTAATAGCTGGATATGAAGTGTGTCATTTCAACATATATGAATAATTAACTTATTTTTCCCATTTTTTTTTTTGGAATCCAGATATTGGATAACCTAATCTTTGCTCAAAATGACTATTATCTTTTTAACCAATCTTTTTAAAACTTAAGTACTGGTCCTCAGACAAAAAGATACTGTACTAAAAGGTAAAATCTCCAAGTTATCTTCTTTGCTATCTCTGACAAATGAGAACCATGGCTTCACATGTTCACTGATCAATATCCCCAACTAAAGGAAGTATTTTGTTACCTGTATGGAGTATATTTTAAAATTATAAAATTAAATTACTTCAGCAGGACAAAACACATCGCTGGTGTTTCAAGAGAAAACCACTGGACAAAGAATAGACAATGCATAAAAGAAATATATAATGGCCAATAAATATGCAGAGAATTCAACTTTGCTTGTCATGCAAGCATTGCCAAAAAAAAAAAAGCACAGCAATTTTTCTATCAGAATGGCAAATTTAAAAAAAAAAAACTGACACCATTGAGAGTGTAGAAGAAAATGTGTAAAACAGATACCTTTGTGTACTGTTGATGAGGGTGTAAACTTGAGCATAAGTTTACCAGCCTGGCAACTTTATCTCTGTTAAACTGTTAAATATTTCTACATTTGACCCAGCAATTCCACTTCTCAGAAGTTTCCTTAAACAGATTATCGTACATGTGAACAAAGAAGATGCAAAAGGATATTCATTGCAGTGTAATTTATAATGGTGAAAAATTAGAAATAAATTATGTTCATTAACAGAGGATTGATGTAAAAAAACCAGAAGATTGATTAAATAAATCATTGCTCATTTATTTACCAACAATTGGTTGAGGGCCTACTGAGTGCCAGGCAATATTCTATGTACAGTATATATAATGCGTCCATTAAAATAATGATGTAGATCTACAGTTATGAGATTTATTAACAGTTATTAACAGTTCATTTAGTATTACCTCATTTATGTAAAAGTACATGTGTATTTATTTATATATATTTGTGAATATGTATACATTGAGAGACATCTGTAGGATGATCACCAGTGTGTTGTCATAGTACTAGTGACTATCTCTAGGGCTTTTTTGTTGTTAATCTCTGCACAGGATTCCCCCACTATCTGAAAGTAGAACATTCCCATGAAACTTCTCATAAGGTGAAATGAAGCAAAGAAGCAATTAAATTAATTGACACAGAAAAATTTTTAGCATTCCCAGACCCAAAAAATTACCTCTCTTAGGCTTTTCTGATACATTAGGACATATCTTGCTAATAGATGCACACACAAAATCAAGATAAAGCAGAGACACCCACAGACACAGTTCAAAGTCCTGGCGGCTTGATGCTGAGATGCTGAGTGTCGTTCTGGGGAAGGAGCTTGGCAGGGCCACTCTCGCTGCTTGGGGTGCGCACTACCTCCATATGGCTAGTGGCAAAACAAATGCTGAACACTATTTTCACTTTTTGCCTTTTTTCCAAAAAGTGAAACTCTTTTCCAGTTTTCTTTCAGTTAGTGAAAGCAGGTACTAATCCAGGACTTTCGTAAAAGCAAAGTGGCATAAAGTAAACTTTCAAAAAGCTGGGGATACCTATACTTTTCTGTACTGTTCAACTATTCTTACAAGGTAACCATATCACTTTTATAATCTAAAAATATCAGGGGTCTATTCATTTTGGAAGGATAAAAAAAGAGAACCATTGGTACAACTTCATCCTATTAATATGCAGAAGAAAATACCAGACAGCCACAGAATTCCAGAAATCCAGCTGCAGTTCTAAGATGTAAGACACAAAAGCAGATGCCTGCCCACAAGGATGAGGTAAATAAGATGAAGCACAACGGTTCCATAGAACTCAAGTGCACAGTGCAGCTGAATGTACTCTACTAAACTAGAAATCCAGGCCAGCAAAGTCCCCAAAGACTACAAAGCGTAAAAACTAATAACAATAAACATATCATACACAGGGCTTTTCTATAACTTGGATGTTATTTGTGTTGAAATACTGGCCTTTTAACAGTTTATAATGTTGATTTTTGACTTTATATATATCATTCCCTTTTCCTTTAAAAATGATTTCCCATGAACCTTCTCCATCCCTTTAATCCTACAAGATAGTTTTTAGTCTGAGCAGGTGTCAAATGCATAGCTTGGTTAAAAAGCTAAAATATTCTTAGCTTCCCCTAAATTATGACTCTCTCAGCCAAAGTATCAAGTATATATCAATAGCACAACCGTAATGCAAAGTAATTCCTTTTCCTGCTATGAGTAGAATCAACAGGATATGCATCAAAAAGACAGATAGAGAAACCATAACACAGAATGATATACCAGAAGTCACGCTAGAAATTCTGTCATGATTCTACTGAATCTGAATATATGAATAGCTGGCCAACATGAACAAGAGAATGGAAACATACAACCCCGTCAGGTGTTTAAACTGTTAGGAAAGAACATTTACAGAGCTCTCTTTTAAATGCACTGAACAATTATGTAAAAGTCTGGGTTTCTATTGTGAGAGGAATACTAAGTATTCACCTTTGAATATATTTTAAGTTTTTGTTGTTATGTTGCTGTTTACTATTACTGGATTACTTTACATTTCTATACCTTCATAGGTAGGTGTGCATCATAAAGCATCAGCTTTCTCGAACCTGTATAAAATTGCTCCAGGTCTTTAAGATGGAATCAAATCACAGCAGTAAGCAAATACCTTGCTTTCACAGTTTTTACGATAAAAATTGAAAACGAAACTTGAAGACATTTGATTGAGTCAAACAGAACAAACAAAGCAAGTACTGTAGTCTGGTGTCTTTTATTAGTCCAACTTTGTGTTCTGAACAGCATGCTCCCTTGACCACATAGTAGTCTTAAGTGTGTGTGTGTGTGTGTGTGTGTGTGTGTGTGTGTGTGTGCGCGCGCACGCGCGCGCATGCATAATTGCCTTGAACCCTACCAAGGACCCATAAGGTGGATCAAACATTCTAGCTTTGCTCCTTTCAAAAACTGTTTCAAGGAATCAGGATAATTTGCTGGTAGATTTTTAAAAGATGAAAAAATATTCTGTAACATATGACCTTTCTGAATAGAGAGAAGGCATATACAAACTATTGACCAAATCTAAGCTTCAAGCTGCCATTGTTAAGCAAAGCTGAAATAGCAGTTCACTACTGTGAACCTGCGCCGGAAGCATCAAGTTTTTTCTGGTGTGTTGCCCTTGCTCACCCATTTGTTATATTCTTCAGATGAAAATTCCAACTTCAAGCAGTCTGCTGGTGTTCCTAAGAATAAATCAGGTTTTATAGACCTGAATATCTTTTAAGAACAAAGAAAATTTAGGAAGCCCTAAAAATATCAGACTGACCCATTAATTTTTTTGGACATTTACCAGGTTAATATAAATAGCTCTGGTTACCCCTATTGGGGAAGGAAAGGTAAAAGTTTAGGTTTCTGGGCTTTACATTAATAGTTCAAAGCTAGAGAGTGGGGTCGGAGATTGAGTATAAGTCCCTTCCTTGCCTGCCAAAGCACGTCCTTGCTGCAGTTGCTTCTCTATGAATCTTTGTGAATGGAACATTAAAGGAAATGACTAAAAGAGAAAGAATACACCATGTTCATTAGTCTGATGCTGCACAGTAAAAAAGTTACTTTCATTCTTTTAATGACATTTTTGTAGAATGATGTCAGAAGTAGTTTAAAACACAGTTTTAATCTCAAAACTTCTTAGAATTGTTGAAAGAGAAAAATCTCTAAAAACTACAGTAGTATAATCTCTCATCTTAACTGCTCAGAAACAGTTTACATTTGGTTTAGACTCTGTGTGTGTGTGTGTGTGTGTGTTCATAATCAGCAATGAGTATTAAATCAAAGCCTTCTTGTTGTTCCATTGCAATAATGTCTGAAGCAACCAAAAATATTGTATTAGCCAGTATCCGAAGTTTTAATACTTGAAACAATACTTAAATATTGTCAGAGCTCTTGGGTAATGTCTAAATGTTGAATCAAATTTAAAAAAAAAAGTTCAGTTCAGTTGAAAGTATTGTACTAACAGTATATTTAACAAAAATAACACATTGAGTTGTTTTTCACAACTTAAATTCTTGTGGTACTATTTACAATTACATACTTATTACTATCATGGCAATACAAGTTGGGGATTATTAATAAGGTTAGAAAAACTCTCCCACTAAATGCTCTCTCCAAAATTCCAGTCATGTCCAAAATCCTGTAATTGTAGTTTATTAATATGCACTAAATGAAACACTCCAGAGATATACACACACTTTTAAATATCAAAAGCTTAAAGGAAGGAGCAGTTTTCACGAACACATAGAAGCTATACTATTGAGAAAAAAAAACTATTGGAGGCTTTAAAAAAAGAAAAAAAGAAATTACAAGGGCCCTTAACACTTCATAGACCTTACTCTTACTCAATCAGAATTCTTTAGAGAGTGCCTATAAATGTTCTAGCCTGTGACAAGGCCATATTTTTTATCTCCTACCCACCCCTACCCCAATCACTACTTCCCACCATACGATTAAATACCAAAATTGAGCCCATGGCAAAGTGAACAGTGGTTCAGCAGCTGCTAAAATAGCTGAAGGCATGAACTAACCTGGCACTTCATACCTTGTCAAACTGAGACTCAAAGGACCAGCAAAGAGCTTCCACAGGCCATCTGGTTGACCCTCCAATGCCTTCGGCAAGGGTACACCTATATACCTTCCACATCAGTTTCTGTCTTATTTCCAAACATCTCTAGAAAAAGAGATTCCATAATAATCCATTCCAATGATTAACAAACCTCACTTTTTGGGAAATTCTTCCCTGTATCCAACCTAGCTCCATCTCTGCTTAAGTTAAAGACCATTTCCTTTTGTTCTCTTCTCAGCAGCAAGAAGAACACCTGGTTACTGGTCTCCATACAATAACCCTTCATATACTTGAAAACTTTTATTAAGCCACCCACCAGTTTCTTTCTTCCAACCAGAATAATCTTAGTTCCTTTAACCTTCATAAATTCTATGTTTCTAACCTTTGGGTCAATTTTTTTTTTCTTTCCTATGTAATAGCCCTGGACCACTAAACACGAAATCCAAGATGTTAAGGCATTAAAATGGACTGGAGAGACAGTTTTGAGGACTGTTAAACAGGGATGGTGAGATGGGGTGGACAGAACACTGAAGAAAGATATACTGGAATTTAATGCATGAAACCAAGATAGTCTTGGAAATTTAAGTCTTAGTTGTTCTAAATTTTCCCCCAATTTCTTGCAGAGCCATTGTGTTTTCAAGACTAGCACTGGATAACATTACATTCAGCTGCAAGTTTTGTGAACATCAATCTTGCCCAACACTTGGAAAACATGCTGTTCAAGCCACCCTTCAGTACAACTTTAGACTGCAATAAAATAGCTAGATAATATCAATATTGGCTGACTCAGATGAATGCAAATCTCTAGTAACTCATCAGCTAGTAAATGCCGAATGCAAATGTTTAAGTCACACACCAAGACACATGGTTTGACTCTATCCCAATCTTTCATCAAGACATAGAGCATAATCAATGCCTGAAAAGAACACTCCTTGTCCTGAGATGGTCAAATGTGCCTTGAATTTTTTTATCTAAACCCCAGGGGATTGAAAGTCCTGCAAATATCCAAGTGTTTCTTAGAGCACGCTGGGTTCCTGTGCCTCAAAGAATGTGCCACACATAATACACCATAAGTTTTCTTTACAAGTTTTTTTCTATCTTTATTAAATAAGAATCCAAGAATAAATGCATTCAGATGTATGAAGTTTAACTGTTTACTCTTGATTATGACAGGATACTGAAGAAAAAAGGGTGTTGCAAGATTGAAGATGAAACCTTCCTTAGTTTGTGGCCTCAGGAAGGTTAAATTCTATTTAGATATACTTTGGCAAGATCCCGCTTCTATTATGTCCATTTTCACAAAGACAAAGTAGGGTGTTTTACATGTACTTGTTTCTTAAATACCGCAATTCAGCCTCAGAACTTTTTCTTCTTACAGCATACTTTTTCCCAAATATATGTGGTTTGTATTTGTCAACTGTAGGTCGAATTCTATTCTTAAGGACCAAGGCAGGGTGCCTTAAAAGTTACATGAGTGTTCCTGCATACATTTGTGAACTGTGTGTATGAATGTGTATTTGAAATGTGTCTTTAATTTACCATCCGGTTATGTGGACAAGTTTGTCTTTCACTGATTGAAAATGTATTGAGCTACTTATCAAAAACAAATTGCTGCCATCTGTGAAATAAATGACTAAAGATATTACTACCATAATGAAATTCAGGAATCAAGATCGATGAGGAGATGGGTAGTTTTAATATCCAAATTTTACATTTGTTTTTCCCTTCAAACCTCTGCATACTTAAAGAAGGTTCAGGTGCTAACTGCAAGGATGGGCCCTTAACCTCCTGCGGTGAAGCCAAAGGTAAAGTTCTAGACAGGATTAAGGCATTTGTATTGTAATGCAGAATCCAGGAATGCCAGTTGTCAGGTCTTCCAGCCTGACTCCCCTAACTGCCATCACTGTAAATTTAGGTGGGCAGCACAGAACCTGACATATAATCACATTCAATACATATTTGCTGAATATATGAATAGGGGAAAAAACAGTCATAGAGTCTAGGTCATATCTTAGTGCTATCAACATTTTGCTAGAGCTGATGAAACTCAGGCAAAGAGGAATAAAAAAGCTTGTCTGTATGGCATAACCCAAGCTAAGCGGTAGGGTATTCTTTTTAACCAGGTGTATTTTGACCACCTGACTTTACAAAGATAAAATTGGAGTATTAGGACCCCAAACTGGAATGCTTGGTCACACCACTATTTATTAGATGCCTATATTGTCATGACCTACAATACCTGCCCAGAGTAATCAGGCTATTAATTAATTCAGGGCCAAGAATCAAACACAAGCATCCTGGCTTAGGGTTGAACCTGCTCCCCCATTATACCACAATCTGAACTCCTTTGTGACTAGTTATTGCTGCATTCCATTGTCATAAACTGAACCCCCACAGTAGAGTGCTATATTAAAATTGTGTTGGCTGTATTTCAAAACATCGCCTATTTGGAAGCGCTTTCCTCAGGAAAGGCATAGCAATAACTTCAATGTATCTCTAGAGTCACAAAATCTAAAGATCAGGAAAACATTCAACTAAAATGTAACACATGACTTTTCTTTAAGGACTGGAAGAAACTTTGCTACTAATGGTTACGATTCACTAAAATCAAAGTGTTAAAGAGTGTTACTCAATGCAGCTAAAACAAGGTTACCTTTATTGTTATGTGCTTAAGAAAAGACTTTGAACCTTGGTCATTTTAAACTCTGTTGTATTTAAATTGCCATTTGTCAAGTTGATTCTTCATTGGTCCCCTCTTCCCTCCTCCAACAGTTCCCCTTCCCCCTAGGATAAGGTGCCCTACCCTCCAGTCTTGGACTCCCTACACCTCCTCACTCACAAGGATTTTTAGAAGCTCAACCAAGCCAGACTCTAGTTACTGGAACGTAAATGACAGTATTCTTTAATATGTTATCATTCCTGAAGGGCTTTATATTTTTTATTATTTTTTTTTTAATTTTTTTTTAATTTTATTTTTATTATTTGCCCAAGGGGTACAGGTCTGTGAATCATCAGGCTTACATCTTTCACAGCATTCACCAAAGCACAAACCCTCCCCAATGTCCATAACCTTTATATTTTAATAGGAGAAGAAGTCTAACCCAGCCAGTTTGAAAGTTAAAGGAAGAAATACATAAATTATTGATCTCTGAGTTATCACACTAAATAAAAATATAAATATTGTAGAGTAGAACTTAAAATTCCTTTACAAAGTTTCACTGGAGGAATCAAAGATGATCAAGGCACCAGAGAATCTGAACTACAGTTGACTCTTGAACACAGGTTTGAACTGCACAGGTCCACTTATACATGGGTATTTTCAATAAATCCAGTACAGTACTTTAAATGTATTTTCCTTATGTTTTTCTTAATAATATCTCCTTGTCTCTAGCTTACTTTAATTGTAAGAATATAGTATAATACGTGTAGTATACAAAATATGTCTTAATCAACTGTTTATGTTATCAGTAAGGCTTCTGGCCAACAGTAGGCTAGCACTGATAAGTTTGGGGGACAGTCAAAAGTTACACATGGATTTTCGACTGGGGGAGAGGGAGCTAACCCTTGCATTGTTCAAGGGTCAACTGCACTTTTCTTCCCTATGCTTTGAAATGAATGTCCTAGACTAGAATTGAGGTAAAAATTGGTGCAATGATGATGAAAATTTTGCCTTAAATTTTGACTAGTTCAAAGTTGGAAAAGGGCAGGACAGAGCCTCTCTTACATGGCATGCTGGGATGTAAACCAGGCTCACTTTTCTGTAGGAAAACCAGCAATATGCACCAAGAGTCACATGTATATAACATTTGACCCAGTCATTTGATATCTAAAAATTTATCCTAGGGAAATACACAAACATACACCCAAAGATTTGGAGAAAATATTTATGCAACACATTTAAAAGCAAAATAAAGTAATTTCAAATCAACCACAATGTCCGGCAGTAGGAGATGATTAAATAGAAATGGGCATCCCTAGCTGGGATCATTGTAGCCACTGTGGTGAGCCAGCTCTGGCTGTGTACACCAACTAGAAAATACCTACCCACTGAAGCCACCTAAAGAATCCCATAGTAGAAAGTGGCATGAATGAAATGACTCTATTTAAAGGAAAAACTCTCACATCACAAATACTCGTATGCATTTACACACTTACTTTTTTTTTTTTTTAATAACCATTACATATTCCCTGGAGGAGGTGACTTCAGGGAATGTGACTGACCTAGAGTGAATGGGTTGTTTTTTGTTGTTGTTGTTTGTTTGTTTTTTAGTGTGTGGAGAGAAAGTTTAATTTTCAGCTTTATAAAACAAATCATTCCTTAAATCTTTATACGTAGCAAGTATCTGCTTTATAGTTCAAAAACAAAAATAAGAAGCTTTTAAAAATCAAGTTTCAGAATAAGGACATGGGAAGCAACTCATAGCATTTTCTCAAGTGAAAAAAAAAAGATACAAAATAGGTCAAACCAATATGATCCCAACTCTGTAAAAAAATAAATCATATATGGCATAGAACATAAGAGAAATATAGTCAAAAGGAATGAAAAGATACTCACTATTACTGGTTAGTTCTGAATGGGGAGACTAAGATCATTTTTTTTCTTTTTTTCTAAATTTCATTAATTTTCTGCAGTGAACACAGATTACTAGTATAAGAGAGAAGAACAATAAACATTATTCTTAATACATTAAACTTTTTAATGGGGCGCCTGGGTGGCTCAGTGGGTTAAAGCCTCTGCTTTCGGCTCAGGTCATGATCTCAGGGTCCTGGGATCGAGGCCCGCATCGNAAGGAATGAAAAGATACTCACTATTACTGGTTAGTTCTGAATGGGGAGACTAAGATCATTTTTTTTCTTTTTTTCTAAATTTCATTAATTTTCTGCAGTGAACACAGATTACTAGTATAAGAGAGAAGAACAATAAACATTATTCTTAATACATTAAACTTTTTAATGGTCAGTTCAACAAGTTAATGGTATTTACTTTTCTAACGTCAAGGCTTACACTTTCTGCCAACATTGACATTCATTTTAATTTCACATTTTACTCTGAAGTTTGAGACGTCAAATTTCTATAGATGAGTATCCTCTGAGCTCACTAGGATGTGCACGTTCTAACAGACTTAAAATGTTGGATTAAAGAAGGGACTTTATATAGCAGACTTATGCAGCTGATGAAACTGAAGTCCAAAGAGTTAAATCGGTTTTCCAAAAGCTCAAATCTTTTCATTTAACAGAAAAGCTGAGACGAGAATTGATTCTCCCAGTCCAGTGTTTTTCCATGACATGATGCTGCTATGTTTTGGAAGAGAATCAGCGAAACCACAACAAAAATAGTACTTTAAGAAATGTACAGCAAAATGGCAAATGGACAAAATTTGCATGTAACTTCACAGAGAGTTGTTAAATCCAGCAAAACACCAGATTCCACTCTCAAAAAGCCAATTGGCCTTTCAGAGAAGTTTATCTAAAGAAATGACTAGATTGCACCTAGAAGGAATCTTAAGGAAACTTGATTTTTATTTTAAAAGTAACACAATTCAAAGCTTAAATGAAAACATCTGGTTTCACTTTCTTTACTGATTATGATAGCTAGAGATTCTGAGACATCAAGCATGACTCTGTTATTTAATATGCAAATAAAATTTTTGGCTTGAGTGTAAATCTTATACTTTCTGTTGTGCCCCTTGCAGGTAATTATTTTTTTCATGTCCCTCCTGGATACAAAAAACCTTGAGGTGGAATCATTCATTAAGAAATGCATCCTTTCCACAAAACGCCCACAGGCACAATTCCCCCTAAAAAGTAGGAAAAAGGTAGACCCTAATTAATTGGAATCTAGATCACTGGGATAAGTGCCAATTCTGGCTTGTTTGTTTTTTTCCACTTTTGCCCAAAGGTTGTGACCCAAACTCAAGGATGGAAGACCAAATTGGGGTTGGGAGGGAGGTGACCACGTGACAAAGAGATCAATTTCTATTGCAGAGCATTTATTATGAAAAAGGTACTGTGCTAAGTGATTGTCAAAGACTACTAAGGTCAGATGAGAAACCCGAGTTGTTCATAATGGGAGTAGACCCTGAGAACTGTTCTCACACTGCCTAGCTCTCTCTCAGCACCCTCTACACACACATACACACATACACACCAAAACAAACAAAAATATCCATAACTTTCAGTTCTCTCATTAATCAGATAAGTTTGATAGAACAGAGTATAAGGCACTTTCACCCTTGGTAATGGAAACCTTGCTTTGGCTCTGTGTTTCATAATGCCAAACATGTAATTCTGGATCTCAACAATGAACTAACTACTCCTTGTCAAATAACATTCTCAGATTCAAGGGGCCTAGACCTATTTTTCCTCACCGGGGATCCTCCCTTAATTGGGAACTATGCAAAGACATTCACGGATATTTACGGGGTACCAGAGTGTGGTGTGTATTCATTCATGTCAGGCAATGTGACATTTCAGAAAGTGGGGGACTGGCAGGCCCTTCTCTGTCAGTGTTTATTTCACCAGACCTGGATATAAAGTTGATAATTCCATCTGAACCAGAAGGAGACACTGAGGAGAGAATCTGGGTAATGGGGTACAAATATATACCTTTCCACAGTCAAATGTCATAGTTTCACTTCACAATATCCCTAAATTTGAAGTGGAGGAGGCAAACTCCAGAATATTCCTTCATTTATTTAAGCAATCATAAATTAAAGCAATGGGGAAAAAGAAACAACACACAATTCACAATTAACTACTGTTTTAACTGTTTAGAAATAAATAGCCAATTCACAAGCTAGAATTTTTAAAGATATGTTATACAACCTATTTTTATGAGCTAAGGGCAAATGAATAACATTCAAAGTGGCAGCAGGATATTTTCAAATAGGCAACTGCCAAATTATACCACTAAATCTGTATCTTTTAAGCCCAATCCCCACAGATTCATGTCTAATGCCACATAGTAACAACTGCTATTTACAACCCACTGAAGGTCACAGTAGTAACTGTGATATCCTAAAACACCTACCAAATAAATCAACTAGATTAAATTCTATTTAGTATAGTCATACGAATCAAATTATCTTATATTTTTCTCATATCTTGATTGTAAACTGACAAGCCACATATGATAACACAGACCAATTAGTCAAAAAAAAAAAAATAGCCCAGTCCTGGACATTTAAAACCACACCTGTTCTACTTACTACAAGTATGACAAGTAAAACAGAAACAGAGACAAAGCTACCCCGACAATCCAGGAAGCTATAAACACTGCACTGTCTCATCATCTGATATTACATATTGATATATTTAGGCATGTCCAAATTTTTACATCAGTCCAGATCTCGCATCCCTACATAGACATAAACTATGTTCCAAGTTCAGAAATCAGCCTGGTTTCTCTCATCCAAGCTTCCTGAATATTCTGACCACTGCCCTACCACCACCTCCTTCCCCCACACATACTTTTTCACCATCTGAGATGCTGTAGAGTGAGGGAAATAAAGGAGAAAGAAAAAGAAGCCTCATAACTTCTGAAACTGGAAAGGGAAGCTAAATTTTGAAAAGAAAAAAAAATGACAGTTTTGCTTAATTCTAGTATTGAGTGCTACTGCTAAGATACACTAGTCCTTTTTAGCCATTTCTTTATTTAATTTATAAGACCTGAAACTCTAATGTAAAGAAACTTCTTCCACACACAAAAATCACTTTGCCCTTGGCACCTGACAACACCCTGCCCCACCCCAGATCATAGCTTGCATGATAGGGCTTTACCTTGCCTGCTTAAATACTAGGAGCCTAAATGCTAAAATGAGGAGCCTAACACAACTGAACTGGGGAAAACACAAAGTAGAAATTTATCTCCCTTAGAAAAATAAGTAAAATATATGTTAAGGAAATGGGTAATTCAGGGAACCAGAGTGTTTAAACCAATTCCCAGATGTTTGTGCTGCTGTCTGAACACTTTAAAAAGGAAAAGGCTTTTTATTACTTCATGAATCCTCCTTCATTGTGAAGACAATTTCAAAGCCCCCAGCATTCAAAAGAGAAAGCTTCAAACTTTCTCAGGGCCCCATTGTGTCCTGGGCACCATGAATGTTCCAGAAACCCACAGAAAAAGCTCAGGCCTGAAAACACATTTGATTTTGACCTCCCAACCTCCCAAATCTGTGTTTATATAATTCATGTTTAAGATGGATTTATGAAGCTCGGGTAAAATCCCATTTCATATTTCCCCAATCAAAATTTCAAAATAATTAAATCAATAGTCATTTGAACATTAATAGCATGGATAGGATGACCATAAATCCCCACACCTTCCTCTGGACATCACATGCCTTCCCTGGGAAGCTTTAACTACTTCTGGCAGTACCAATAAATGTGGTTAAAAATCAATCAGGAAATGTCTAAATGTGCACACTCAGCTACGTGATTTTCACCATCTAAGGCTCAAAAGAAATTCTCAAATGATTTTCACCGAATTTGACTTGCCTGTCTTGCCTGTAAATTGCAATACTGCCAAGTTACAAATTAAAGATTCTGCCAATTTTTCAATTTTGTGAAAATTGAAGAAAGAAAAGAGTCAGCGTACTTTCCCTAAACGGATAAAGTGCATGTGTGTGTACGTGTGTGTATGTTGAGTTAACACTTGGTTTTAACAGTATACCATAACAACATATGGAATGCTTATTTAAATTTTCCAAAATCACACACACACACACACACACACACACACACACACACACACACAGTATACAGATCATGAAAAAAAATGTTAAATCCAGACTGAACTGAGAGGGACTAGAAGAGAGAGTTTTTGTAGCTTTAAATGCGAATATCCACAACCATTAGTGCTGCAATTTAGGCAGACAATTTACCACCCTTCTAGATCTTTATTCTAATGTAACTCACATCACAAATGTGGTCTAGTGACTAGTTTCAGCCTCCACACAAATAAATTTAACTTCTAAAAGAAGTCCCCAAAGCAAACGTACAGCCAAAGAAAGACTCATCCCAGCCAAGGTGGTGGCCCTGGTGGCAGAGATGCTTCTAGGGTAATGTCTCATTGAGGCCTGAGAATGACGTCTAAAATCAAGAAGGAATACTCAAAATGTCCTGTAGGCATTAAGAGCAGCAGCCACAGAGCCAGCTAATCAGCCTTCCTCAGACTTTGCCGTGTTTTAAGAAACACAAAATACTGAGATAGACTTTTAATGGGAAATGCTGGAAAATATCTACTCCTGAAACTTAAATACCCTCTCCTCCTTCCCAAAGCTAGAAGAGTGGTGTGCTCCCTATCAAATACTGAACATAAAGAGCCAGGATGTCATTGCAGATGAAAAGTAAAAGCTCTAGTGTGAGAAGCAAGAACCTGCATCTATCCACGGCAGGAGTCTGCCTCACTACAACCGTTCTGGAGGGCAGTTTGGCTATATGTGTCAAACTGAAAGCTCTGGGGCTGCATAACGTCCACTAATAGTCTTAAATGAGCCATGGGGGAAACTATTCACCAAAATGCTCTCCCATTTAATGTGTTATATTTTACCTCACCTATATCTGCTTTGAAGACTTCCCATCAACCTTTCCCACCCCTTGGCACACACATTCTCTAAGTGGGTTTGGATTCTTAACTCTCACTGGTAGAGTATAACCTCATCCCTGTCCACAGTGTCACAGGGCTAGGGGACTGTTTTTCTTTAGGCCACTTGACTATAATCAAGTGGTCTAGATATTTTTCCTAAGTGCTGATCTAAGCAGACTTCATAAGAACTATTGGGAAATTTGTTTCAAATGGAAAATAATGGGGGCACCTGGCTGGCTCAGTCAGTAGAGCATGTGACTCTTGATCTTGGGATAGTGAGTTCAAGCCCCACCTCGGGCATAGAAATTAATTAAAAATTTTTTTAGGCAGGAAGAGGCAGAGGGAGAGAGAATCTTAAACAGGCTCCACGTCCAGTGTACAGATCCCAATAGGGGGTCAATCTCACAGCCCTGAGATCATGACCTCAGCTGAAATGAAGAGACAAACGCTTAACCAATGGGGCCAATCAGGCACCCCAATTTTTTAAAAAAATTTTTAAATGAAATGAAATAAAATGGAGAGTAAGGCCCCACATCATCCAGAACATCTGACTGTACAAGAGGGAGGTACTATTCTATGTTTTTAACAAGCTGCTCAAGTGTTTCCTAGCTTGAGAAAAAATGTTTCAGGAGGTAAAAGTCCAGTCTGGGCAAGGGAGGCTCAGAATGCTGTTGGATATCAAGAGGCCTCAGGCAGCTGTTATAGCACATTTTCATAATTTACCTGTTTATATGTCTCTTTCACCCACTAGACTTGAAGCTCCCTTTGGACAAGGAACTTCCCCTAATCTCTGTATATACAGGCTCAGTACAATTCTACTACATCCAATTAGTGTTTGGCACTGAATTAATAAAACAAAGAACAATAATAATTCATCAACGATAATTCACAATATAGGATCCTACTGGACTAGAAGTTCTTTTCCATCGATAGATTGTTAAAATGAACCTGTCATTAAAGTTCATATGCTTTTTATCCTGTGATATTTTTTAAAATTTTTATTTATTTATTTGACAAAGAGATCACAAGTAGAGAGGCAGGCAGAGGGAGAAGGGGAAGCAGGCTCCCCGCCAAGCAGAGAGCCCAATGCGGGGCTCTATCCCAGGACCCTGAGATCATGACCTGAGCTGAAGGCAGAGGCTTAACCCACTGAGCCACCCAGGCGCCCCTATCCTGTGATATTAAATTAAGCTAAACAATTGCTTTTGGGTTTTAACAGTGCTCCATGAGGTAAACAGGATAAAAATAATTATCTGTTTTAGTTGAGGAAACAGGACAAGGAGCGATAAAATGCCTAGCAAGTACTCACAATTTTTAGTATCTGCATAATCAAGGATGCATAGGAGGGTAATGAAAAAGCACAGTCTGTATTGTTGTGTTTGAAATGGAGCTCTGCCATTCACTAGTGTGATCTTGAACAAGTTATATTTAAATTTTCTGAGCCTCCCTTTTTTGTGTATGTACTGTATATACGGGGACAGACAGCAGCCTTGTCTGAAAGATTAAATGAGTCTCAGAGAGTGTTTAGAACATAGCAGGAGCTGAGCAAACATTGTTTTCCTTCCTTCCTGATATACTGTCTACAGCAAGGACTCAGCTGGTCTTGATCAATGTTATATACTCAGTATACAGCACAGTACCTGGCAAGTAGTATGGGTTTAACAGATACTTATTGAATTGATTGACTGACTAATATAATCCTAGGATTAAAAAAAAACACACACAGGGCGCCTGGGTGGCTCAGTGGGTTAAAGCCGCTGCCTTTGGCTCAGGTCATGATCCCAGGGTCCTGGGATGGAGGCCCACATCGGGCTCTCTGCTCAGCAGGGAGCCTGCTTCCTCCTCTCTCCTCTCTCTTTGCCTGCCTCTCTGCCTACTTGTAATCTCTCTCTCTGTGTTAAATGAATAAATAAAATCTTTAAAAAAAACACACACACACACACATTGTCCTTTTACCTATCAAGTGTTATCAGTCTATAAAATTATAATATTACCATAATATCCCCCAATCACAAACCTCAAATGATCTACATACTAATGATAAGTCTCCTCAGTCAAAACCCAAGGAAAGTGACCTAGAGATTGCAGGTTAGAAAATCAAAAAGGGAATTTTCATTTAATTGTAAGACTACACACAGATGTTTCTCCGTATAATAAACAAAACTAACATAT
This sequence comes from Ailurus styani, assembly GCA_002007465.1. Lineage (NCBI taxonomy): Eukaryota > Metazoa > Chordata > Mammalia > Carnivora > Ailuridae > Ailurus > Ailurus styani. Next base: position 22,631 of record LNAC01000298.1, read on the forward strand.
AAGCATGTCTTTATTCTGAAATTTTTCTAGCAAACAAAGGATGGTACAGAGAAATTAATCACATTGTGTGAATTCAACTTGTATAAAAACATTCCTGGTATTCTAATTATTGTGATCCCTTTAATTTTAATGTTGGCAACTCTAAAATATAATTTATAGGGATACTATAACTTCACTCAACCCTCTATTTTCCAGAAGGATTTAAAGTCTAAATGTGAATTTTCTTACTATGATTTTCATTTTTAGGATCATCACCCTCTGATTGGGAACAGCCTCCATGAAAAGAATGAAAAGAACACGACTTAGAGCTAGATAGCTCTGCCATTTACTTGCCAAGTGACCTTGCATAAACACACTGAGCCTCGGTTTCCTAATTTATAAAATTGAAATAAAAACACCTACTTTGGGCACCTGGGTGGCTCAGTGGGTTAAAGCCTCTGCTTTTGGCTCAGGTCATGATCGGGCTCTCTGCTCAGCAGGGAGCCTGCTTCCTCCTCTCCTTGTCTCTCTGCCTGCCTCTCTGCCTACTTGTAATCTCTCTCTCTGTGTCAAATAAATAAATAAAATCTTTAAAAAACAAAAAACACCTACTTCATGGAGCTGTTATCAGAATTAGAAAAGGCGATAGGTATGAATCATCTATGTCACACAACAGGTGCTCAGTGAATTGTTCCCTCCTGCCCCTACTGCCAACACAATGAAGGAATTCAGTAGCTCTAGTTAAATGTACCAGTCTAGGTATTTTCATACTTAATAACTGTGACATCAAACTAACACTTTTTTTAAAAGTCTGATTAGTTGCAAGACTTTTCTTTTGTCACTCTGAAACAGATTTATTAGCTGATAGCACGCCTAAGACTCACAAATGTTGTGAAGACTCCAACATTTCCAGGGAGGAAAAGGGCTGTCAACTCCCAAAGGCTTTCTTTTTCCTAGGAATGTCCTCTGGGATTTCCCCATGGGACTTCCCTGAGCTACCTTGAATTAAATGCCCCACCCCTATGACCTGGCCTCCTGAGAGTTTAAAGCCTGCCTGGTCTGCCCTTTATATTCCAGGACGTCGAACATCTTGTATTTATTTCTCCATACCTTCCATTGGATTTTAAACTCCATGAGGACAGGAAAGTGTCTTCACTGTCTAAGGTTCAGTCTCAAATACAGTTCTCTAATTTTCATGTTTTCACAAAATTTTCAGATTTTCAGATTGGTTTCAGAACCAATTCACAGATGGTTCTCTTAAAATGAATTTTTAGTTTTCTTTTTTTCAAGGTCAATCACCTAGGTGTAACAGGGATAGATGTGTTTTATTCATTTATATTTGCTTCAGCGGGTCCTGAAATGGAAATACTGACTCCCTGAATAAAATGAAAGTGAATCCTTCTTAGCAGCAGAAGGAAAACCTAGTGGGCATCTGATCTACTACACCACAGCCTTCTCAGCTCTATTTTCTGGGCCACCCACCACCCTGAAGGCCCCATGATTCACTGCCTACCCTTTAAATTCCTCTCTTAGATCCAGGCTAATCATCTGAGGCTGTCTCTCCACTCCCCTCCCCAGTCCTCTAACCACTATATTCCAGGGCTGTTGTTGTTGTAAATGGGCCCAAATAACATGTTCACTTCACCATAGATGTATCCATGTATCCCTTTTCACAGCATATTTTAATTGCCTGGGGTTTGGGGGTTTTTTTTTCCCCCTCTATAAAGAAAATTAGATTGTAAATTCTGCAAGGACACAAAGTATCTTGTTCGCTATCCCATTCCTGTGCCTGACACACAGTAGGGTCTCAATAAAGATCTGTTAAGTGAACGACTTCCTTCTGCAAAATTTTCAAGAAGAGTAAACGAAAAACAAATGAAAAAAATCTTAAAATGCAGTACAAGAAACTTAGCCAGGAACATACAGATTTCTGACACTAGCATATTCTCTGGAAGTTTCAGCCTTGTCCTATTCACCTTTAGACTGGGCATATCCACCTTCTCTTTTAGGCAAATCAACTAAACTCCTCAGGCCTCTTTTCTGTAGGGAGAAAGCTATCCTAACCACCCCAAGTCCTCCACACACACTGAGGTCCCCTCTCCTGGTCATTTTCATTCCCTCCTACTGTCCCTCCCAAGTCTGTGGAATAGACCTCTCATTCCCATGTCAGACTAGTCCTGCAAGGAAGTCCACATTCTCAGCTCAGTGCAGGACCTCTCCTAGCAAGCCCAGGAGTGTGGAGAACACACAATGTCCCAAGAAGGAGCCACATACATTAACAGGGGATGAATCTTTCCTAGGCCTGTCACCCACCTTTTTGTCTGTGTGAACACCTCACTTGAGGGGAAAAAAGATAGTCGCAAAATTCACTTCTACACACAAAAAATATCTACAGGATCCTAAGAAAACTGTCAGCCTTGAGTTCATTGATTGCAGATTTGGGAAACTTGTGTCGTTCTTTTTTGGTAAAAGAAGAAACCTGACTCTGAGCTAACCCCTGCCCAGACGCCCTGGGGCCTGTAAATACCCTTGTGAATTCCCAGCGTCTAGGCCAATGCCTGAGAGTTGCCTGCCATCCGACCATCTGCACAGGCCCACTTCTGGGAGTCTGGCCGGGCCCAACTTTAAGACCTGTGCTCAGGCTCTGTGTGGCACCCATAATCGAAGGCCGCTGCACCACCTTAACAGGGAGAGACTCCCGGTCCCCGCAGCGAGGCTCACCTTTGCTGCTCAGAGCTACCTACCCGGGTCCTTCGACCCTTCACCCCCAGCGCCTCCGCTGACAGCTGAGACCCCAAGATCCCTGATGAGAACAGAGTTCGTTCCCGCCCCTTATCCCATCCCCGCCACACTTGCCTGCGCCACGAAGCTCGCGAAGCGGTTCCCCCTGCGTGCCCCTCACTCCAGGCTGAGGCTGGAAGCCCCTCCGCTTTCGCAGCTGCGCCAGACCCGCGTGGGCTTCCCCTGGCCGCCGCTCCCCAGGGCCCGCGGCTTGCTTGATGCGCGACGCCGGCCCCGCCGCCCCGCCGCAGACAGCGGGGTTTGGGGCCGGGCCTGCCCGGGCCTCTGGACTTCCAGATCCGAAAGCCCTGGTGTTGCTCCCGACCGCGGGGGTGGGGTGGAGGATGGGGGCTCACTTTAAGTCTCAGTCTGCAAAAATAGTAACATGCTCTGGTCGCACTGATGCCAGGATCCACACGAAAGGCAAGCAAGTGATTCTGTGGTAATCCACTACTTTTGCGCCGTGAGAAGGATTTTGAGGGGGCTAGGGCTGAGCCCCAGACAGCAGCTCCCGGCTGGATCTGGATTCCACACCCCCCCCTTCTGACCTAGATCTACGGCTCTGACCTGACTGTGACCTCCGCGCCCCGCCTTGGGCTCTGCGCGAGCGGGACCCCGGTGCGAGACTCTGGAGGAGTTGCACTCGCACCCGGGACTTGCCGACCACTGGAGTGGAGGGCGGGGGGAATTTATATATGCTTGTGTATGGTGTAGATTTCCAGAAAGAGCTAAATAGATCTCAAAAGTAAAGTCCTGGTCCTAAAGCCACCACGGCTCCCCCTCGCCCTCTCCACTGATGCCCCAAGGATGCTTGTCCAAAGAGAAGATATTAGCGCCCCAAGTTTTCCTCACGTACGGCGCTTTGAACCTGGGTATAGCGTTCGAGATGTACGCACTGTGCTCACGCACTCACGTCTGTGGGAGCCAAGTACTAATTAGGTGCCACTGTCGCCAGCTCACAGGGCGAAGCAGCCCCGCTCCAGGAAAGAGCACCCCCTCAGCAGATGCCAAGGTCACCCGCCCTGACTGGCCTCGACATTTAGGAGACAGGGTGCGTGGAACATGTTTTAAATACTTAATCATTTGAGGCAGGAAAGCCTGTAAGCGGACGCAGACATGCGGGAGCTCTCTTAAAGAGCAGCGCAAAGTTGCCAACGTGACTATTTACTCCCGGCGAATGGGCCCCAAAGAAGACACATCCGGACCAGGTACCTGCGAGAGACCTGCAAAGCCGCTCCCGGCGACTCTCTCAGAACTCCAGCGACTGCTCATCTGAGGGAGGAGGAGCGGGCAGGTGGGTTTTCTCCACCCGTGAGCTCTACAACCCTTCTCTATTTTCTCATTTTATTTTTTAAAAGAAAAAAATGAGTACAAGTCTCAAATATGGATAACTGAACAGGGTCCAGATAAAATTTGCATTGTGAAAAATACGAAGTCGAGATAGATCAGTTTGTGGGTGAAGGCTGCTCTAGCAGAAACGCGAGAAGTGAGCAGGAGCCCACATTTTCGTTTTTACTGTAGAAGTCGGTAAACGAAATCAAATGGTAATGGTTACCTATTACAACCACTGAAATGTTTGAAATAATTTAGTGTGTTTCGGATTTATATGTATGTAATCACCATACTTTTTATTTTGTCTAGCTATTTCCATTAAGTTTTAATAAGCTATTAAAGGTCCCTGGATAAATTTTGTGAGGTATTTTTTTTTAAGTGAGTGGAGATTACATGAACCAGAAGCAAAGTTTGAGCATAATTTCCTTGGCCACTGGGAATCTGTACCTCCTGCCAAAATTTCCAGTGATGGGGAGAAGAAAGGGGAAGAAGGAGATTAAATATTCATTAAGTACCCACTATGTGCATGCATCCTGCTGGGGCTAGTTTTACCCATTTTATTTCATATTAATCATTGTTTACACATAAGAGCTCTTTTTAAAAAGATGGAAACCTCCTTCTTCTGCATCCGGACCTCAAATGGATAGCTTCCATAATTATATTTTATTCGCAAGAATTTCGTTTTTATTACTTCCTTCTTCGAAGTGATATAATTGCCAAGGTTAATGGAGAGATCCATGTTTAATGATATTAAAGACTGTTTTGTTTAACCGATTACATCGTTTAGTGTTAATCCTGACTGGCGGGGGGGGGGGGGGGGGGGAAGGGGGGGCAGCAAACGCTGAATTTCTCCTAACTCTTTACCTCCCTGTAAGCAAAAAGAAAAAGAAATCCCAAACTGTTTGGGAGGAGAGGGAACTTGTAACTGGGAGGAGAGCACAATCACTGAACGCGATGAGCCAAAAAGACAAAGAAAGAAGAAAGAAAAGAGAAGAAAGGAAAGAAAAGAACATGCAAAACAAAACCTCCGTCGCCGTGGATCAAAGGAACCGAAAACATCACCAATTTTGTAAGGGTTATGCAAACACTGTGGCTTATATTGACCATTGATAAAGGCTGAGTTAGACTAGCGGCTACATATGTTACAATGGGTACGGTGCAACTGAGTTTAAAAAAATGAGAAAGGAGTTGACAACCAGATGAAGTGGGAGAGGGGAGGAGGAGAATAAACCCAGGAGCTCCAGCAGGCAGGTAAATCATCAAAAATTGAGTTCCCGCAACTAATGAAAAAACCAATCTCGCTGCAGTCCAGGGGAAATGGTTCTCGACGCAAGCCTGGTGGTGAGTCTATTTGTCGTGTTTCTTTTCCGGACTATCAAAAAAGTTATTTCGAGATTCAGTCAAATGTTTTGACTGGGAGACAGAAAACGGGACGAAGCGTTTCCTGCTGTAACGCCCGGGCCGCAAAGCGGCCCAGCGCAGAGCGCGCCCGCAGTCGCGCGCTTCCCGCCCGGGGCTGCTCAGTACCGCCGCTCCCCCGCGCGCTGGGAGAACCGAGCCCTAGGTCAGCTGGCGGGGCTGCTCGGTCCCACGTGGGGCCTGCACTTCAGCCTGCCTTTGGAGAAAAACTCCTTTAGTTTTCTTCTGGAAGGGGAAATGGGCGCAGCTCTTCCAGAGCTATCGAGATTCCCAGTCGCCTGACAAACTTGGAAACTGGGGGAAGTTCTAAACTGAACTTCCCTCATTCCCTGAGTCCCTTTCTGTCTACTTTACCAGGGCTAAACGGCTGCTTGCCGAGGGGTTGCTCTTTCAGATGAGTTTTTCCACGTAGACTGGAGAAGGGCCGCCGCCCGTTCCGAAGGCTACTTGTCGACCTCAGCGCCCCGGGCTCCGCGAGGCGCACCGCCAGCCTCCCTGCGCCAGCCCAGCCCCGCTCGCGGAGAGAGCCCAAGGGGGGAGTATCTTCTCCGCGGGTCAGAGCTCCACGCCAGAGAGGTCTCCTGACATAATCCTGTCCTGGGGGGCCAAGACGTGCACTAACCAGCGCTTGGCTCTTCGGCTACCGGACCCATCCCCATTACCGCCCGCATCTTCCCTGAAACTCGCCCCCAATTGCAGAAACCCTCGCCTCACACTCCCCCTCCTTGGTCCCCGCTTTCCCGGCCCTTTCCGGGATCCCACACCCCCACCCCGCTTCTCCCGCCCGTCGGGGCCGAACACAGGCACCACTCCCCACGCCTACCCCGCCGCGCCATTTAACCCTTTGCAGGTTTCCGCGGCCGAGGGAGTGCTAAAAAAAGAACGCTCGACCTCCACACCTCAACCCGAATCTCACCTCCCACCCTACTCCCACTTCGCCTGGGTCCCCGCCTAACTCAACCTGAAGGGAGGGAATCATGAAATGAACCAGAGGTGGGCGGAGATGGGGGCTTCTGGATTCTCGAAACTTTGGCAAAGTCCGGGGAACACTTGTGCTCCCCCAGGGCGGTCTTCTTCGCCTCGCGTGGACCGCGGGGTGTCCGAGTTCCTGGACACTAACTGCGAAGAGCCTCTCCCTTTTCTCAGCCCCTTTAAGGACATCTGATCTCACCCTCAAGCTTTCTCCTCTAGTCTAAAAGCTTCGTCAGCCGCCGAGAGCGACCCCAGGCGAAGCCGGGAAGGGAGAGCGCTAGTGTGGGGTTAACCCAAACCAGGGCGCCCAGAGGTTGGCTGAGGCCCTGCGGGTCGAGGCCCCGCGCACTGTTTGCTGGAGGGAGCCCCCAGGGATCCGCACGGGGCATGTTGCCACGCCTGAAGCAGGCGTTCCCTTTTCCAGATCATATTCCCCATAAAATCTAAAGCCAGATGCATCGCTTGGGCAAGTTCCCATTTCACCGCGAAAAGCACAGATTTGTTTCCAAACTGGACTCCAAGTCGAGGTTTCTGGTGTGGGTTCCAGTGGAATACGAAAGGTTGGGCTTTCGATGGCTCAAGGGACTGCCCGGGCTGATAACGTTTTAGGTGCTGCAGTTTCAACCTAGACCAGGAAATGTATCATTTGCGTGTGCGGAGATTTAAAAAAAAAAAAAAGAGGGTGACGGAATAAAGACAACTACGGCTTTCAAAGCCGTGGGTGTACTTTTTATTTAAGTGGAGTGGAAGATAGACCAACTTCATAATTACAGACGCCCAGGTAAGCAAGATAACCTGACGGAACCTCTGTTTCACAACAATAAGTTACAAGAGAAAAAACTTGCAAGAAAGTGAGAACAGTGGCCAGGTATGAAGCCAAAGGGTGAACATGGTGAAAGGCATTTTTATCAGTCTGCAGCGTCAAAGATAGGTTCTGATGAATATTTTTTAAAGAAACAGATGGTTCTTTACAAAAGGGTAGCCTAAGGGTCGACAAGCCTGAGGGTCTATTTCACCTGTAGCTCTCGTCTCAACATTGTATAAAGAAATTTGGGTGGAGTAGAGTAGGCCTTTTTTTTTTTTTTTTTACAGTTAGAACTTTCTGGTATTTGCAGTTGTGGTGAAAAATGAAGGAACAAAAACGAACAGCGCTAGTCTGGGATTGACTACCGCCTGTTACCAGCAAAACATTAGCAGGAAACTAAGACTGCCTTCCCGAGGCTCGCCTAAGCGAACTCAGTTTTGCATCTTTAAAAATTACAGCTGTTTTAAAATCACATTGGTGAAATGAATAACCAGCAATGCGGGATCTAAACTACGCAAACAAGTACACAATTCCAAGTCTCTCTCTCTAAAGAGTGAAAGAGTGCGATGCAAAAGCGCCTCTGAACAGCTAGAGATGTAACAGCGGTGGGGTGCACCGTGCACTAGGTGCCAGTGAGAGAAAGCACACACCCAACTACTCACACAGAAAACTGTTGTTTCCACATTCCACTCATTTAGGATCAAATGATTTTTTTCAAAACTTCCCGGAACTCAGAGATATTGCTATAACAAATGTACCATTAAATAGAATAAAGCTAGTTGTTTATTAGAGTAAGATGGTGCTTTTCTGGCGTTTGGCAATACATGTGTGTGCTGGAGTGATAGAGCAAGCGTCTAGCAGGTCAGTCTTCCAGTGTTGGTTCACTGCAGGGGTGGGTGGGGAAGCGAGGATGCAATTTGGGACCAGCTGCCAAACCTGAGAGATGCTTGTGGGGGTGTACCATCACCTCGTGAAGATATTCTCCAGCCTCTCCTTAACTGAAAAAAGTCTGCGGCCCGTAAGGCCGCCCACACGGGCCGCGCCTCATCCAAATCTGTACAGGCCGCCTTTGTCCCCGCGGTGACCACCTCGAGGGAGGACGGCGAGAACAGAGAATGTCACCAAAGTTTCCTGAAATCTTTTCACCACGCAGAACTCTGGTTTTTGCGGGGAGTGTGGGTGTTTATCCAACGTCAATGGACCAACAATTCTGTGGGCCTCTATGTCCTCTGTACGCACTCGCTCGCCCAGGCCTCTCCCCGGGATCCGCCTCCAGGGGCCAACGCTCGCCCCCGCGCCACACTCCTTGGCCTCCGCGTCCCCTCCGCACAGCCCTAATCAGTCTCGAATTTCAACCCCAAACCCAGGCCAAACTTTCCCTTCTGGACTGGCATTCGCTTCTCCCACGGGATGAAGGAGCGCTAGGGCTCATGGCAACCCCCGGACGCCCTCGGGAGACCAGCCCCGACCCGGTTTCCGCACAACTCTGGCGCCCACCGTCGCCTTCCCCACCCCAGCCAGACCTTGGCCTCCCGCGGCTGCTCTCAGGGAAACCCAGGGAAGCCGCTGCGACTGATGCGCCTGGGTGCTTTCGTTTTACTTTCGCTCCCTCCTCTCCGCAGCTGAAAAGACTACGGAAGAACAAAGTGGGGGTAAAAGGCACGTGTCCCGACAAAGTGGCGGGGACACCGCGGTTTGGCCCGAAACGCGAAGGGGGAAGGAAGGCTCAGGCTCAGGCCTGGACACCCCTGTCATGTACAGGGGCGGGAAGGACCAGGAGGCCCTGGCTTATTTTCTTCCGGCAAAGAAACGTGGTTTGTAGGTATGGATGCAACAAAATTGGCGCGGAAACGAATTCGCCTTCTTAGGCAGCCTGTGTCTTTCAAATACATAAGACAAGGCAGAGGAGAAAGGCAGGAAGAGGGGCAGCCTGGACCTTTCACTAACTTGGAAGAGAGAGGAGGCACGAAAGCTGTAAGGGTAAGAGTGGCTTCCCCCACCAGACTCGAAGACCCCTCAGGTATCAGGGGACCTACACGTCATCCAGTTTGCAGCGGGTCCGCTCAGCTCCGCGCTTTGCAAACGCAGCAGCAACTGTGTACAGGTTTGCTTTACTTCTTCTCACCTCCCTCTTTATGGCGAGCGAAGCACACGTTGCTAAATTGATGAACCCATGGCCTAAGTTCTCCCCCTTAAAACAAACAAAAACAAACGAGGCCCAAACCAGGAATGGTTAGTCAAATAGAGGCACACTTATTGTTGCCCCGTGTGACTCATGCGAAAGCGCTCCTAGGTTTGGACAAGCACAGTGCACCACCAGGAAGCGCAGCTCGCGGGCGCGGGCCAGTACAGAGGTCCCGCCTCCACTGCCCTGGTCTGCACTTGAGCCAGAACGAGGCTGAACGCACGGGTACAGTCTCTCCAAGCTCCTCAGAAAATAACAGAACCCTTCCATACTGTTTACCACACTGTCCAGCTGCCTGGAAAGGTCCAGCGCATTTCCTGCCCTCGTCCCAGCTCAGCCTGGGCTTTCCTCCATCCGTGATCTGACGGGCTAAAATATTTTACTCCGACTCAGGAAAGTTAAACTGCGACCTAAATAAATAAGTTAGGGTAAAGACCATAAGCTGAGAAGGTAAACTACACTCAAAGTAGCTACTTGCACTTGGTATTGTTCTAAGGCCTTCTTCTCGTATTTACCGCCCTCCTTGTTTACATCGAGCTCAGAAACAGAGGCTTTAGGCCGGCAGGGAGCTCAGTTTCATTTCGGGGGTATGGCGGGGCCTATCATTTCATCAGGTTTTGAAGGAAAGTTCCAATGTTTTTGTCACATATCTAACTTGCAGTACCTACTTTAAAACCATATTCCCCCGACTGCCGCTTAGGTCTGCAAACTCCTCCGTCCCTAGCTGTCCGAGAAGCGGTAAGTGAACTCGCTCAATGCCTCGTTGCACCTGCGGAGTAGAGTGTGCGTCTCCGCGCGTCCTGAAACGGCCGCACCGCGCTTCCCGCGCTCCGCGGGGCAGCTTGAGAGCAGCTGCGAGCCACCTCCGCAAGCCTCAATCCCCCGCCGTCATCCAATCGTGCGGGGGAGGGTCCCAACCCCTGGGGACGCGGCCGGGCGAGGGACAAGTCAGGCCCTTGGCTCCGAGGCGAGGCCCGAACGCGCGCACACTTCGCGACCAGGGCGGTGGCGCTCCCGAAGCGGGGGGTGGGGGGGTTTCTTGTGGAGGGCGGAAGCGCCGGACATTTGTGAGCACACCCTCGAGCCGCGGACCAGGGGTCCCCGCTGGGTGGCTAAGACGGGGTGCCCACGTTGTGCGCGACGCTCGGGCTACACCCGGAGCCCACGAGCTGGGCGCAGAGCTGAGCAGAGCACCCGCAGCCTCCACGGAGCCTGGCGGGCGGCGCGGAGCCCCAGGGAGCTGGTTTTCCCGGGCGGGCACGTGACGGGGTTGGCAGCGCTCTGGCCGGGGCTAGGAGGAGGGGGAAGCGGCGAGCAGGAGGCCGGGGGCGGGCGGGCGGCTGGCTCGCTGTGTACTTAGGTCGTGTGCTGGGGCTTTTCTCTCCCAGGAGCCGGCGGAGGGAGGGGGAGGGGCCACCGCTCCGCCTTCTTCTTTTCGCAATGTTGACGCAATCTATAAATAGTGGAACAAAAGGACCAACTTCCTCGGAGCTTTGCTGAAACTGCACAAAAAATCGAGCTGGGGGGTTCCCTGGTCCCTGGCGACGGGGCGGGGAGCGCGGCGCCAGGGGAGGGGGCGGGCGCGGTAGCGCGGGCCCCGCCGAGGGGGGGACACCTGGCTGAGGCACAGCTGCCGCCGCATCGCTCCGCGCGATCCCAGGGCTCCGGTCCCTGCGCGGGCTCGAGAGTTCGCCCCGAACCGGGGTCTTCCTCCTCCGCCGTTGACAGGTCAGTTCGTACCGCCCCTTTCTACACTGGGTTTTCTTTTCCCTCCCCCAAGCCTCTACTTTTAGAAGGGAATTGAGGGAAAAAATAGAACAAGGCGAAGCAGTGACAGCCACCAAATCTGCAAACCCAGCAGTCCACGGCAGGGTGGCCGAGGGGGCTCAAGAAGGCGGTCAGCGCCTGGCCCCTCGTCGTACGGCCAGTGCCCGTGTCGCGGCCGGAGACGAAGCCAGGCAGGACTAGCGTGCGCCGCCCAAGCAGCAAGGAGAGCGGAGGCGGGAGCGCTGCGGTGGCGCGGGTCGAAGGCTGGCTCCCGGTTGCCGCTCCCGCCCGGGGGCCGACCCCCGCGGAGACGTGCCAGGTCCAGGAGGCCGCCGAACGCGCCTAGCCCCCTCCGAGCTCGGACCTGGCGTCTCCGCCTCGTCCTGCGGCGGCTGTGGGAGGGCTGAGCAGAGAAGAGCTGTCGCCAAACGCCGCCGCACACCCTGGCTCCAGCGCCCACGCACCCAGAGTGCCAGGAATTGGGGGGGGCAAGGTGGGGTCAGAGGGCAAGCTCTCATTCGGGAGCCCGGGACCTGTGCGCGAGCGCCCGCCGCGCCGCCGTGGCGGTTACTCAGGGCGCGGGGGAGGGGGCGGAGCTGGCGCTGTTGACAGCAGTGCTGGAGCAGGGAGGGCGAAAGTTGGGGAGAAGGGGCGGGGGAGAGGTGGGAGTCGGAGCTGGGGGAGGGAGGCGCGCGCGGGACT
>LNAC01000298.1:34708-190155 GCA_002007465.1 Ailurus styani
CGGGACTTGGCGGGGGGGGGGGCTGGGTCACGTGATGGACAGACGCCCCCGCTACAGGCTGACTGTAGGGGTGACGTCACCATCCCCTGACTGCAGGGGGTGGCACTTCCGCTCCCTCCCCCATCTCTTCTCCAGCCTCCAGTAACTGCGGCTGCAGCCATTTCGAAGAGTGGGAGTGGGCGGAGGGTGGACAGGGGTTTTCCTCACTGCCCTAGACCCTGGCTGCTTCCCCAGCAATCCAGAGTCCCGGGCCTGGACCGGAGTGGGAGCCGTGGCCACCCCTTCCCGACGCGTCCCATTGTGTGAGCCGGCGGCGCTGGGCGGAGGCTGGTGCCGGCCCCCCGCGGCTCCCACCTCGGGAGGGGGCGGGGCGGCCCTCGGAGCAGTCAAGGCCAAGTCCCGATGCGTCCCGGGAGCGGTGTCCGAGCGCGCGAGGTCCCACACTCGACTCCCGGTTGGGAATTTGGCGGCCTTGCCCGCGTCCCTGGGGTGCCAAGTGGCTAGAGACCCGCTCGGTGGCGCGGGCCTACAGTCCTGCGGGTGTGTGGTAGGAGTCGGTCACCGTTCCAGGGGACGCGATTCCAGCAGTCGTTATAAGCTATTTGGGGAAAGTCGGGGTTTTGGTGACTCAGCGCGGTAAGCGCTATTTATAAGTTGATGCGTTACTAGCAGGGCAATACACTTCACTCAGATCCGTACGCTGGAGGAGGGCAAAAAGCTCTGTTAGAGACAATTAAAAAAACAACTTTTTTTTTGGAAAGCAAAAAGGTTTGACTGTTAGAGCCTATGCTGTAAGACACAGCAGATCTTACGCGTATACTAGTCAGAACACGTTTTCTCTCAAAATGTTGGAACGTCTTCCAGGGTAGATGGACAAATTTAGGAACACATCGTGATAGTAGACCAGGAACAATAATACAGATATATGACCCAGCAGTTCTCCTAGCAGGTTACAAAATATCAGAACTGCATTTTTACAGGATTTCTTAAATAATACCTAACCTTTGCGGTGGCTTGGCATAAAGTAAAGGAAAACTGGATGACGTTGAAAATTCCTATACAGTATTTTGTAACAGGAAGTTGTGTGGGGTATTTATCATCAAAACTGCTGACAAATAAAAATTACACATTTACCTACCAATTTCTTCCTAGAAAGTACTGTAAAAATATATATTGCAGCCTGGAGTTTTACAGTGTATGAGTGCTGCAGAAACAATTATCAGTCCTTGCTTGTTTTACAGGCTTTATAGGTTTTTTTTTTTTTTCTTTTCTCCCATCTCCCCACTGCCCCCACCCCGGTTCTGAAACCCAGGGGGTAAATGCTAAAAAAGGGCAATAGCTAGGCTGACTTCACAGAGCCAACAGTTCATACCCACACAGTTTTCTGTAGGTAGTGTGATCTGAGGTGTTTCAAAGAAAGAATGTGGTCTCCTCCAAGGCCAGTTAGGCTAGCTAGGAAAGGAAGGGGCTTCCTAAGCTGAAAAAGCGAAGGAGAATGTATAAAGGCCTGAAACCACAGAGAGAGAAGTACAGCACAAGAAGGGAGTAAAGATGGGTAAGAAAGGAAACTGGACAGAAGGCCAGAGGAGTCTGAACTTTATCCTGAGAGCTACAAGTTTTTAACCTTCTTGTAGACAGATACCCTTTTGAGAACCTATAGGAAGCAACATGGCCTCTCTCCAGAAAAATGTACCTATATATCTATACTACAGTTTTGCTACATTTTCAAGGGGTTTGTGAGTAGAGGACTAATGGGCTTCAGGATTAAACCTATAGGAAAGGGAAAACCAAGAAAGGATTTTTTCATGGAAATGCATGGTCAGGTGTGAAAAAGATTACAGGTCTTTTAAAAGATTACATTGGCTGGGCTCCTGGAGACTGGAAGATGGAATGTAAAACAGCCTGTAATCCAAGTAAGAATGGATTGGGACCACTGCTATGTACCTAATGACAGTGGGAATAGAGAGAAGAGAAAATCAAGGAAAGTAATTAAAATGAATTGGCGGAATGGGAAACTGATTGGTTGTATGGGGCAAGGGCAGGAGATCCCCAGGTTTCTGGTCCAGTGTGTGGATTAGGATGAGGAGTGGGCCTTAGGTCCAGGAGGAAGAACCCTCTTCTGTCTCTGTGGTATTTGAGCTATCAGGGAGCTGGTCCAGGAGCACTGGAAGTAAAGTCTGGCTCTCTGGAGTCAATAAAATGTAGATGGTAACTAAAGTCATGGGAATGTATAAGATGAACCAGAAAGTATGAAAAATGAGAAGAGAACCCTGGGGAATGCCCACATTTAGGGGAAGGGGAGGAGCCAGAGGAACCTTTCAAGGACACTGATGAGTAACAAAAGACAGAATGGTGTCCCTAGTGTGTAACTTCAGTCAGTAAATCCTGCTTCCTTGATAAGGAATGAAAGTATGTTGCAGGTTTGGTCCCTTCATGAGATTGAAAAAGTCTGTATTCTTTCAGGGGAGTTGGGGGAGCACCTTTCCAAGGATTTGAATTCAGAAGAAAGATGAAGGCAGGAAATGATTAAATATTGCTTTCCCCTCTTTTTTGAAACTAGGGATACCTAGGGGAGAAGAAAAGGAGAAACAGACTCAAACTTTCTCTTTTCCCTGCTCAGACACTAAGCCTTCAAGGAAAAGGAGTTTAGATGGGTCTCCATTATGGTATTTTTTTGGCTCCTGATGGCACTTCAAAACCATACTTAATCACCAACAGTTAGTACTAGGAGGTGCTAAGGTCCCAGTCTGGCTAAGAAAACAAGGAAAAGTGGAGGGAAAGCATTTTCTTTTGCTTCCTCTGTCTCCTTCCTACTTGTTACACCTAACTCTCCTTCCTATTTGTTACACCAAACCTGAGCTAGAATTAGTCCCTGCAAAAAAGGACTCAAGTACATAACAAACCACCCCAGAACTTATCATTACTTTACTTGAATATGCAATCTGGGTGGGACTCTGCAGGGATAGCTTGTTTCTAATCCACTTGGCCTCCTCTGGGGCAGCCCATAGGCTGGACACTGGTATCATCCAAAGGCTGGTTGACTTAACATATCTAGTCTACCCACTGATGACTGGGACCTTAGCTGGGACTATCAAGTCAGAACACCTACACAATAAACTCTCCTTATGGTTAGGGCTTTCTTACAACAGGGTTGCTGGGTTCCGAGTGTCCAAAGACAGAACCAGGTAAAGCTGTATCACCTTCTATGACCTAATCTTAGAAGTCATGCAGCATCATATCCATCACATTCTGTTTGTTCGAGAAAAATCACTAATGCCATACATATTCTAGAGAGGGAAATTACACTCATCTTTTAATGGAAGGAGCGTCAAAGAATTTGCAATGTGTTTAAAATCACCACACCTATTAACTTCAGATAAATCGATTTATAAACAATATACTGTATATTAAAAATATTTAAACACAAGAAACCAAACATCCTCTTTTGATATCAGAATGAGATACAAAAACCCAGACATTCCATTGTTACAGCAAAGCTATTTCTAAACCAATCCAAGTAGGCAGTTTGTCTCACTATCCTTCCTTCCTTCTCTCTCCTGACCATTCTCCCCACTCCAGGTCAGGACTCTTATACACAGATACCCCTCTCTCCCAAACCAGGTAGGATCCCCACAGTGGCTATACCTCTAAAGCAATAATCAGTCGTCAAAGTTTTTCTGTTCTTTCCCTGAATTATCCCTGACTTTGGACCTCACCAGATCATTGGGAAGGCCATCAGTGACATATCTTTACTTCTCAGAGTTAAAAAGAAAAATGCTATAGGGGGATTATTCTAATAAATAATTTTATAATAAATTCATGTTACATAATTAAAACAAAATGACACTTCTTTAAAAGGGCTATATGTTTTTAGATATCGGGATCTTGACTTAGGCTTGTTTATTCATAAAACTCGGTGATTCCAAAAGGGATGTTTGAGATTTTAGGTATTTTATAAGAATTTGTATGTTGCTTTGAAGATGATATACCACATGATTATCATAATACAAAATTTAAATGACTCCTCTTCCATGTTTACAATGCACATTGCATTATTTTTCTTTAAAACCAGTATGCATAGTTATTTGGTTGGTAAAAAAGCTCAAGAGTTCTCTTAGGAACTGAAAATACTACCTTTCTTTGAGTAATCACAATAAAAAAATCTTTTCTTATAACCTAGTATCTTTTTAAATTCTCCTAAAACTAATATTATAATTTATACATCTTTGATGTTTTCTTAGAAAGATTTCATTTATGACTTAGAAATAGTACTTTCTTGGCTTAGAAATAGAATTTTAATAATTCATGCTTTCCTAAAGGCTGTCTAATACCTCTACACATTTTGGTCATTTTGCATAATTATTTATAGTTATATTGAGTCAAAATCATACTGTGATTCCATAGTATGGAATACAAGTTTAAAAAATAAGTACACCTAAAAAATGAGCAAACATACATTTATGAACCCTTTGTTTTGATTATTTCTTAATGATTTTTGAAGAAGCATATGTGTTTTAAAAAACAAAATGAATTAAGTATATCTTTGTTTTTAAAGGGTCTTACATAGCAATGTTAAAAAAAAAAAAAAGACACCGCATTCACATTAAACTAATAGACTTTGTTATCAGGCCCCAAACTGTTCCTAATTCTGTGACTTCATAGCTACCATGGAGGCAGCCCAAAGGAGCTTAAGTAAACACTTTTAAATTACGTAATGAAGTTCTAAGGGAAGAAGAGACCCAACCAAACTGTGCCACATAGTTTTATAGATGCTATTTTTCTGCATGCCAGAATGCTTATTACCCTATCTATAGAATGACTTCATAGTAATGATAACATGAAAGAAAATTAAAGTAGGCAAGTCTGTTTCTAGGCATTGGGAATGAAAGCAGAGTTGAGGCAATTATTTCAAAGTAGTTATCTAGTGAATGTGTTTCTTAACCTTATAAAGCATTTAGGAAACATTTTAGAAAGTGCTATAACGAAAATGGCACATTAAGCAATAAATTCAGTATGATTTCAACAAAGAAATAAATTTGATAAAAATATGATATTGCTAGCTTATAGTAATAATGTTCTATTTACCACAACATTAAGAATGAAATACAATCTTACCTTTTTTGACTAAGTAAAGTAATTTGGATCCTTCTTTATGCTATTTTTCTTCACCTTTGTATGTGTTCAAAGTATAATTTATTTTAAAAGAAATACTGCCAAAGTCAATAAAAAATACACTTCTTCACCAGCTTAGTAAGCATCATGGAGAAGATAAAGAATAGTAAGTCCCCGACGTAGTAAAGTTATTAATATGAGTATATGAGCAAAAATGCAATTTTATCAAATTAAATTACACAAGGAGTCTCCCCATCAGATTGACAAAGATTGAAAATAGTGTTACTAGCTAGTGTTGCTAAGAATGTGTTCAAATTTATAATCACATTTAATACTATATTACCTTTCTGGGGTCTTAAAAATGTCCGAATCTTTGATACAGTAGTTCTACTTCCAGGAACCAATCCTAAAGAAATAAATATAAAGTCAAAGATTTATATATATTCACGACAGTATCTATACAGAGGAAACCACCTGAATATTCAACAGTAAAACAGTGATGCAACAGTAAAGCCATAGTGCATCAATCGAATGGAATATTATGTGATAACTAAAAATACTTAATGCCACAGAAAAATATTAATAGTAATTTAATGTACAGTTAAATTATTTAGGTTATAAAACTATTTCTCCTCATTGATTTGAAAATGCACTTATTTATATGCATAGAAAAAGGATAGGGAAAAATATATCAAAGTGTGTTATAGATGGTTATGGTAATTTTTACTTTTTCTTTTTTAAAATAAGCACAAATTGGGCACCTGGGTGGCTCAGTTGTTAAGCATCTGTCTTCAGCTCAGGTCGTGATCCCAGGGTCCTGGGATCACACCCGCATCAAGCCCCGCATCAAGCCCCATATCAAGCCCCAAATCCAGCTCCCTGCTCGGCAGGGAGTCTGCTTCTCCCTCTCCCTCTGCCTGCTGCTCCCCCTGCTTGTGCTCGCTATCTCTCTGTCAAATACATAAATAAAACCTTTTAAAAATAATAATAAAATGAGCACAAATTATTTTAACAATCAGAAAAAAATCACTAAAATTTAAAAATCTCCCAAATATGTAAATCAAATGACATATATTTACATTCTTACAACACTAGGATATTTACTGAAGTAACACATCATATTAGTTACTGTTTATAAGTACTTTTTCATTTTGTATACGTGTAACAATGTCTACCAGTGAATAATCTCTGCTTTCTAAAATTAAACTAGATAAAATATAGGCAAGTAGAGAGTATTCTGTGAATGGTATAATCTGAGAGGTAACCATTGGTGGAAAAGTTGATGTAAGAAAAATTTAGCATAGTCAAAATCCATCTGTAAAGCTATAATGGCTGGATCTATTTTACAAGCTTTATAACAGTATGTTTAAAATTTTTTATTTTAAATTGTGGTAAAAAACACATAGCATAAAAATTTACCATCTTAATCATTTTTAAATGTACAGTTCAGTAGTACTAAGTATATTCACATTGTTGTATATAATAGTGTTTTTATAAAAATAAATGTTCATAAAAATACAGATTCACTTATAAATAATATAAACACTATAGAAAGTTACAGGAAAGTTTTAAAATCTCAGATCCCAGATTTTACCATCAATTTTAAATGAACATCATGGTAGGCATTCCTATGCACTTATACAAATAAGGTAATCTTATTTAAGATCAGAAGGTGTACATTAAAGTTAAAAAGTATTAAATTTAAAATTATTTTAATTTGGTAGTGGTAAGATAACTGAAGGAATTGCTGAACTTTTAGGAAAATGTTTCTTTACCACAAGAGATCTTATTTCCTAAAATACCTAAAATTTAAAAAAGAGTTTGGAGACCTTTTTTTAACCTATGTTTCAAATTTAGAAATGCTAACAGGCTCTGCTATGAAAAATGTATTTTTACATCATCATTTTTACAAAGTCAAGGTTTTAATGTTTATCTCTGATTTATAATTCTAATTTCTTTGATCACTTGGTCTTGATCTCTATCTTAATGCAGTGCTCACAACATGGCTTGAGTCTCAATATCCTAGTTATTAATTTTGACTGATCAGTTATCTGCTCATCACAAGTTTTTTGTTTTTTGCTTTTTTACTACATGGATCCATGGATGCTGTGTTGGCCTTTTTCATCAGTTCTCAAATGACACTTACTTAGATGTAATAGTTTGGGGTCATGCTGGCTTTGCCTCAAAACTGTACAGACGTTTTTCCTTTGTTTTCCGGCTTTGAATATTGCTTAGAGGAAGTCTAAGGCCAGCATGATTTCCTCCCTCTTGATAAGTTATTTAGTTTTCTGCCTGGAGGTCTGAGAAGTTTTTCCTTCATTCTTTATGGTTAGCAGTTTAACCAGGATATGCCTCAATACTGAATATCATTTGTCCATTATTTTTCTGCAGTTTCAGTTATTTCGTTATTTTATGGAAATTCTCTTCTGTTACCTCTTTATGTGCTTTTTCTGATTCATTTGTTGGATTATGTACTCAGGGAGATGAATCAGGTTTATTATGTTATCTTTGTCTCACTTACATGATTTTCTTCACAGTTGCTTTGGTCTACTTTTCTCCTACATTCACTGTAATTTATTAAATTCATTTGTCAACTGGAATTTATTGAGTGCCAGCACCAGTGGTAAATAAGATCATATTCCTGCCTTGATGAAGATTTTAGTTAAGGATAGGGCAGGGAGAAATAAATAACTTGTAACAATGTCAGGTAGTAATATGAAGAACCCCAGGTAAGAAAGTGGAAGGATGGGGAAAGGAATTGTGCATTTTAGATGGAATGTGAGAGCAGGCCTCTCTCTGTAAAATGACACCTGAGAAGAGATCCAAATGAAGCCAGGGAAAGACCTAGGCAATCCAGATGCAGAAAAGAGTAAATACAAAGATCCTGTAGTGGGAAAGTGGTGTGTTCAAGACAGAACCGTTAAAGCCAAATGAGTAACCAGAAAGTGGTGAGAGATTAGAGAAGTGGATAGGCCAGATCACCAAAAGGGTCGTAAGGAGGTTGGATTTTGTTCTAAGTGTGATGAGAAGGGGGTCGATGATGTATGCTTCAGAGGAGTAATTCAGGTTGCCGCTGAGTATTTCAATAGCAATAACTGAGTATAAAGAACGGTCAGATAGGTGCTATAGAACTGAAAATGCAAAAAGGGAGCACTAAGATAAGACAGTAACTTCAAGAAGCAGCCACTACCCCTAAAACTAGATAAACACAAGGAAGACCTGAAGTTTTTAGAACCCAGAAGCTAGAAGGGGAGACTCAGCAGAGCTGGAACCCTGGCCTCAGAAGACAGGTTGCTGCCCATTTGCTGCTGATACCTCTGACAGGGTATGTTGGGTATGTTGGGGCTGGTTCTAGGAGAGTGAAAAATAGGTGAAATTTGGAGCTGACTGCCACTATGACGGTGAAGGTCCATAACTGGGGCAACCCTGATACGTGCAGAAAGCCAACAAGGAGGACTGAGTTCTTTTCCCCTCCCCTCTTGACTTTCAGTCTTTCTCTAATACACCTTATTAACAGAATGCAGCAAGCATTCAGCTGGCAAAATAGAAATGTAGCTTGCAGAGTCCCATCTTAGCATCACAAAATGTATGAGTGTGGAAAGGTTTATTATTAAGAGATAAGAGCTTAGTAACTGGCACAGAAAGGAATTAAGGATGACTTCTAGATTTTTGTCTTGAGCAACAGGATGAAAATAATGTCATTTATTGACCTAGGGGAAGACCGGGAGAGAAGTAAATTGAGGGGGAGAAGAAAATTAAGAGATTGGTTTTGAATGTGTTAACTTTGAAGTCCTTGCTAGACCTCTGAGTACAGTTTCTAGGTAGGCAGTTGGGCATGAGTTCAGAGTTTGACAGAGATATGAGGGATAGAATACAAATTTTAGAACATCTGCAACATTAAAAAAAGAAATAAAAAAAAAAACTTGATGAGATGACCCAATGGAAAATTGATGTTGATAGAGAAGGATAAAAGGGGTGAGGAATATGCCTGCAGTCCCAAACATTTGGGAAGAGGAAAATGATGTGGCAAGAAGTTAATCAGTAATTTCAACAAGCCCAGTTTAAGTGGGACTGTGGAAACAGTAATCCTAATTGGAATGGACTGAAGGGATAATGTAAGGTGAGGAAGTGGAAACTGCAAGCACAGTCTTTAAAAAGTTACATTATAAAGGGGAGTAGAAAAATGGGCTCACTTAGAAAGTAGAAGAGTAAATAGGGTTATGGTATATTTAGAATGGGAAACATTACAGTAAGTTTACTGGTTAGAATAATCCAGTAAAGAGAGAGAGAGAATGAGGATGCAGGAAATGGAGGAAATAATCACAAGAACACAACCCTTGAGTTTACAAGATAACACAGAATGGGGGCACAGGTAGGGGGCATGCTTTATTTAAGAGAAGAGACAGGTGATTCTTTATAAAGAAAGACAGTATAAGAAGAAGAGACGTTGGTAGACAGGATGTAGGAAAGATGAGTTTTTCTTGTGACAGCTTCTATTTATCAATAAAACAAGAGTATGGAATAAAAAGTGGGAAGATATGAGAGATTTAGGAGAAGAGATGAGGCATAATCATCTAGGAGAATAGGAGAATGAATTGACTAGGGGAATGTGCTGTGATTGCCAGTGTTCCCTTTTGTTGAGAATTTGATTTCCAGCCACATTTCATTTCGTAGTATTCCGAATGTATTGGTCTTAAAATAATATTATTGGGGCGCCTGGGTGGCTCAGTGGGTTAAGCCTCTGCCTTTAGATCAGGTCATGATCTCAGGGTCCTAGGATCAAGCCCCACATCAGGCTCTCTGCTCAGCAGGGAGCCTGCTTCCCCCTCTCTCTCTCTGCCTGCCTCTCTGCCTACTTGTGATCTCTCTCTCTCTCTCTCTGTGTCAAATAAATAAAATCTTAAAATAATAATAATAATAATAATAATAATAATATTTTGGTCTTCATTGGCTTAGGTTATAGACTTTTTTGTTTTTAAAGGAATTTTTACTGTTGTTTGCTTTTCCTGTATTGTAAGATATTTGGAGAGGAAGACTTTGTGGTCTGCCTTTACTCTCCATCTTTATCTGGAAGTCTAGAATAATGTTTTTAAATAGATTGCACTTCATATTTTTTCAGCTCACCCTATATATAGGAATATAACAATAAAATGTCACAGTACTATTATGTATTATTATAATAGCCACTATTTATTGAATGGCTGTGTGCAATGCATGCTAGGGACTTTACATACGTGATCTTTAACACTTATCATAAGCCTACAAGGTAAGTACTGTTGCCAGTTATTACCACAAGAAACATTTTTTACTAGTGATGTCAGATCACAGAATCTTACCTGAAGCTCACAGCTGACCAAAATAAACAAGGTAAGAATAAATCATTCTCTTTTGTGTTTTTAAAAAATTAGCACATAAGAGACCCTTCTTTTTGAAGTACAAAATAATAGTTTGCAAAAGTGCACTACACAAACTAAGAGCAATTTTAGGGACAGCTTTTTGACACTGTATTATATCATTAAACCCTCGGTGGGAGAGGTGCTACTTAACTGACAGATTCAAGAAACTTGATAAATTAATTGAGGTGCCTTTACTCTAACCATCTTCATCATCCATGAACATATTGAGAGCCTGCTATGTTAAAAATCATTACTAAATTATATTAAACCATTATAATTTTACAACTTATAGGAGATGTATCAGTATTTGTTTTGGAAACTCCATAATTTGAATTTAAATGATATCAAACTTTTCTATTGGTCAACAATATTTATATTCATGTGTTGACACTGAAAACGTATCATTGAAACATAAACATATATCTATGACAAGTAATGGATTTCTTTTTCTGATTATAAAAGTAGTACATGTAAAGTGAAGAAAATTTTGAAAATATGTTTAAATAAAATAAGTAAAGAAAACATCTTTTTAAAAGGACATTTAAAAAGACATTTCATTTACAGGCAACTAACTATTAAGATGTATTTCCACGTAGTTTTTTAAGCTTATGAGATTTAAACTACTTGAGTACACTGCCTTTTTTCATAACAATATATCAGAAATGTTTCCTCAAGTTATTTAAAAATCCTCAAAAAAATTTTCAATGGCTGCATATTATGTATTTGAGTAGTATTTCCTTAAGTGCTCATTTAAGCTATTTTCCTTAGTTTCTTATAAGTAATGCTCCTATGAACTTTTTTATGCTTAAGTCTGTTTTAGGATTTCAGATTATTTCCTAAGGACAGATTCCTAAAAATGAGCTTAAAAGGCCAATATTTTTAAGGTTCTTCATCTGGTAAAAATTTTGCTATAAAAAAATCTTTTAATTTTGTACACACTTTTATACTGAAAATAAACCTAAGGAGAAAAATTTATGTGGACTATCTTTTAAAACTGAGACTAATATTTAAGTTTAGGTTCAGTGTTTTGGCTTTGGTTTTAATATCTTACCTTTAAGGAAAAACCCACTCTTCAAAATATTTACTTGTTTTTGTCAGGTTCAGAACTTACACTTACTTTGAGTCTGTAAGTTTCAATATATACTTATTTCAGCCTAAGGTATCGTTATCTCTCTTTTCCTACTTTCAGATATGCTCACCTAACAGTGATGCCTCCCAACTCATCATCAGTTTAATCTCACATGTACGCCACTAATTCATGGTACAGATGTACACATTCATCTGTGGATGGAAATCTAAATAAAATTGTAGGCCAAGGTCATTTCCAAACTATGCAAATTTGGCACAAGAGTTTTAAGAATGCCTAAAGTAATACTATAAAACAATTCTGTTTTAACAGTTAACTTTAAACAGTTAACAGTTTAACTTTAAACAGTTCTAGGCCGAAATACAGAGCATATGAACAAGCAGATTCATCTACTTCTAAAATTAATTTAGACTGGTGATGGAATTGCAAAACTTGAGAAAATACCCTAAAAGAAATCTAGTCTAAGTAAATAAGGAATTACTGTTTTTTAGTAGCTATCATTTATTCATTCACTCACCAGAGACTTACTGATTTGTGTGTCAAACACTTGCTAGGCACTGGAGTCAACCAAAAAAAGAGATAGGCCTGTCCTCCTGGAAGATATATTCTAGTGGAAGAGGCAGACAAAAGCAGATGAACAAATGAATAGTCCTAAACTGTAATCTAGGCAATTCTACTACCAATATTACTTAACTGAGACAAAGAAATGATTAAGGTTCTACACCAATAGTTTTTAAAGTTGTATTACTGAATAAGAAAAAAGTTAAAGATTGAAAATTATTAGGAAATACAGACATCTCTACATATAGATACGTCTGTGATCTTTTATGAGTGGTCATTATCATCCCTTTATGCCCTGTACTCCCCCTCCAAAAGAAAGGACAGACCAGGATATCTAGACTTTGGCCTTCCCTTCACTACTCTCTGTACTATGGTCTGACCCAGTCTCTGATGTAGCATGTTGTAGCAGAAAGTAAAACATTCCAAATGCAGGGAGTAAGAAAACCTGTTATAGCAAGTGGCAGTATTAAAGACATTGAAACCTTAGATGAGACATTTCATTTTCCAGAGTATCAGTTTCCTTTGCAAAACTATGGATTTTGACTAAATGATCTCTAAAAGTTACTTTAGGTTTTAAAATTCATTATCTATGCATCTTTCTGTTAAACATCTCTTTCATTATGCTCCAATTTATATTGGGGATGAAGAGGAATAAGATTGATTCCTGTTTAATAGGGATAAAGGATTTATAGTTTTTAAGGACCATTTCTTCATGTTATTGAATATTTTTTAAACACATTAATGTCTGCACAGCATTCCAACATATGGATATATATATTTATCCATGCCCTCATTCTAAAGATTTTTTTCCCAATTTCTGCAGTATTGTAAAAGATATCTTAGAATCTATACTTGTCTACTAGTACTCAAAATACTACTGTAGGCTTTTTCTTTTGTTTTATTCCTTTTGTTTGGAAAAAAAAAATCACTATTATTCCTTCTTATCTACTCCAGTCTCTACATGGCTTTCTATTAATATAAAAACTCCACTTTGCTTTTTTTGTTTTTTTGTTTTTGTTTTTGTTTTTTTAAAGATTTTATTTATTCATTTGACACAGAGAGAGAGAGATTACAAGTAGGCAGAGAGGCAGGCAGAGAGAGAGGAGGAAGCAGGCTCCCTGCCGAGCAGAGAGCCCGATGTGGGCCTCGATCCCAGGACCCTGGGATCATGACCTGAGCCGAAGGCAGCGGCTTTAACCCACTGAGCCACCCAGGCGCCCAAAACTCCACTTTGGACAACGTTATAGAGCCTGTCCTTTCTCCTTTCTAAAACAACATCATCCCAGAGTAAGGTCCATATTTCTGCAGCTTTCTGCAGTAAAAGAATGTGAAGTAAAGCCAATTCCATGCCTGCATCAAGTGTGGATAATGTATATTTTAGCTTTAACCAAAGTTGAAATCCATGAGATTAAAACCCCAATAGCAGACAAATATGCAAAGATTTATTTCTGTTAGCTATATCAAAAATGTGATTTCGTGTGTTAATTATGACAAAGATAACTGTGACTTTGGTGATTTTGCCATGATCCTGAACTTGCTATAATATTAACTATTGCTACATTGAAACATCAGAGCATAAATATACAATTAGGACAAATAAAATTTAAGATTTTAACTACTAAATTCAGTGAACAACTATATAATCTGCTATTTAGTTTTTTACTTTTTTCAATATGATATGATATATTATTTCAGTAAATAACATGTTCTGCATTAGCAGTGGTACGTTTCCACCCATGAGTAAAGAAATCAGAGAGGGAAGGGGTGCCTGGGTGGCTCAGTGGGTTAAAGCCTCTGCCTTCAGCTCAGGTCATGATCTCAGGGTCCTGGGATCAAGCCCCACATCAGGCTATCTGCTCAGCAGGGAGCCTGCTTCCTCCTCTCTCTCTGCTTGCCTCTCTGCCTACTTGTAATCTCTCTCTCTGTGTCAAATAAATAAATAAATCTTAAAAAAAAAAGAAATCAGAGAGGTGACACTCACTTTAAAATTACCTTAAAAAGCAAGTTAGACACCTTTTCAACTTAGTAATTTCTATTTAGGAAAAGAATGGAACCTCTTTTCATTATGAATTGGTGCAAGTTAAATATCTTTTTTAAAAACTTCCAAGATACTATTAAGGACCTCTATAGAATCAATTTGGAATCCAAAGGAACACTCGCATTAACAATTATTTCTACCAATAACTCCATAGCTAATGACATACCAATTATGTCAACTGACATTATACCAATGACATTATAGTAGAATTTTAGTGAAGTCACATAATCCAACTCTCATCTTACAGATCTTTGAGGTCACATAATCCAACTCTCATCTTACAGATGAGGAGAGTAAAACCCAGAAAATGTTATTACTCACAGCAGTAAGCTTGGAATGGGCGAAGGCAGATGAGGGATCCTAACACTCTCTTTCAGCCTAATGCACACCAGAGGGCATTAGGTTATAAGTACAATAGGTAGCTAACAGATAAACAAATCTAGGAAAAAGATTCTGGTTTGTATCCTAAGTATACATTTTCCCCTAAGATTCTTGTTGGATGATGCATTCCACCTCAATCTGTTAGCACAGATACAAAATTATTCAAATTGATGCTTGTGTGCAATAAAACCAAGGAGAGTAGTTGGAGTTAGTTTGGCAGAACTACATTGTTGCATAACTCCTGGGATGAAGATTTATGTATATTGGTATGTATACATACCTGTAGCTTCTTAATCCTGCTTCAGGAAATTCCATTTACATACATTACAATGTAAATAGTGCCTAATGGAGTTGTGCATCATAGTAACACTGCAAATGTAAGTTTTGTATATTAAATTAATTAGGGTAGGCTAATTGCCATACAACTCAACCCCAAAATGTATAATGGCTCAAATTATATTTGCTATAATCAAGTTTCTTGCTAAAATAAACAGGTAGTTCAGTATTTAGTTTCCAAAGTGTTCTAGTACCTAGGCTTTCAGTACCAGACTCCCAAGGTCTCCAGTGGGGTCTTGTCTATTCCAGTCCATTTAGAAGGGGAGTTTTTTAGGAGACTTTAAAGTAGTGCATATAACTGCCATTCTTATTCCATTGGCTCTAACTTGGTCATATGCCCACACATGCCTGCAAGGGAGGCTGGGAATAAGTTTATCTGTGTGGCCAAAAAGAAATAAGAACATGGATTTGGATGTCTAAGAGTCATTGCTCACTTGGGTGCTCTTTCTCTCTACACACACACACCCACACAAAATCTGAAGTGGATGCCAAAAAATAAACTCACATTATTATGCTTCAAATAGAACAAATAAATAATGAAAGAGGCTTTTATTTAAGAATTGCATTCACCTCCACCCTTTCCCTCCTTCAGGTGGGACTGTTAATGCATAATAATAACCAAC
The DNA here is from genome assembly GCA_002007465.1 of Ailurus styani. Lineage (NCBI taxonomy): Eukaryota > Metazoa > Chordata > Mammalia > Carnivora > Ailuridae > Ailurus > Ailurus styani. The sequence continues at coordinate 50,243 of LNAC01000298.1, forward strand.
TGGTAACTGACATCTGAAAAAGAGGGAAAAAAGCAAAATTTTTGAAGTATTAACCCTTACATACATTATATGTGTGTGTGTGTGTGTGTGTGTGTGTGTGTGTGTGTGTGTGTTTTAGGGACACAAGACCACAAGTTCCCCTTTCTAACTACACTATTAGTAAATGACGTTTGAAAAATATTCAACAAAGATAGCAATTCCACAAATGAAGGCGGCAGTAAGTTTAGTGGGTTTTTTTTTCCTTTGAATAAGTTGTCATTGTAATCCTCAAACTGTTCTCAATCACTGAGTTTTTAATAGAAGCACTTCATGGCTGCACTTCTGAAATCATAAACAGGAAGTGTGATATATAAATGTCAGTAAAACTATAACTCAATTCTATGTTAATGTCTGGTTTTGTATGTTCTTCAAATGATTACATGAAGGCAAATAGTAATATTACCTGATAAGTTTTCTTTGGCAACCTAACACTTTGGGGTTTCGGGGAAATATGTGGAGTAAACCATGTGTTGTAGACTTTCACAGGAGAAGAAATGGGAATGACCCAGAAACTGCTATTAGTTTGGCATCCTCAGAAACTGCTTTTTTATATAAGTTGCCCAACTTTATTATTACCAGAAGACAGTATAGATGGAGAAAGAAGCCGGAGAGTGCATGGCTCTTAATCTATTTAAAAATACATTATAGAATCTAGTCTTAGACTTTGTATATTCTTATTCTGACATGTCAGCAGTTCTACTACATTAATTCCTTATGACACAACTAAGGAGTAGATTAACTACTCCAAAAATCAGGATATCTCTGTTTCCTCTCTGAAGAAATTAGGGGTCTTTTTAGGATTGGTGATAATTTCTACATAATACTATTTCAGTTTCTTTGCTACATGGACATCTCTATGGAAATTACAAGAAGAGAGTCAGTGCTTGCTTCAGCAGCATATGTACTAAAACTGGAACAATACAGAGAACATTAGCATGGCCCCTGTGCAAGGATGCCATGCAAATTCATGAAGTGTTCCATAACAACAACAAAAAAAGGTAGAAGAGATTAAAACTGACCAGTCTAGAACTTTTATATTACATTAAATATTTCTGGAGAAATGTACCAACATATAGATACTTCTATAACTTTAAAATATTTTTTCTTTAGGAAATAGTTTTGGGGTTTTGTGTGTGTGTGTGTGTTAAGATTTTATTTATTTATTTATTTGAGAGAGACACAGAGTGAGAGAGGGAACACCAGCAGGAGGAGTGGGAGAGGGAGAAGCAGGCTCTCTGCTGAGCAGGGAGCCAGAGGCGGGGCTCAATCCCAGTACCCTGGGATCACGACCTGAGCCAAAGGCAGACGCTTAACGACTGAGCCACCCAGGTGCCCCTAGGAAATAGTTTCTTAATTTGTTCTTAAATTGACCACTGAAGGAATGATTTTACTGAAAGTCACATCATATAGGAGTAAAATAGGAAAAAACAGAACCTATCTATGTATCTAAACTCCCTTTCAAAGCAGATCACAGTGATCCAGAGAATGTCTTAAAAGGAGGTAGCTTTCACATCTATTGAGTATCTAGCTATCTACAGCACCCGAGGCACTGTTAAGCAGCATATATAACATATAAAATTTGAGTTGTTTTTTATTTTCTTTATTTTTTTAAGATTTATTTATTTTACAGATAGAGGGTGCATTTGAGTGCAAGCAGGGTGGAGGGGCAGAGGGAGAGAATCTCAAGCAGACTTCCTGCTGAGCACGGAGCATGATGCTGGACTCAATCTCAGGACCCTGAAATCATGACCTGAGCCAAAATCCAGAGTCATATGCTCAACTGACTGAACCACCCATGTGCCCCAAGAATTTGAGGTATTTTCATTGAAAATACAGCATATATAAAAAGGAGATTTGGGAGTGTTTGAAAAGTAACATAATAAGAGCATATTAATCAAATACAAACTATAAATAATTGCTGAGGGGAAGTGGAAAATGAAGTGATTTAAAACTAGATTGATAATGGATAGAAGTTTACTGGAATAGGCAAATTTTATATAGATTTTTTTAAAGTGGTGATGGATTTTGATTGCCAGAAAGAAAAGATAACCATTCATTCATTTATCAAAGATTTATTGACTGCTCACTATGTGCCACGAGCTAGATGCTGTTCAAGGCACTAGAGATATGACAATACACAAAACTATTACAGAGCAGGAATAGATATTTCATCGCCCAGGAGGCATGATAATTTGATAGGAACAGAAAACACAAATATGAGAGTAGAGAGAAATGAAAGAGAAAGGAAAAGAACTAGTAATGGGCTTGTAGTAGAAGACCTTCTAAATTGGAGAAAGATATCTGGTATGAATTGAACTCCTTCAGTCACTGTAGTCAGAATAGACTGCTTTTTTTTTTCTCCGACTGTCAGTTCTCCTAGCCTCTTAGATAACTTTATAATAACAAGGATAACACAAAATAAATACTGCACATATAAAGATTCCCAGCTGAAGTATGTGGAAAGCAAAAAGGGAAATAACGGGTAGCAAAAGCTGAATTTTATGTCTCCTTTTATCTTTCCAATGACTATTATATATTATCAGTCCCTTTCTAGCAACTCTCCCATACAGTATTTGTGATTTAATTCCTGAAGGTTCTGCTCTTCTTTCCTTCTAGGTAGAATCACTGAAAGGAAAGAAGATTCCATTTAAATTCCCTTTTTCTAGTCAATCAGGTGTTCCTTACTCATCTAGCAATACTTCTCTACAGAGTGTGTGATGAAAAGTATTTTATGTTTTGTGTAGGATGGTGGGGAAAGGATAAGACAAGATGAGGGCTAGGGAGAATACCAAGAGGCTGTAATGCAATGCAATATAATATAAGAGTCTAGAATACAAACTTGACAATTAAGAGCTTGGGTTAAATGGGCGGTTTTAAAAATGAAAAGAGACATATCTGAAGTACACAATAAAGAACAACAATAAAAAGTAACAAATTTAACCCCTGTTTACCTATGAAAGGATAAGAAAATAAGAAATGAAGGTAAGATTTTAAGTTTGAAGGTCTGAAAATCTGTGTTGTCAATAAGAATAGCCAAGAAATTTGAAAGAATTAGCTTGAAGGAAAATAATGAACTTAATGTCAGATCTAAATGAGATGTCACCAGAAGATAGAGGTCTCAGACTTTGATAAGCTACTGGACCTGTTGATGTACACGTGTAAGTTGGCACCATAGAGAAATTGAAACTCTATGGACTAATGAGGAAATAACATGAAGAAGATCAAATGGCTGTGTATGAACTTTGTAAAATGAGGTATCAATTTCAAAGCAATTTCAAAAAAGGTAATCTCGCTTTGGAACTCTTTCCTTCAGGTCAGACAAAGCTGTCCTTTATTAAACACCATCTCTTCATTTTGACTGACCCCTTAGTAAGTGAGAATAACAAAACAAATGAATAAAATTAAAAGACTTATTTTTTCTGGATTATCTCACTGAAAGTTCTGGACTTTAAAAAAAAAGATTTATTTCTTTATCTGAGAGAGAGAGCACGCACACACAAGAGAGCAGGGGTGGGAGTGGCAGGGGGAGGGAGAAAAAGAGGGAGAGAGAGAGAATTTCAAACAGACTCCCCACTGAGTAGGGAGCCTGATTCATCTCAGGACTCCAAGATTATGACCTAAGACAAAATCAAGAGTCAGACATTTAACCAACTGATCCACCCAGGCACCCCTGGAAGTTTTGAATTTTTAATGGAATGTCCTCCTAGCCATGGGAGCACTAGGCTGCACTAGGCTACATGTTTCTTTAAATAGGAAAGGATCAAGCTTGACACTCCCTGAACTAAGAGTTTTTAGAATCTATTCGATATTTTCTATACACAGATAATATCATAAAATAATTTCAGCATTTCATCATTATCTAAACTGGCTTTAGATTTCTATATTTATGTAGAAGTAAATTCACAGTAGCTAGCAGTGGAACATTTATTAGAGTACTTTCTATATGTTGGACACCATGTTAAGTGCTCCAATATTTACTATCTCATTTAATTAACAATCACAACTCAATTAAGTATACTAACCCATTTCACAGATGGGCAAAACTGAGGCCTAAATTGATATATTTTCAAGGTAACATAGCTAGTAAGTGGGCAGAGCTAGGATTTGAGTTCAAATGTATCTGATTCCAAAGCCACTTTTCTTAATTAATACCCTATAGCCTCCAAAATTCACCTAAAAACATTTTTCATTACAAAAGTTTTATGTCTGTTGAATTCATTCAATATAATACTTTTTTTTTTTTTTTTCAATTTAGAAATGTTCCTGTGTTCTTGCTTACTCTCATGATTTTAACCAAGAAAATCTTCTTGGGTGCCACTTGGACCACATATCAAACCATATCTCCCAGATTAGTAACCATAATTTCACACACACACACACACACACACACACACACACACACACACACGAAAGGAAGATTTCATGGAAAAGTAAAAAACAAAAATCATCCAGTTCAATTTTAGGGATATAGGAACATATCTATTTAATTCTACTTATAGAAGTGCATAGATAAATTACTGGCTTTAATATTAGCCTGAAAAAATCCTCCAAAGTCACACATTCAGTTTCTTAGTTTCAACAGACACAGCTATACTATGCATACTGAAAAGAGAATTGTCAAGACAAAGCAACAAATAATTTTTGAGCTCTTAGTTGCTCATCAGTGTAAAACATATTCTAAACTATAGTCAACAAACTTGCCAGACAGCACTACTGAGTGGTAAAAGGGGTATGGAAGAAGTGGATCACATAGTCTGAGATCTTAGTTATCAGTAGTATTATACCATCAGTCCTGCTATTGAACCACAAATCTAAATGGAGGCAATCTAGTAGTATGGAAGAGTGTATATTTTGAGGTAGAACAAATTTGAGTTTAAATCTTGACATTAATTATAAATTCTGTGATCTAGAAAAAAGTTACTGCCTTTGTGAGTCACAGTTCTTTCATTTTGTAAACTGGAAGAACTAAAACTCTGTAGCCTAATGGATGTCATAAAGATCTATTAAAAGAAGAGACTTCCCAGGTTCAAATCTCAGCTCCATAATGCAGAAATTGTGACTTAATACCTCCTTTTCCTCATCTGTAAAATGAGGGTAATAAAAGTCCCTATCCTCAAAGAGTTGTGAGGGTTTAACACCTTAATATATTTTAAGTATAAATAATAGAGCTTGGCACATAGAAAATGATATATTTACATATACTGTAATTCCTATTTAAAGTGCCTATCTAGTTCTTGCCCCTTATCATATTCCTAATAAATGTTAATTTCCTTTTTATATTACAATTGAAATTATTTTCCTTTCTTTTCTTTTTTAAGATTTTATTTTTCAGTAATCTCTATACCCAACATGGGGCTCAAACTTACAACCCCAAAATCAAGAGTCACATGCTCTACTGCCTGAGCCAGCCAAGCACCCTTCCTTTATTTTCTAAATACATTTTTCAATGTATTAAGCTAAGATATAACTGATACTCTGTAAACTGCATATATATATATAAGGTATACAACTTTTAACATGTATAGAATTAAGTGTACAACTGATAAATGTTAACATGTATATCCCTATCAAACCATCATCAGAATAAGACGGTGAATATATCTATCAACCCTAAGAATTTCCCCTGCTTTTTTATAATCATCCCCCGGTACCTCTCTCCCCAGGCAACCAATGGTCTGTCTGCCCTTTGTCCCAATAGATCGGTTTGCATTTTCTAGAATTTTATATTTTGTCTTTCTTCACTCAGAATATTGTTTTGAAATTAATCCATGCTATTGCACAGAACAATAGTTTATTACCTTTTATTGCTAAGTAGTATTCCATTGTATGAATATATCACAATTTATTAATCCATTTATCTGTTGGGGACATTTGAGTTGTTTCAAATTGGAGACTGTTAAAGATAAAGCTACTATGAATATTCATGTACAAATCTCTGTAGAAACATTTGCTATCTTTTCTTGTGGAAATACCTAGAATGAAATGGATCATATATTGGTGTATGTTTAACTTTTCAAGAAACTACAAAACTGTTTCCAAACTGATTGTATCACTTTACATTCCTATTAGGAGTGTATAAAGTTCTAATTCCTCCATATCCTTAACAACACTTTTAATTTTAGATGTTCTAATAGATGTGTATACATTTTTTTTTTGTATATGGATATCCGGTTGTTCCATCATGGTTTTATTCTATGTTTCCCTAAAGACTAATGAGGTTAATAAAGTTTAACATCTTTTCATATGCTTATTTGCTATATGGGTTATCTTCTTGGTGAAATTACTATTCAAGTGTTTTGCCTATTTTTTGAGACTTTTGTTTTCTCATTGAGGTTTTTTTTTTAAAGATTTTATTTATTATTTATTTGACAGAGAGAAAGAGAGATCACAAGTAGGCAGAGAGGCAGACAGAGAGAGAGGAGGAAGCAGGCTTCCCGCCGAGCAGGGAGCCCAATGTGGGCCTCGATCCCAGGACCCTGAGATCATGACCTGAGCTGAAGGCAGAGGCTTTAACCCACTGAGCCACCCAGGCGCCCTTCTCATTGAGTTTTGAGAGTTTGTTACATTCTTTTATTTTTTCATCTTTATTATTTTTTAAGTGATCTCTATACCTAGTGTGAGGCTTGAACTCATGACCTCCAAGATTAAGCGTCACATGCTCTACCAACTCAGACAACCAGGTACCCTGAGAGTATGTTACATTCTTGATACAAATTCTTTATTACATGCTTTGCAAATATTTCTCTCAGGCTGGAGCTTGTCTTCTTTATCAGTGTACACTAAAAAATAGAAGTTTGTAAAAATTTGATTAAGTCCAGTTTCTCAAGTTGTTCATTTATGGATTGTACTTTTCATGTCACATCTAAGAAATCTTTGTCTTGACTCAGAGTCACAAAAATTTTCTTATATTTTCTCTAGAAGTTTAATAGTAACGTCAGGTATTACCTTTAGGTCTGTGATCAATTTTCAGTACATTTTTGTACATGGTGTGAGATATGAATCAAATTCCTATTTTTATATATGGATATGCAGTTCTTCCAAGTACAGTGTGTTAAAAAAACAAACTATTCTTTCTCTACTGAATTATCTTTGCACTTTGTCAAAAATCTGTTATCCGTATATATGTGGGTCTATATCTGGACTCTGTATTCTGTTCCATTAATCTATTTGTCTATTCTTTTATATATATACATTTTTTTAAGATTTTATTTATTTGAGAGAGAATGAGAGAAAGTGCACAAGAGTGGGCTGAGGGGCAGAGGGAGAAGCAGACTCCCCACTGAGCAGGGAGCCCAACATGGGGCTCAATCCTAGGACTCCAGGGTCATGACCTGAGCAGAAGGCAGACGCTTAACCAACTGAGCCACTCGGATGCACTTATTTGTCTATTCTTACACTAATACCACTCTGTTTTGATTACTGTAGATATTGAATAAGTCTTAAAATCAGGTAATATAAGCCTTCCAACTTTGTGCTTGTTGTCAAAGTTAATTATTTTGGCTACTCTAGATCTTCACATTTCTATACAAATTTTAGAATCAGCTTATCTTTTTTTTTTTTTAACTTACTGGAATTTTGATTTGGTTTGTGTTGAACCTATAGATCAATTTAAAGAGAGCTGGCATGTTAACAATATGAACCCATTGAGCCAGGTAAATCTCTCCAATTATTGAAGTTGTCTCAACACAATTTGCTGTTTTTAGTGTACGAATCTTTAATGCCTTTTATCCCATTTATTCCTAAACATTTCATATTTTTATGCTATTATAAATGCTATATTTGTGGTTGTTTGCTGCTAGAATATAGAAATACAGATGATTACTGTATATTGATCTTGCATCCTGCAATTTTGCTACATTCACCTATTAGTTCTAGTAGCTTTTTGTAGATTCCACCAAGTGGAACAGATGGATAATTGTGTCAGTTTTATTTCTTCCTTTCCAGTCTGAATGTATTTGTTTCCTTTCTTGTCTGACTGCACTGGCAGAACCCTCAATGTTGAATAAAAGTGGTAAGAGCAGGGGCATCTGGGTGACTCAGTCAGATTAGTGTCTAAGTCTTGATTCCAACTCAGGTTATGATCTCAGGGTCATGGGAACCAGCCCCATGTGGGGCTCTGTGCTCGGCATGAAGTCTGCTTGGGATTCTCCCTCTCCCTATATCCCTCGTCCCACTCACACTCTAGATGAATGGATGGATGAATGAATGAATGAATGAATGAAATCTTAAAAAAAAGTGGTAAGATATCATTGTGTTGTTCCTGATTTTAGGGGGCAAGCATGCAGTCTTTTACCAGTAGGTATGAGATTATCTGTAGGTTTTCTGTAGATGCACTTTATCTGGTTGAAGAAGTACCCTTCTGTCCCTAGTTTGCTGAGTTTTTATATAGGGAATGAATATTGGGTTTGGTCAGATGTTTTTTCTGCATCTATTGAGATGATCAGTTTTTTCTTTTTTAGATTAATTTGGTGAGTTACGATGATTAATTTTTTAACGTTAAACCAGTCCTATATTCTTGGGATAAATAGCACCCAATAAATATTATCTTTTATATATAATGTTGGATTTGATCTGATAAAATTTTGTCTACAATTTTTTACATCTGTGTTCATAAGGGAAATTGGCCTTCGTTTTCTTTTCTTGGGTCTCAGGGTGATGCTGGCCTCAAAGAACAAGCTTGGAAGTACTCCTTTCTCTTCACTTTTCTGGAAGAGTTTGTGCGTGATTGGTATTTTTTTTCTCTAAATGTTAGAAGAGTTCACCAGTAAAGTCCTATGGAGCAGAACTTTCTTTATGGGAATGTTTTAAACTAAAAATTTTTTGGCTGGGGCACCTACGTGGCTCAGTCAAGGCATCTGCCTTGGAGCACTATGTTGGCTTTGGCTCAGGTCATGATCCCAGGGTCCTGGGATCAAGCCCCACATCAGGCTTCTTGCTCAGCAGGGAGCCTGCTTCTCCCTCTCCTGCTCCCCCTGCTTGTGCTCCCTCTCTCTCTCTGTCTTACAAATGAATGAATAAAATATTTTTAAAAAATAAAAAATAAAAATTCAATTTTTTGGAAATGTATATATGACCATTCAGATTATCTATTTCTTCTTGAGTCAGCTTTTGGTAGTTTATGTCTTCAAACGAACTTGCTCATTTCATCGAAGTTGTTAAATTTTTTGCCTAAAGTTGTTCATAATATTACCCTATTATCCTTGAAATATGTGTAGAATTTGTAATGATGTCACCTCTCTCATTCCTGATATTGGTCTTCCTGATAAGTATCTTCCTTCTCTTTTTTCCCAACTTGTCTGGCTAAAGGTTTATCAATTCTACTAATCTCAAACAGCCAGGTTTTGATTACACAGATACTCTCAATTGATTTTTGTTTTCTGTTTCATTGATTTCCACTTTGATCTTAATTATTTCATTTCTTTTGCTTCTTTGTATTTAATTTGCCCTTCTTTTCTAGTTTCTTAAGGTGGAAGTTGAGGTCATTGCTTTGAGACTTTGTATTTTTTAATGTAGACATTTCATTTATATAAATTCTGATAGATTATATTTTTATTTTCTCTCAGGTCAAAATACTTCCTAATTTCACTTTGGATTTCTTCTTTAATCAGTGGGTTATGTAGATGCATGTGATTTTGTTTCCAAATATTCAGGGATTTTCCAGTTAGCTTTCTGTTATTAATTTCTAATTTAATTCCACTGTAGTCAGAGGAAATATTTTACATGACTTAAATCCTCTAAAATGTACTGAGACATATTTTATAGTCTAAAACAGAGATTGGCAAACTTTTTCTTTAAAGGGTCAGACAGTAAATATTTTAAGCTTTGTGGGTCACATAGAGTTTCTCCTGTCACATATTTTTTCTTTTTTTCTTTTAAGAAACCTCTCAAAATGCAAAAACCATCCTTAGTTCATAGGTCATATAAAACCAGGCTAGATTTGACCCCACAGTCATAGTTTGCTAACCCCTGGCCAGGAATATGGTCTCTCTAGGTAAAAGTTCCATGTACACTTTAAAGAGAATGTGTATTCCACCGTTAGTGGAATGTTAGGAAGGTTGGATAATATTGGTGGATAGTGTTGAGTTTACTATATCCTTGGTATGTTTCAACTTGTCCTAGCAATTACTGAAGGAGAAGTATTGAAATCTCTAACTATAATTATAGATTTGTCTGTTTCTCCTCTCAGTTCTATCAGATCTACATATTTGGAACCTCTTTTTATTTGGGGCATAAATATTTACGATTGTTATGTCCTCCTGGTTAACTGATTCATTTATTACTGTGAAATGACCTTCTTTTACCCTGGTAATATTCTTTGCTCTGAAATCTTACTTTGTTTCTACTATGTTAATATAGCCCGACCAGTTTCTTTTGACTAATGTCAGCATCAGCATGGTATATCTTTTTCCATCCTTTCGTTCTTAACATTTTTGTGTCTTTATATGTAAAGTGTGTTGAGTCTCGCTTTCTATCCAATCTGACAATCTCTACCCTTTGTTGAGGATTTTTAGGTAATTTTCATTTAATGTGATTATTGATATATTTAGATTTAAGTCTATCATCTTGCTCTTTTCTATTTGTTCCATGTGTTCTGTGTTCCCTCTGTTCATTGTCCCTTTTTTTCTTTTTCTGCCTTCTTCTGGATTGAGTACTTTCTTATTCCATTTTTTTCTCCTTGGTTGGCTTATTATCTATAACAGTTTTGTTATTATTCTACTGGTTGCTTTAGGGTTTATAGTCTACCTATTTATCACAGTCTGCTTTCAAGTGAATTTATACTACTTAACATATAATAAAAGAACCTTATAATATCTTATTTCTATTTTTCTCCTCCTGGTTTTTATGCTATTGTTGGCATATATTTACTAATGCATGCTGTAAACCCCATAATGCAATGCTATTATTTTTGTTTAAACAGTTCATTATCTTAAGAGAGAATTAAATGTAAAAAGAAATTAAACATTTACCCTGTAGTTACCTTTTCCAGTGTCCATTAATCCTTTGTGTAGATTTGTATTTCCATCCGGTATCATTTCCCTTCTGTCTGAATGACTTTCTTTAACATTTATTGTAGTGCAGTCTGTTGGTAATGATATTAAATTTTCATTCTGTGAATTTTCAGAGTCTTTGAAACACTCTCAGGTTCAAAGTAAGTAATCATCAATTAATCTACTCCCTACCATACACTACTATAAATAGCCTGGGCTAAAGTGTAAAAGAGAAAACTGAAAAGGAACATATTGTACAACCATGAAATAGCCTAGTTCCTTGCCTCTTAAAGTCAGTTTGAGACAAAAGAAACTCACAGTATACCAGGGTGCTAAAAGCTACTGAATAAACATGAGGCATCTTCTTAGATATTAATTTTACTCAGGGATTTTGAAAAAATTTATTAGCATTGTATTTATACTAAACATAGGATTATTATGATATATAATGCAACATTTATATTTAAGACAAAACAAGAAACAAAACAAAACAAAACAAGAAACTTAAGAAAATTCTAGTTTGGGATCAAACTTCTAGGGCACTTTTTTTCACTCTTCTGTACTATAAACCACACTTTTGTGAAAAAGTTCAAGAAGCTGTGAACTTGATGATTATTCATGATTTATTAAAACCTCCCCTAAAATTGGTTGCTGTCAACAAATGCAGGTTATTCATAGAGGTTTTTATTTAATTTGAATATGCATTTATGAACTGACCACTATATCCTGTTATTCAGCTTATGAATCATTTCTTACTGTGTTCATGAAAACTATACTTAATTCCAAGTTTTTTGAATACCCATCATTATTCTTATAAAGGACTTTTACTTACCAATTCTCACTTTTGTGGCTATCAGCATGCCTACATCATTGAGTACCTGGAACACTGTCCAATTTTCTGATTCCCATCCAGGATAGAATAAGAATACACATAAATAAGCCTGTTAGAAATTAGCCTAAAACAAGAAAAATAGGCTGGCTATGAAGATTCTACTGGAAAATCCACTCGTAAGTCTGCATCCTAAGGAAATAAAGCAAAAATTTAACTTTTAGATTGTCCCCTTTACAAATAGAGAAAAACATGAATGTCCCCCAACTAAGAAACTGCTTAAATTATGGTATATCCTTATTTTATATGGAGTACCTACTCAGTCATTAAAGGATAATGTAGCTGAATATTTATTACTAGGATCAACAATAAACAGGTATGAAAATGTAATAAAAGGGGTTAACAGTGGTTATTTCTAGGTTTGGATTATTTTTTCTACATCTTGCTCATCTTGTTGTATATACTTTAATAGCAACTGCATGTAATAAGAAACACCCAAAGTTTCCAAAAATACTAATTTAACATGAATACTTATTTAAAATGATGAGGTCTTCATTTGTTTATCCATTAATCAACAAATATTTGCAGTATTAAATAAGACAAATCCTTTGCCCTCATGACTCTTAATTTGTGAGGCCAAAAAGGGCATAATCAACAACCCTCGAAATTTTTTATTCCTCTTTTTCATTCTCATTACTTGGTTGCCCAGTCATTCCCTCCCTTATTTACAGAGGACTTTGGCACCTGACTTTCAGTATCTGCCTCCCCTGCATTTCCTGCCATCATGTGCCACTTCAGTGTCCACATGAACAACCCATCCAACAACCTTGAACTCTGACTCCACCAGCTTATAACCACTTCATTTAGTGATCCAGACCCAGACCCAGACCCTCAACCTCTGATGACCAGGAAATTGTTCCACAGCCTTAGACTTTAATATTGTTGATCTCAGACCACAATTACTTATAGTTCCCATTTTTTCACTCCCTTATTCCCTAAACACCTGCTTTTTTTTTTTTTATCTTATTTTAACCTCTATTCCTCAACTACTCCCTTTTCTTTTTTTTCAAACCACAATCTCCAGCTTGGCTTCATATCTTTTCTTATCTAGCTTAGTTTCCCAGGTACATTAGTCTCTCTTTTTTTTTTTTTTTTTAAGATTTTATTTATTCATTTGACAGAGAGAGAGAGATTACAAGTAGGCAGAGAGGCAGGCAGAGAGAGAGGAGAGAGGAGGAAGCAGGCTCCTTGCTGAGCAGAGAGCCCGATGTGGGCCTCGATCCCAGGACCCTGGGATCATGACCTGAGCCGAAGGCAGCAGCTTTAACCCACTGAGCCACCCAGGCGCCCTAGTCTCTCTTGATAATAACTTTGCCCCTGGCTAATTCCCTTTCCCATTCTTTAGAGCATATATTTTATGCCACCTTACTATGACTCAAACGTGCTACTTCACCTATGCCCTTATCTTTAATGTCTCCTTTATCAGAAAAAAAGTCAAAACTATAAGCTTTGAACCTCCTACCCTTTTGTTCCCCATTTACAAGTTATACATATAACTATCTTTACCTCCTTTCTTCTAATCTCAGGGAGGAGTATCCTATCTCTTCTTCCAGGTCAATTCCTTTACTGCACCCTTGATCCCACATTCCCTCATCTCCTACAGATCTTTCTTTACCTTTATCCCTCTTCTCTTTAATATCTTTTCCTCCTCTTCTGCTGACTCTATCCACATTTTATAAATACTAAACTCTCTTCACTGGAGAATTTCCTCCTCAATTCTTTAAACTACTCCCTATAGTGGTCCTTTATTTCTGTTTTGAAGAAGAAATGAAAAGCCTTGAAATAATATAAATCTGTTGTAACTTTTCTCAATTTAAAATACTTTTCAGGATGCCTGGATGGCTCAGTTGGTTAAGCATCTGCCTTTGGCTCACAGGATCCCAGGATCCTGGATCTAGTCAGCATCTGGCTCCCTGCCAGGGAGTTCACTTCTCCCTCTGCCCGCCACTTCCACTGCTTGTGCTCTCTTTCTTTGGCAAATAAATAAATAAAATCTTTAAAAAATTAAAAAAATAAGTAAAAATAAAATACTTTTCAACACAACACAGAATTCTGCCATTATCAACGCACTGGAAATTTCCAAGAAACATTACTAATGACAAAATTGCCAAATCCCTTTATCTTTTTCAATTTACTTGACCTGTCTTTATCTTCTGATCCTCCTGACTCCTTTTTTCCTGAATCCTCTCTCCCATTGGCTTCTAGAACACTGTGCTCTGTTGGTGCTCCCTTCCATCCTTTTGTGATTTACTCCTAAATTTTTTTTTCCTGCCTTCTGTTACTTTGCCCATTTACTAATGTTGGTTTTCATTTCCTCTCACTATATTCAGTTTCTGTAAGCAATGGCATCCAGTTCCTGCAAAATTTCAACCACTACCTTTTTAGTAACATCCACTTCCAGCTCCAACCTTTCTCCTAAGCCTCAGATCCACATGCTGAGCTCCCTACTGAACTTCTCTATATGGATATCCCCGTGACAATCTTCCATATTCAATATGTCTTCACTGAGTTTCTCATCTCCTTCCCCTTTCCGAGTTTTCTATTCCACATCCTTATACACACATACACATAAGCCAAAATCCCTGTTCCTCTCCACTTGCCTCTCTCCTGATTAATTATACCCCTATTGTACTCTATCTACAACCAAGCCAGGAACTAGAAACTCATTCTAGATTCTTCCTCATCTCTATCCCAACCATTACAACCCTAGTCCAAAATCTTATTATTTTCCCCCATGACTGTAAAACCACGTAAAACTACTTTCACTTACTTAAGTAATAATAATTATTACATACAATAATATGTAATAATAATAGAGCACATTTTACAACATTTCCCCTAGTATTTGAAGTTACAACCATGAAATTACAACCATGTTACCTTATTAGCAAACCATAATGGCTTATACAGAAGTATAAATAGGCTCCAGTATTCTCAGAGATCAGAAACCTTGTTTATACCCCCGTACCTAAGTTTTTATCACACAGCAGTTATTGCTTTACTCTCTGTTCACTTTTGAATAAGGTAAATATGGCACACTTAAAGATAACCATAATAATCATTAAGCTGCACATTAAAAGTTCAATAAATAGTAGGATTCATATTAAGTTTATATAACAAAATACAATTTTATGCCTTGTTAATTCACCAGAATTTCTTTAAAACATATACCACACACACACACCTATAAACATATACCACATTAGGAATTAGATAAACTAACAAACTGAGTTTTCCCTATAAACTGAGCTTCGTTTCATTCCTACTCTGTTTTAAACAGCACTCAACCTATCCATGCTTCCAAAATTATGAAAGTGAATGCACCCCCACAGCCACACTTATAGTAAAGTTAGTGTGGCAGAGGTAGATCAGAGGGGTCCCACTGCCTTCCCAAATCTTTTCCATTTTGCTTTCTGATGCCTGAAAGATGGAACAATCTATTCCACAAGATACAAACTGAAGAAAAAAAACACAAAGTATAGTATATAATAACGCTAAATGAATGAAGTTTAATAATACCAAGACACGAAAGACAAAGTCTTCCTTTCTCAGTTGGGAAAGGAGAGTAGAGTGGTATATTGTCAAGGGGCCTTCAGAAGCAATGCCTTCCAAATCATTCCTGATTTTTTTCAATATTCTTTAATGCACATGTATTTTATAATTGGGGGGATGTTCAAAAGTTGAGTCCACAGGTCTAGTGTCAAGGGCAAATAAAAGTATTTTTACATCAAGTGATTTACAAGAAGCTTTGAACTTTATCATAATAACAACTGTATTACTAACATTTTTTATATCTGAAGGGTTAAACTTTAGGAACTTTTAATTTTATATTCCCTTCTTTTTAAAGGAAATATGTATATAAATAAAGTAGATGGGAGGATTATTAGGTTTGATCATATGCTATAAGAATTTCTTGTCAGGAAAAGTTTTGTATCCACCATAATATATTAGTAGTTTTACAGTTTATTAAAAATACTGCAGTTGAGTCACATGAGCTTTTGGTTGTTTTCCTAATGGCATAAACATCTAATTGTTAAAGAAAACCCTATGCTTATAAAATACATTCTCCCAAAAGGGGAAAAAATTAGTATATATGATACTTCAAACCACTTATTTTTCTTTAAGAGTTTCCTTAAATTATGTATATGTATTGTATATACCATCCTGGGTTCACTGGGTCAAAAGTTAATAATATAGGGTCATCAAGTAAATTAAATGTTAACAGCAGAAATTAAAGGACTTAAATTAAAAACATAGGGCCTAATCCTATGATGAAGAAAAGTGAGGAAAAAGTGTTCCCACAAGAGCTGTAAACTGTTCACCTATTTAAAATAAATTACTTCTTCAGAGCTGCCTTAAAAAGTTAATTTGTTTTAAACATATAAGCATTTCTTTGCCATATTTTATTCTCATTTCCCTATAGATTTGTGCTACATGGAAGAAATCATTTTTTACACATGAAGAATAGAAATATAGCATGAAGCTCAGCTGTCATAGAGAACTCATCACACACTGAGAACTCATCACACATGCTCAGTCATATCTCCTAGAGACCAGAGGGTCTCAATTTTACTTCTGTTTACTAAAAATAAATATGAAATGAAATAGATTCCTAGTTCACTGTCCTTCTCAACTTTCAGGACGAGGCTCGCCCCAAATTAACAAAGTCTCTGAGAAGGTCATGAGTTATAACTTTTAAAAGTTTTTACTCAGTGTGAAGTTTATTATATTAAAACCCTTCAGGGGCGCCTGGGTGGCTCAGTAGTTTAAGCTTCTGACTTTGGCTCAGGTCATGATCCCAGGGTCCTGAGAGCGAGCCCTGCATCGGGCTCCCTGCTCTGTGGAAAAGCCTTCTCCTCCCGTCTCCCACTCCCCCTGCTGGTGTTCTCTCGCTGTGTCTCTCTCTGTGTAAAATAAATAAATAAAATCTTTAAAAAAAAAACACAAACTTCAATTTTCTTTTGATAAAGGGTCACTAGATCCATTTCTATTATTTACCAGTCCCTTTTATTATCTTAGATTAAATTGTTCCCCAAATACAAACATTTTAATGGCTTGGACAAAAAATTAACTAACACTTGGTATATTTCAGACCATATTGGTATATGATTTACTGTTCTAGGTGTGTCACTTTTTGAGAGGGGCCCTGTTAAACTGGAGCATAACCAGAAAGAAGCCAAGATGGCAAAAGATTTAAAATCATAGAGCCACTAAAGGAAACTAAGGGTGTTTGGGGGGCAGGGATTCAGTTGTCTTCATGGTTGAAGATAATAGTGATCATATTTATTTTTTTAAGCTTATTTATTTATTTATTTATTTTAGTATCTCTATACCCAACGTGTAGAACTTAGGACCCTGAGGTCAAGAGTCTCCTACTCTTCCAACTAAGCCAACCAGGTACCCCAATACTGGTCATATTTAAAAGGTTATCACACATAGATGGGAATGAATTTATTTTCAGTAGCTGCACGGGGCACTTTGACAACAGGTAGCAGTTACAAAGAGACATGTTTTAACTACTAAGATTCTATAACTCCAAACCTATTATTTTAAAAACAATATTCCAAAATATTGTATTTAATATTTCATCTAAAGGTAGCATGTTCACACAAATTTTTTAGAAAGTAGATAACTGAAATAAGTGGGTTTATCCTTTTCCAGGTATCCTTATTGATAAATAGAGTGAGGGGAGCTCATACTTCTTCAGTAAATATTAACCATTATTAACTGTAAATGAATTTTAGATCAGTCTCATAATCTGTGCTCAAGAATATGGAAGTAAAACAGTTCTTTATATGGGGGGAAACCCTTATACTTCTCTAACCTTAAATCAGAGTTGAAAATGCTATGTATGAATCTTTTCTGACTACTTCCATAATACTCGCCCATAATATTGTTTTTTAATTGAAATAAATTGATATTTGCCTAATTTTCTTAAATATTACAGGAACTTAAAATATATAGATCATTCCTACCTAAGCTATAATACGATATGCCTGATTTGCTAAATCATTCTACATTTAATTTATATCTTACTGGGGCTAAAATTCTGACTTACTGGTAAAAACTGCCAACTCAAGCAAGTTAGGATTACCATCCCAGGCACTGAAGTTAATTATCAGAGCCCCCCAAAAGAGGTGATCTTACAGACATATAACCCAGATTCAAATTACACATAACTTAATTCTTCCATGTACCACTAAGATTGTAGCTAATTTGGGGTGCCTGGGTGGCTCAGTTGGTTAAGCAACTGCCTTCAGTTCAGGTCATGATCCCAGAGTCCTGGGATCGAGTCCCGCATTGGGCTCCTAGCTCCGTGGGGAATCTGCTTCTTCCCTCTCATGCTCTCGCTTGCTCCCTTTCTCAAATAAATAAATAAAATCTTTTTTAAAAAAAAGATTGTAGCTAATTTTCATCACTACCTAGTTCACTTTGCATACCTCTGGATACCTTAAGATCATCCAGTTGGATTCTCCATTATCTCTCAAGCTCTACAACTGAAGTCATGCTAACAACTGGGATCTAATTTTTTATGAACAAGAGAAACAAATGCTTTAAAAAATAGATTTATAAGAATTATGTGATCCATCAGTCCACTAACACCCTCCAGTCTCTTAACAATATCCTCAATTACTGATTTTAAAAAGTAAATCAATAAAAATGAGATAGATGGTGAAAACTTAAAATTACTTTCACTTTCAGGTTTTGCTTTTTCAAATATTCATGAATTTTTTATGTATTTGTTTTCCTTCTTTTGTTAACTGTGTATTTGTTAACTGTTCTATTTTTCTTATAGACTTATCTCTTTGTATATTGAGTATATTAACCCATTATCTGCTTTATAAGTTAAAAATATTTTTCAGTTTGTCATGTCTTTTATATTAATAGTGAATTTTTTCCTGGGTATTTATTTTTTGTGTAGCTACCAAACAGTGTTCTCTGAGATTCTGTGTTGAACCTCTTTATCACTCTACATACCTCGGTGACTTCATCCAAACCCATAGTTTAAATGACCATCTATAATTGGTCAACTAGTAAATCTACAAACATGCAAACCAGACCTTTCCCCTAAATTCCAGACTTCTAAATCAAAATCCAATCTTACTATCTAGTTATCTGTAAAGTGAGGGTGGGCAGATGTACTTAACCCAACAGGCATCTCAAAACCAATATATCAAACCTGTTCTAGTTTCCGTATCTCAGGAAATGGCATCCATAGCCACTCAGTTGCCCACCCCAGAAACCTAGGAGTCCTGTGCCATATCTCCTCTTTTCTTCTCCATAAACAAAGCCTCCTAAAACTTCTCTGTAGCCTTACCTTCCAACTTTTTCCATCCTTACTTAGTCTGCTGTAGCCATATGGGCATTGAATTTACCAGCCCTTCATGCTCAGGATGTTAACATACACTCTTCCTTTGTTTAGAATGTTCTTCCTTTCTTTTTGGCCTAGCTATTCCTACATCTCAGCTTAACTGTTCCACGTTAGTAAGTCCTTAGTTAAACCTCCAGTGTTAGGTCTCCATGGTGTATGCTTTCACTGCATCTGTATTCTTCTGGTACAGTACTTACCACAGTTGTAATCTGTAAAACTATTAACTTGAACATTGTTTCTCTCACTAGACTATACCACAACAGGAGAAGCCATGACTAATATGCTCAGTATCTTAAACAATACCTGACACTTTGTGCTAGTTACGTGGAAATACCTACATGTTAATATGGAATAAATAAATTTAATCCCTTTGTACTTCATTTCACTCCCATTTCTAGTTCTTTAGTTCAAGTATTCTTTATTGCTTGCCGGGATAACTACAATAGCCTCTGAAGGACTCAACCGCTGCTCTCATATTTTCTAATCTGTTCTGCAGTATCCTTGGGTTTTGGAGGGTTTTTGTTGTTGTTGTTGTTGTTGTTATTTATTTATTTGTCACAGAGAGAGAGAGAGAGAGAGTGCACAGGCAGAGTGAGTGGCAGGCAGAGGGAGAAGCAAGCTCCCCACTGAGTAGGGAACCCAATGCGAGACTCAATACCAGGACCCTGGGATCATGACCTGAACAGAAGGCAGACATTAAACTGACTGAGCCACTCAGGCATTCCTCCAGTATCCTTGTTAAAGTGAGTTTCTAAAATATATATCTGATCATATTACTCACTGTTTTGAGATTTTTCAAGTGCATTTTATAAAGGTGACATGCAAGACCCTTCATGGTTACCTTTATCCACTTGATCAGGCTAATAAACTTTCTTAACTCCTCCCAAGTCTTGTAGCAATAAATCATATGAACTACCTGAATTTTCTTGAACATGCAGGTTCTTCCTGACTTCTGTTTTCTAACAATCCAATGATTATGTTTAAAATGCTTTCTATAGCATATTTCTACTCTCTTTCACACTGGAATAATCCGAGTCCTTTAAGGTTCCATCAAAATACCCCTCAAGATATAGCTCTACTCCTGGAAAGCTTTTCCTGAGCCACTTATGCCTAACCTGGTTTAAATGCTCTTTGTCTATTATTTCTCTAATTGTCATTTTTAGAAAATTTATCTATCTTCCATTAGACTTTCAGTTTCTTCCTAGCAGGGACTACATGTTTTTCATCTCTGTATATCCAACCCTGGTTTGGGCTTTGGTAATTGTTTGATTAAATGTGTATGCCAAAACATATCAAACCCATCAAAACATACCTACCTGTGGGAACTGGTATTCCCACTTCTGGGAAATCTTCCAATAAACAAGCAAATAAATAAGAAAGTTAGTTAGAAAAGGTATATGAATAAAAATGTTCACTTCAGAATTATTTATAATAACAAAATATTGGAAACAACCTAAATGTCCAGCAATAGAATGGTAGAATCTGCTGAATGACATGTAGCAGAGCAATTTAGAATGAAGATTATAAAATGATATAGTAACTCACAGATGCTAACGACATGTTAAGTGGAAAAAGACAAAACTGATTTCACACTATGACCCTTTAAAATTATATGTATAGACATTGACTAAAAGGGGACTCATAAATTATATGAGTGGTTTGTGTGGATTGTGATTTTGTTGCCTTTATTAAGAACTTTACATTGCTGTGGCATCTTCTCAATTATAATTATAATGAAAATAATGTAAAATGAAACCCATATCATTAACATATGTATAAGTGCGCATTTGTATGTATGTGCATTTTTGTTTGTATATATAAATATTCTATATGTATGTATATATTTCCTAGTGCAGTCTTATGAAAGATCCCAGAAGCAGAAACACTTCATTAGCATGAGCATACCTACCCTTGGTCTCTAATACCATTCTGCACTAACAGAAAATAGAGGTCCTTAGAGAAAAGGCTAATTCCAGGGCTGGAGCAGAGTAAGGACAAGATGAACACAGAACATATTATTATACCAGAGAGTAAGGAAGTGCTCCAAAAAAAAAAAAAAAAAGAAAGAAAAGATGTAGGCATATCACAGAGACACAGTACCCAAACTAAAATGTTCCCAGGGGTGCCTGGGTGACTCAGTGGGTTTAACCCTCTGTCTTCGGCTCAGGTCATGATCTCAGGGTCCTGGGATTGAGCCCTGCATCAGGCTCTCTGCTCAGTGGGGAGCCACTTCCCCCTTTCCCTCTGCCTGTCTCTCTGCCTACTTGTGATCTCTCTCTGTCAAATAAATAAATAAAATCTTAAAAAAAATAAAAATTAAAAAAATAAAAGTGCTCCCACTAGCTTAACCTGGGACAATTTAAATACCAAAATAATTAAATACAGACTTAAATATTTAGAGGTGAAAGGTCATGACATAACAACTTACCTTCAAGTGGTTCATTTTTCAAAAGAGTACAGGGGTGCTGGAGTGGCTCAGTCGTTGGGCGTCTGCCTTTGGCTCAGGTCATGATTCCAGGGATCGAGCGCCACATCAGGCGCCACATCAGGCTCCCTCCTCCACAGGAACCTGCTTCTCCCTCTCCCACTTCATCTGCTTGTATTACCTCTCTTGCTGTCTCTCTCTCTCTCTGTCAAATAAATAAAATCTTAAAAAAATAATAAAAAAGTATACAAAATTATAGCTAGAACTTAAGAAAACAATAGCAAATACATAATGGAAAATCAAGAATTCATAAGTTAATGCAGATAATAAATAGAGAAGAAAGTGTTCTTTGTTCACAGTAGAATGCTATAGACTGACTTGGTAATTGTGGAGAGAGTATTAGATTTGTTGAATCATTTTCCAGTCATTATGGCAAAATTATATCAGCAATAATCGATGATTTTGATGATCAATCAAAATCAAAATGGGGATTTTGATGATGAGCAGGATGTATCTGCAAATCTTTCCCCACAATTTGTTTTTTAACGCCAGGAAGAAAAAAAACAGTAACTATACCATAGAAAATTCAGGTCACATTTGGACCAGGTGATCAAAAGTAATATCACCGAGGAGGGACAGATAGATTATATGTTTCCAGAAGTGATACCTTACAAAGGACACAATATCACCTGTGCCATAGTCCAGTTGAGAATATATATACCCCAATTTAATCATAAGAAAACATCGAACAAAAACAAAATAAGTAACGTTTTATTAAAAAGAGTGGTGGAAGAGTGCTCCCACAGTTAATCCAGCTCAGGTCATGGTCTCAGGGTTGTGAGATCATCAGCCTTGGGCTCTGTGCTCAGCAGGGAGTCTGCTTCCCTCTCCCTCTGCCCCTCCTCCCATTCAGGCACTCCCTCTCTCTCTCTCAAATAAATAAATCATTTAAAAAAAAAAGTGCAATGGAGTGAAAAGCTGTATCCTTTAAAAATTCTTTAAAAATGTCAAGGTCATAAAAGATATAGGCTGGAGGGTGCCTGGGTGGCTCAGTGGGTTAAAGCCTCTGCCTTCTGTTCAGGTCATGATCTCAGGGTCCTGGGATGGGGCTCTCTGCTCAGCAGGGAGCCTGCTTCCTCCTCTCTCCTCTCTCTGCCTGCCTCTCTGCCTACTTGTAATCTCTCTCTGTGTGTCAAATAAATAAATAAAATCTTAAAAAAAAAAAAAAAAAGATAGAGGCTGGAAATGTCCCAAAGTAAAGGAAGCTAAAGAAAGAGTCATGACATCTAAACATATTACCTGACCTATACTGGAGGGGAAAATGCTAATAAGGATCAATCTAAAAAATTAGAATATGGTGGTAGACTGAAGTATTATTTTAATGTAAATTTGTGAATTGGTAGGAAATACACTCTTAAGTATTCATGGGTGACAGGCCAAAATGTATGTAACTTAATCTCAAATGGTTCAGAAAAAAACGTATATAAGTATACATGTTTGTGGTGAGAGAGGGCCCTTGCACAAGAGCAAGCAAATAATAAGGATGTTCTTTGAACTATCTTAATTTTTGCAATTTTTTGTAAATTCTAAGTTATTTCCTTTTTTAAATATTTATTTATTTGAGAGAAAGAGAGCATGGGGCAAATGCAGGGGGAGGGGCAAAGGGAGAGAATCTCTAGTAGATTCCCTCCTGGATCCCAGGACCCATGAGATCATGACCTGAGCCAAAATCATGATTGGGACTCTTAACCGACGAAACCAATTTTAAATTATTTCTTTTTTTTTTTTTTAAGAGTTTATCTATTTATTTGACAGAGGGAGACACAGTGAGAGAGGGAACACAAGCAGGGGGAGTAGAAGAGGGAAAATCAGACTTCCTGCTGAGCAGGGAGCCCAATGTGGGGCTTGATCCCGGGACCCTGGGATCATGACCTGAGCCAAAAGCAGACACTTAACCGACTGAGCCACCCAGGCGACCCTAAATTATTTCTAAGTAAAAAGATATTTTAAGATTAAGTCCATCTTGGAGAAACAAGACCAACGAGAAAATAAAAGTTACTTTAAAACCCATCGAAGCAAACTGTCTTTAAAACATTCTCCAATGTATACTAAGTTTTCAAGTTACTGTTCAAAATGTTTTCTTCAAGAGTCTTCATTCCTTTTTAAAAGATGAACAGACCTATACCTTTCACAGTTTTATCTAAATAAGTTAATATGTTGAAGCCAACATTCCATCAGTTGAGGCTTACTCATTAGAAACGGCAGGAAGGAAAGGAAGCATTGAAATTACAAAACCTCTGTTCTCCACACTACCCATATTTACCATGCATTTGCTGGTGCTTGCATTCCAGTTTCCAAGTAAAACCTCAGATTTTAAATTATGACTTCAGTTCCACTGTTATGACAAGTAGAGTATGCAGAGACACAAATGGAGTGGGTGGAAAGGAGTGCGGGTAAGGCTGATGAACTCTTCACCATACTGAAGATGAAAGAAAGCTGAAAACTTCTGCCCTAATTGAGTACCTAAATAATTGACTTCTTTTTTTCATAAAGTACATAACTATGTGGAGTATTAAAGTTTGGAGAAGGCATTCTTACTAGTTTTTACCTGTGAATTTGATAATTTGAAATAAAATGCGCTTTTTTCCCTTTAAAATTCAGCTCAATTATTTGCACCCCCTTGTGCTCAAATATAAACTTATTGGTTCTCAAAAATTTTTTCCAATTGGGCTTTTTGTTCAGGCATGGGAACCATGTTACTTGATTTTGTTTTCTCCCATTTTGGTGAATTGAGAAGATTTATGAAGGGTTTTTTATTTATTGTATAGTATTTTAAACAAAACAGGGCTTAAATGTTCTAAAAGTAACCGCTGTATAAACTTTAGTCTGCAAAATGGAGATGATTACACCAACCTCAAGTGTTATTATGAGGTTGAATTCATGGGGAAATGCATATACACGCTTAGCTGAAAATATAGTAGGAACTCAGTAAGTGTTACTTACCAACAATATCATCACTTTAGAATTCTCTTGACAGAATATATCTAGATAAAAAATTTACCAGTTCATGAAGTTCAAGTACAATTGTACAAATAAGTTCCCCAAATATACCACTTATTCCAGACCACCTCTAGCCAATTCTCACCACATATACATTTTTAAAGAACAAAGAATGTGTATTTATCTCTGGATGATAGAAATTTGGATAGTTTTTACTTCATATTTTACTTTCTATTTTAGACTGGCCTGATTTTCCCCTCCCCCCTTAATTTTAATAATTAGAAAAAGCAAAACTATTCCATTTCCATATGATACTCTTATGAAATGATAAGACAAATTAACATTCTTATTCATTTGGCAGAAACCATTACTCATATTTGGCAAAAATAATTTGTCAGTCTGATTTGTTATTTTAAAGGACTTTTGAACACAATAGCTTAACTCCTAATGGCATTAACTTAAAACTTTTTAAAACACGAGCTGTTTTAAAAGATCAGTGTTAATGACTACAATAATTAACATTCACTAATATACCAAACACTGTTCAAATACCTTTACTATATACTAGCTCATTTTCTTCCTTACAACAACCCAATGAGATAACAGCTTTTCCTTTAACAAAAGATCAAACTGAGAAAAAGTAACTCACATAGGGTCACAAAGCTAGTTAGTAACAGAGCTGAGACCCAAATCCAGGCAGTTCGGTTCCAGAGTCCACGCATTAACCAATGCACAAAAGTACTATAGAGATGTAAGACAAACACTACTCTGCAATGTTACTTCTTGATGATCTCGAATTATTAAAATCCATTTCTTTTGTAATTCTACCTCAGTAATGCAAGTCATGCTAGCCCTCTCCCATTTCCTTACTTTTTAGTAAGTCAGACACTTTCAATATCCATAGTCTTCTTTAACGCTCACAATGATATGTTTTTGTATACTCCTACAGTTAAGGTTCATCACAAGCTGTTTTGCAACAAAAACTGGAAAAAAAATGTAGCAATACCCCAGATTTTAAATTGTTGGATTCTTCAGAAAATGTATTTTAACTTGGGATCAGGAAAAAAGTAACCAAAAATAAACTTAAAATGTAATAATTTAGAATCAATGGCAGTGGTATTGTTTTCATTTTTATCTTAAACTAGCTTGGTGGCTGCTAGGATAACTCTCTCAAGCGTGTGAATGATTAAAAGAGGTTTTTAAGGAAGATGTTAAAATACTGACTACTTTATCATCATTTATTGTCCTGTCCTAGCGTCCAGTTTTTGAAGGTGAGCACAGATTTGCCTACGTCTTGTGCTTCTACTTACTAGTTGTAGGATTTAGGGGCAAATTTCTTAATCTGAGTCTCGGGTGTCCTCATGTGTAAAATGACTATATAATACCTTCTTAATAGGGCTGTTGTGAGCAGCAAACACGATCAATCCGTGAACTGTTTATTTACCACCGTGCCCAGCCAGAGTACAGAGTCAGTACGTGGGATATCTAACTACTATTATTTTATTAATGTATCACACAATGGAAACCCGTCTTTGATAGTTTCGGTTCCCTTACCACCCTTAAAACACTCTCTCTCTCTCTCTCTCTCTCTCTCTCTCTCTCTCTCTCTCTCTCTCTAAGTGATGGCCAAAGACTGACCATTTACCTCTCCAAAACAGAGCAGAACGTTTAAGAACAAGTGAGACAGTGAGAAAAACTGGACTGGATGAAAGCACCTTCACAACACGCAGCCTAGAACCGGGAAGTTGAGCTCCAAGACTTAAGTAATCCTGAACTTGGGACGCGCGCGCACGCAGTCACCTCACACATCACTCACACACACACACACACACACAGTTGTTGAGCAGGGGAAACCACGCTTCCTGTGTGTGTTCAGGTTGGATGGCATAGCAAGATAGAAAGTGGCCCAAGTTCCAGAACCTGACAGATGGGGACTCATCCACGTGCTTGCTACCTGTGTCTCTTAAGGCAAATTACTTAGAAGTCTCTGAGCCTTGCTTTCCTGGTCTGCAAACCGATAATAATAACTGTACCTACCTCATAAAGTTGTTCTGAGGCTTAGGTGCAATCGCTCCTGTAAAGCGTTGACATACAGCAAGTGCTCTACACACAGACCGGGCTGTTTTAAGTACACGTGTATCCATACACAAGGTCTTAGAGACACGTTCCGTTGTTAGGAGTTTAGACACTGGCAATAAAACGTTTTTCTTTTCGTCTAAGCTGCACCCTTATCTGTTTTCCTCCAACAGTAGAATAAATATCTGTCGACTGACATGTCATCTATGGACCCCCGGCCCACGATAGCACGGTTCCTCCACGTCCGCGGCTGAGTAAAGGAGCACCACGCACGCGCAAGAAAGGAGGTCGGAGGAGTGAGAGTGAGGAAACGAAGTGAGAGCAGCGAACAGCGACGATTCTGCGCATGTTCAAGGCGCGGAGGTTGGGGTAGGAGTTTGCGCATGAGCAGAAGTGTAGGGAAAGCTGGAGAAGGGTTCGGAGGCGGTATTGACAGCTGTGGAGGCAGCCCGCGTTCCCGGCATGCCCTGGGGCGGCGGGGTTGGCTCTAACGAATTTGAATGAGGAGCCTCAGCGCTTTCGGCGCCATTTTCGAGTGATGCCTGATCTCATCAATCTAGCGGGAGAGACGGGATAACCTGTCCGAGATTATAGCGCTACTAGGACTCTGCCGAAAAATCACTAAAAAAATCGCCAAAAATTACTTCGAGCAAAGGGCAGTTCGTGGGGCTTCGCCAGGGTTGGTGCGGACGGTAAGAACCTGAAGAAGTAATAGCGGGACCTGGGAGGTGGCAGTGGTGGGACCGTCAAGCGATGGGGGGTGCAGGGAGTGGGCACTGGGTCCGCCCTCCTTTTAATTGCTAAAAATGCGAGGAAATGGGTTGGGGGTAATTGGGTGTCTGGGAGTGGGCGGCGGCGGGCGGAATGTGGCGGGAGCGCGGAGAGACGGGGGCGGGGGGGGGGGGGGGGTGCAGTTTGAGCGGGACGCGGACGGGCTGCAGCGGAGCAGCCGCCGCCCAGCGGATCTGTCAGCCGGACCCCCCGCCCGGGGCCGGGCCGGGGGCGCGGCGGGGCTCTGCAGGCCTCGGCCCCTTGACAGGAGAAGGGGGACGAGTGTCCCCTCCCCCAGTTGTCGAACCGAGCCGTCTTTGCCGAACCCGGCCCGCTGACTGCCGTCTTCTCGTGACGTGAAACTTAAGGTCGGCAGAAAATTAAGAACGCGGAGTAGTGGGTGCCTCCAGTCGGTCGTGCGGACCTACCATCTGCGGGACCCAGCACTGTATATTGTGCTTGACGCTGAAGCGTAAGGTGCCCTAGGAATGTGAGTTTCACAACGTAGCCCTCCAGCTCCGCGCTTCTGGGTCCCGGCAGGGGTAACCCTGACGGTGTCTGACTTTTCCAATTTGGGTAAGATAGGGCGGGGGCAGACTTCTGAGGTTTTAGCGGGCTCCTAGGAAAGATGCTGGACTTTCGCTTTTTGCTCGGGATTTTTGTCATTTGCTCTCACGGTGTTGGTTTTTTCGGGGGGGGGGGGGCGGGAGACAGGGCTTCGAGCTTGCAATTTCCTTCACCCAGTTGCACTTTTCTTAGAAGACTTTTTCCTTCTCCAGTCTTTGAAACATGTCGCAAGGATAAAAGCAATCTGTGAAACTATTGATGTTTTCCTCCCGAAAAGTCTTAGCCCGGACAACTTAACGGTAATTTTGCAATCCCCACCTTTTCTCGGGAGCTCTCTTGACTCTGAGGCGGAGGGAAGAGGGCTGTTATTTGTCTTTCCCTTTAGTGGTTTTTTATCCTCGTAGTTTCTACCAATTCTTAGTCGACAACTCTTGAATGATTTGGGCCAGTGACGGCTTTAGTTTTAAGTAGTACTTTATAAATAATGGCCTTTGTAAAAATTCTTCATTAAATATATATTAGGTTTTGAGTCTTTTTCTGCGCTGAAGGCACCACTAATTAACTCTTTGCTGGTGTGGTGTTTTGCGTGTGGGGCGCGCGGCTCTGGGTTGCGAATATGCAGGAGATGGGTTTTGCAGCAGTTACTCAATTGTTCGCAAAGAGGAATAACGCTTTCTGGGAACCCGCAGTCTCACTCTTTAGGACCACCTGCCTAAAGAGTTTTTCCTCCTGGAATTGATGTAACGATTGATGGATTTCTTATTTCTATAAAAACTAGAGGACCCGCCCTCATTTAGAATCTATCCCCGAGGAGAATAGGAGAGCGCAATGTAATGTTTTTCAAATTGTATCTAACGGAGTTCCCAAACACCCGACTTGTCACCCCCCTGATTGGCTGGAAGAGAGCGGGACTGGGGGGTTTGAATGTTGAACACTAGATTACAGTTCTCGACTTTCCGAAAAATTATACTATTAGAGAACACGGAAATAGGAAACGTTAAGACGGGGAGTTGGGGGGGGGATATTTTTTTCTTCCATAAAGGACTTTCGAATAGTTCTGAAATGTATACTAAAAGTAAAACTGAGGAGGCAGTTTTCTTAAAAATTACAATTCTGCTGGCTTAAATTGCAAGACTTTTACGTATTTGCCTCTGTTCTCTTTTGGTTAAAAACTGACTGTACGATCTAGGTTCTTTATTTCTTTGACAGAAATTTTTCAGCTTAAGCTACATATTCAATGCAGATTACGGGAGAATAGTTTCTTTTATTTTGATGAAAAGAAACTTTAATTTTCTTAGGAATGAGCCTCTCCACGTTGTGCATAAAAATTGGATGTATTTAAATTTTTTTCACATCTAACTTAAAATGCATGGATTTTGCTAATTAAACCACTGCCGTGGACTTAAAACTTTATTTACAAGAAATTTACCTTGCTTAATTTAGACAGTACAACAGGTAAGTATGCACAGGTGCCTATGTATGATTTCATTCCTTTGATAAATTCACTGTGAAGAAATATATTGCACAAAACAGTGTGGGTGTGTTGTGTCTTACTTGGTTGGTTTTCAGTTGATTTTTGTTTAATGTTACTTGAAACAGCCGTCAATATATTTCTGTTTATTACCAAGCTTGTCATTCTGTTTAATTGCATCTTGATAAAAGGCGGGTGTGGTTTTCAAAGAAAATCAGTAAACTCAGTGATAAACAAGATAGCTGTAGATGCTTTTTTAAAGATTTTTTTGAATTTAATAGAAATTAATGTTCTTTTACGAATAGCGGTTGAAATTTTGAAACTTAGAGTTTGTAGTTTCAGATTAGTTTGAATATGCATTGTTAGAAAATACTCAAATGAAAAGATCCCACGACTTTTATAAATCTCTGTAGGGCTATAAATATAATTTATATTGAGTGGAATAGCTGAGTTTATAAATCATACTGTTTTGTATTGCCTTTATAACAGGAATTGCAATTACAGAATCTTTGTTCATTACCTTTTTTCAAAGCTATTTATTTTGAATCATCTCAAAAAGGTGCTAATTATCCTCTCTATAAAATTCGACTTGACGACAATGAAGTTGTAGGAGACCCCATTTCTATTGTAAATGTAATTTTGCCTATGATACCAGATCTAGTGGATTTTGCTTTTTTACTGTTATTTGGTGTTTTGTGTTTTAATTTTCATTCAAATTATTATGTGACTTGTAGAGTTTTGAGGGTGGGGTGGGGGAAGACTTTAAATTCCACCAGGCTGGTTAAATTTAACCATACTTTTTTAGTGCTTTGGTTTATGGGGTTTTTTGTTTGTTTTGAGGGGTGATGGTGAAGGATTGTTTCGTTTAATAAAGCCATTTTTAAAATAAGTGAAGGATTCCTTTATTTAAAATACTACACTTAAAGCTTGAGAATGCACTAGCACCTAAATAAAATCCACAGCATTCAAAATATTTTCCTTTTTATGCGATGATAGAGAAGAAGAAAATTTGGGTTTTTAGATTTGTGGGCATGTAGGTATGAGAGCCAACAGATGTATTTTTTTATTATTATGTGTACTATCCATATTACTCTGTAGAAATTGATAATTCTAATTCATTTTCTATTGTGAGGACTAGAAAAGTCTTATCACTGGAAAACAAGGGTGGGGAAAGGTGTTGCTACAGTAGCTGTACTCTTTTTAAAAGCTATGTTTATATAATGTGTGGGAGAGGGAACTAGAGAAGGTAAGGTGTTTGTCTTCCTGGTAGCATTGATTTTCATTTGTTTGCCTTTCCTAGTATTTTTAAAACTCCAAATAAAAGTGCAATTTTTGACTTTGTTTTAATGCTGTTAACTTGTCTTAGTTGTGCAGCCTCAGGTGTTTGCATGTAACACTGCATTTTTTTGTAATCGGTTTAATATCACTTTTAACGTTATCAAGAACTGGAACTAAGGATGAAAATTTCTAAATAGCTTTCGTATTCTGGATCCCCTATTTCATCATGCTTTGTGTACTACATTTTTGTTTGGTTTTTGTTTTGTGAAGATGTGTATAAATATACATTTCTATCTATTGGTGTGCAGTAACTATTTAAAATGTCACAATGTTCTTCAATCCAGAAATACTGTTATAGGTCAGTTAATTTGGTAACAAAAAGAAAAAATATATGTCCAGAGACTATTAGATATTACTTCTACATGATACATAAGTTTTCTCCAATTAAAAAGAATCAATTAGACACACAATTTTAAAATTTTATTCTATAAAAATTTATCTCATTTAAAAAAATCAGTGGCCTAAAATTTGCTCTTGCCTTTTTTTCCTTTTGTTTAGTGGAGCTTAATAATTCCCACAGTGATTTTTTTTTAACCCTTTTTTGGAAGAAACAGATTATTGGTCTTATAACTAGAAAACACTTAGAATTGTACTAGAGTATTCATTTACATGTAGTTTTCTTTCTTCTTATTATTAATTTTTACTCAGCAAATTTAGAAACACTGCGGCCAGGCAACTAATTTTGGCATGTATTAGGCTCAGACTATGACTTGCTGAAATTTGGTAGCCTTAAATCTCTTTAAGACCAAAGGAGATCAGTAATAACCACCACTTTCTTTCAAGTAAGTGTCGAATATTAGATTAAGCCATTTTTGCTTTAAATTTTTACAAGTGGTAGTATTAGAACTTTAAAGTCGTGATTGTCTTAATGTTGTAAGAGTAACATCAATTTTAGAATATCACATTACTAATACATGTTTATATATTTGTGTGGATATACAAATAATTGTGGAGCCTTCCTATAAATATTACTTTCTTAAAGGGAGATGATTTTCTTTTGCCTTTTTTCCCCCTCTTGTCTGTCTCCTTTTAGGATCTCCTTTTAGAAAGACAAGTTTCAAATACTGGCATTGAAGTTATATGAATATGAGTTTTACTCTTAACATTTTTTATCAAATTATGAGAAGTTTAATATACTTTGGTTTATTCTGGTCTTATTTCACTAAAAAATCTTTGCACTGGAAAGACTGCCCTGGCTTCTAAGTATAAATAATAAACTTTATTTTGTAATACATTTGACATTGAGTTATACTATTTTGGGGGTTTTTTTGCATCTTTTTTTCTTAGACACATTTGGTTTAATATTTGTCTTATATCTGAACGTCTTTTGTTCTTTATTATCTAGTATTAGTTGTTTCCCTACTATTTAAAAACTTAACATCTGGCATGGAGTACGTACTGGTTCCTACTATTTTCCTTCTGTGATTTTTAAAGTTACGATACCTTAATTTTCAGAGTGCTCAAATACAAAAAACTTTGTGTCTTTTGAGGAAGACTGTGTGGAAGTGATTTTAATTTTTCAGAGTGTCATGGTGTTTGGATTGGTGTTTGTCAGCTATATTTGTGTGGTTTTGTCATTAAATAATCAACTATTTGGCGGCAGGGGAATAAAGATTTTTGGTTTTCATTTCTTTTCCTAAGCTATCCTTAAAAGCAGAAAGCTCTGAGCATTATGGTTAAAATATAGTATGTTAGAAGCCTTTGGTAATTTAACAACTTCATATTTTTAGATAGTTGATTGCCACTAAATTATTAAGATTCAGGTGGAACAAATGAAGAAGCTGCTCGTATACATTTGATTACACCACATTTATTTGGAAATACTAAAAAACCATTGGCCCAATAGTCATCCACTTTTACTAATAAATATTTTGTTTAAAAAATTAATTGTAAATTTTGTTCTGTTAGAACCGTAATGTCTTAAAATATTTGGAAATATCAGTATAATTTGTTCACTCAGGCGAGGCAAAAGACTAAACTTAAGAATAATGGTAATTTCTGTCATCATTAAAATGTTTGATCATTTGGGGAGAAAGGTAGTTAAAAATCTATATCCTTTGAGTAGTTTTTTTAACTATGGATTTTATGAGTTTTACAGGCACAAACTATATTTCTGATATATTCCTTATGAAGTCCCCTTTAACAGTCCTTCAGTACTTACCTACACACACAGAGAGAGACACACACACAGACACACACCCACACACGCACAACTTTGAAAATGAATGCCCTAAAAAGAAATGAAAGCAGAAACATATTAATATGATTTGTTTTAAGAGGCTTCAGATGATAAAGCATATCACAGGTGTTTCTAATCAAGTTATTTCTACTTAAAAAAACATTATTTTCAAGTTAGGTTTTCTTTGAACATAGGCAAGATTGGGGTCATTTTGAAGATTTTACCTCAGTGTGCAGCGATCAGTTCAGTGGACCTGCAGGAGGCGGAAATCTGTTGAGTATCTTCATGCTATAATACATGACATTTTTATTGCAGGTTTTGACCTTTAGGAGAGAGCCAATTCTGAAGAACAACCTAACTTCTTTGATTGAACACTCACATAATGCATTGGAACATGATAGGAGATTAAGGTATACTAATGAATTTTAAAAGCGTACTATTTTATATCTTTGCAATATAATTAGACTAGACAGTAAAGCTAGAACTTTTTAAGTGAGCTAAAATCAATAAAGATTTATTAATAGAAATCTGAAGTGGCCAAGGTGGACTTCTCTTGCTTCTCGTTTTAATAGGTAAAAAAATATATATATATTAGTCTCATTTTTAATATAATCGATATTCTCATTATGTTTTATTAGGTCCAATTCCAACTGAATTTATTCTAAAAATAAGTACATAGAGTGATTTTTCTTTTTTCTTAAGATCATTAACTGTTATATATATAGAAGAATTAAACAGTGGACTTTCCATCTCAAAATGGGAGTTTTAAATAAAATAGAATTTGGTGCTTGGCTCTTTGACAGGTATAGTGATAGGTAAAGCCCATAAGATTAGATAAGATTAATGATACTAAGAGAATTTAGAGTATTCCAAATATCATCCTAACCAAAAGTGGCATTTTGGTTGAAACTGAAAAACCCACTTTGTTAAGCAGAAACTAGTATCTTACTCATAGATACTCTGAGTAAAATATTTAAATTATTCATATCAAAAATTGCAAACTCTAAAAATGTAGAATGCCAAAACTTCCAGTAACTTACTTTTACCTCCAAAATACTTTATCAGAAGAGCCACTTTTCTAGTGTATTTACTTTAATTTTTATAGTTTTAGTTGAAAGTTTCAGATACTTACCTAATAAAAATTTTGATTGTTAAATAGTGATCTGGTATAATATAAATGAATCTATTGAACAGTATTACTAAGTATTGATTAATCTTTCTATGGTAAAAATATTAGTCTCATAATAAAGTATTAACCATAATTAAAAACAAAACTATTTGCTAAAGTGAGGTCTACTAAAATAAAGCATACTATAATTTTTTCTTTAAATTTTTTTTTACCTAAAAATATTTACTTTATATATTTAAGATACAGGAGATAAAGATTTGTCTTCATAAGAAAAATGTAATTTAGTCTTAAGAGTGAGTGTAATTGTGGTCATAGAACTGCTTGTATCTTTAAACAACATTCAGTTTTTTTCAAATTCTGCAATGTGTGAACATTGAGATATAAAAATATTAAAAACTAATATTTGATATAGATTATTAGATATTAGATAATCCAGGAATGTGAATCCATTAACAGTTAATGTTATATAAAATGTTAAAATTTAATAGAAATCAGTTTAATGTAAGGGTGATGTTCAAGTATTGATGTCATACTGTAAAGTGTCACTATACTGTTTGAGATAAATACAAGGTGTACAATATCTTCATAACTTAGATTTGAAAATGTTATGAAAAAGCAGCTTAGTTTGAATAAGATCAAATTGAATACAGTTCCTTCCCCCTCCGCCCCCCCTCCCCAATTTAACCAGTGATTTTCAGATTAGACAACATTAAGATGAAAAGTGAAAAATACGGTTTCTGAGTGTCTGGGGAAAAAAAAAAAACTAGATTCATTGTATCACTTTCAATCCAGATATCTTTTACCCACAGCCTACTATTAAATGGAGGAAGAGACATAGCTTTTGAGTTCATATTTTAAATAAAGACATAAATCCACAGAGTTGTTTCTGATTTAGAGTGTTTATGATTTGAGATCTTTGAAGTTATCAAAACTTACTGTTTGAGCACAAATATTTAGCATCATAAAATCATCCCTTTATAGCTATATACTGGCTTATAAACTTCCAGATTTTTTAGTTTCCTAAATAATTTAACATCTAAGAGACTTAATGCAAATAATAATAGTTTTCTTGTATTTGGTCAACTCTTACAGAGTAAGAAACTTTAACCTAATTAGTAGTATGTGTTATTTTGGAAGACAGGTTAATAAAGACTTTAACTGCTACGTGTGGTTGGCTAGCCTTTAACTACCCCTTAAAGGATCTTTTCTAAGGATTTTGAGTGTTTTAAATTTGCAAACCTGATTATATCTAGCTAAGCCTTGTTAAGTAGTTATTATGTCAGGATTTGGAGGAAAGGATTTACCGTGTTATTTTTTTTTCACTGATAAACTTATCTGTGCAATATTTGTATTTTTGGTTAAATGCACTTTCTGGGTTAAATAACATTTATTTTCTCAAGAAAAAATTCTTAATTGTTCCTAAAGTAGAGTTATACTGTCAGTGTTCCTGTTTTGTTGAAATAGTTACTCTTGAGGGGGAAAGAATATATTGGATAAACTAGAAGTAATTTAACATGTCTACACGTGAAGGGACTTGAAGTTACTCATTTGTCATTGATGTATAATTCTAGTTTATAAGAACAACATTTGCAATTTCTTAGCTATAACAGCTGCTTTTATTGAGATTTTCTAATGTTGCTGAGGAATCATTAAAGAATAGACAATTAACTTTCTTAAAAATTTTTTAAATGTTTGAAGCAATTTTGTGTATATTTTGTGTTATTTCCTGACCAACAAATAAAATATATACTTAATCTATTTTTTCTTTTCAGAATTTCATTTTATAAGCATCTTCAAAAGGCATTATTTAACTAATGAGATGATTAAAATTTTTCATTAAATATTTTGAAGTAGAATTTCAATCCTTAGCACCACAAACCACACTTTTGATATTTCATTAACATATATGATTTGACTTAGTTTTACTTTCTTGTTTCATGATGAGAGTCACTTGGAAGAGAAACTTGTAGCATGTTTCAAATGTAGTTCCTGAGACTGATTAATCTGCTAGTTAATAGTTTATTAATTTATTATTGTTTTGTAAATGTCTTAATTTTTAAAAATCCTTTTTTGATATTTGCTGTCAGTTTTTTTCATTCTATGGCTTTCATAATAAAAGTATTTAGTAACTTTGTTATCCTTTGATCCTCAGAATTATTTCTTTTATTTTTATTAGCATTATTTGTTTTTGGACTTCTGCTAAGCAGAATAATTGTTTTTGCAGTTTTGATAAAAATAAGAGATTGGGGTTTTTCCCCTTTTTTCCAGAATATTTTGATCTGAATTTTTGATATTACTGTATTTTGTACTTTTATTTTAATAAATCCCAAATGTAGCCTTTTGACTAGATCTTATTTAGACTTCTTAGCCAATTCTAGCATTTTAAAAAATAATTTATAGATGTCTTAGTTTTTCTGACTTCTTAAATATTTTTCAGAATCAAAAATTGCTTAAGGTATTAAAGGATAAGGATTGCATTTACAATTGAAGTTATAAGTCCTTAAATAACATCACATTTAAATTTAAAGATAATTTGACAGAATAAGTATTTCTCTGTTACTCATCATTGATCTTATGTACTTACTAAGTTTTTAGCATTGTAGTACACATTTAAAGTAGATAAATTACAAGTAGGAATTTCTTTAATAGTTGGAGTTTTTGTTAAAAAATATTTATGGGCTAAAATCTTATTTCTTAATAAGGTATGATGTCAAACATATGGTGATGATTAGATATGTGGAACTTAGGAGCCTGGAACTTTTTATAAGCAAAATATAATTTCATTTCTTGATTAAAGTTTAGGTACTTAATTTCCAGTAGAATGGATAGAAAAGATGATACAAATTCATGAATTCATGCCAAACCTTGTTAAAACTCTTCTGAGAATTTTGATAATTGAGTTGAATCAAAACTAGGAGCTGAAGATCATAACAAGTATCATTAATTTTTTTCCTTAGATACATTATAGGTTCCCTTTCTGATCAGAACACTGATTTTGTCTTTTCTTCTTCTCTTCCCATCCTACTTTTTTAAAAAAAAATTCTCCTTAAGCAATTTTATCATAAAATGATAAAAGCTGACCTGCTAGGTAGGTCGGACTAGAACCATTTTTATCTTCTGTGTCAGTTGCATCTGCTTTTCTTAGCTCGCTGTTTCAGTAGCAGCAGCAACAACAGTGAATAAACAAGTATCACCACAGCCCTTGTTCTTGTCCCTTATAGCTAGGAACAGGGGCTGGGAGATTGCTACTGCTTGTCAGCTGTTGTACAGAATAGCAGCAATATGCAATAATGGTGGCCAAAGGACCCTACACCCACCAGCTTTTATAAACCAGGTAGGAAGGGCCCAACTGTTATTATAACCCATATATAGTATAATGAATACATTCTTTGACAAAAAGGTACTTCCAAGCTGCACAGAGAAAACAGTAGTTGCTTATAGTTCTTAAACTTATATTATTTTCTATTATTTACTATGTGGTTTTAGTTCATTTAATTTTTATTAGTTAATTCCATCTGTTTGAATGGAAAACCATCTAGTTTCTGGAGGTATGTATGGTATGTTTCGTGTTTTTTACTTTTAAGCTGGTAGATTGAAAAAAATTATTATTAGTTACTGATAACACTAGTTAGGTGTTATATTAAGGAAAGAAAAGTTGACTGTGGCCACACAGGAGTGTTTCTTTAACTTTGGAGCCATATTCTGAGGCCGTATTATCTTCGTTTTGTAGCCCAGTCTAAACAAGGCCAAATTCTTAATGATTTCTCTAACTAAAAAAGAATACCCCATACTGCTTAGTGTTGTATTTAACTAAAGACAAAACAGGCTTCAGCTGGAAACTCAGTCTTTCCTTTTTCTATTAAAATAATGTTGTATATCTGAACTCTATCTCTGGAAATTCAGATTATTCTAAATCTTTTGGAAATAGGGCTTTGTAATATCAAATGATACAGAAGGGTTTTTTTCATTTTTACAATTTGAATTTGCACACATTTGCCTAACCTAAATGTCTGTGCATTTTTCTCATCTTGTATCTAAATAAAATAACAATAGTTTATAGTTCCAGGGAAGTGAATATTAGATTGCTATTAAAGTTCTGATTTTCATTTGTAGCATTCTAGGCATTAAACTACAAATGACATTTTATTTTAGTGTATAAGTCTAATGTCCCCATTTAAAGTCTTAACATTTGCAATAGCATTCTTTTAAAAAGGCAATCATTGTTTTTGCTTGGTCACCTTCTTTAAAATCACAACTAATCACTCCCACTCTTAATGTTTTCCATTACCAGTAACAGTAAACTCAGAATATGAATTTTCTTCTACTACTATCAAAACAGGCTTTGTTGTAGTATGTGCTTAGTTATCTGAAATAATAAATGAACCTAAAACCTGGTTTAACGTGAAGTCAAACATATTCAACCATAAATTGAAATTACTTTTTTTTTTGCTAATACTAAGATGTTTGATGTAATTTATGTTGGTGTGATTTAACAGATAACATTTTAATTAGCTACCTGCTCTTAATTAAAAAGTGAGTTACAAAATCCTTTATATTTAAAACACCTTGTTTTTACTCTGAATTACTACATAAAGTGTCTTATGGACCACCTGTACCAGAATAACCTAGAATAAAGCATTTTACCAGACCCACTGAATCAGATTCTCTGGAGCCCCGGGACTCAGGAATTTGTATTTTTTACAAGCTCCAAGTGAGTTTTTTTAGAAGCACCACATGTGAGGAGCACTGCCCAAAATGAAATGGGGGAGGATTCTTCACAGTAATAGACCATTTATATTTTCTGCTCCCCCCACCCCTGCCCTCTTTGGTCATTGTGCATCTAAGCTCAGTAACTGATTCTGAATCTTACCATTTCTACCACAGTAGTTCTAGATGAAGTCTTGGTATTTCCTCAATCGTATGAGGAAAATCTATATCATGAAAGCTTTATTTTTGTGTAAGTACCTTAGGGCAAATTGTAGTCTCTTCTTTCTAGAACATTTAGTATACCTATGTTAGACCTACACTTGATAAAAACAGAAGGATTTGACTACTTAAGAATTTTGAAAATATTCCACTAGATAGTGGCTATTTTTCTTAAATGTACTTCCAAATATTGGAGAAAATGAACTTTTCATATGCTTCTTGTGGGACCATCTGACAATATCTTAGTAAAATTGAATATACATAGGCTTGAACCCAACAATTCCATTTTCTAGATGTTCTAGATAAACTGAGATATGTATGGCAAAGTCTTGTTTACTTTTATTTTTAATAGGAAAAAATCAAAAGCAGTGTAAACATTAAGCAACAGGAGAATGGCGAATTGTGGCATAGTCATATAATTAACTGTTTATTATACTGCTATTAAAGTGAGAGTTCTGTGTATGAACATAAATGAATATCCTCAAAAACAGCTACAAAAGGATATATATATTGTATAATAACATTTATACAAAGTGTGTACATGATATAAATAAATAAAGCTTGGAAACAATGACATATGTTTTAAGTACTTGAATTTACAATAGTAGTAGTGTAAAAGCATGCATAGGAAATAAATACCAAATTCAAGATAGTGTTTTTATGTTAAGAGAGAGGAGAATGAGGGGCACCTTTGTGGCTCAGTGGGTTAAAGCCTCTGCCTTCGGCTCAGGTCATGATCTCAGGGTCCTGGGATCAACCCCCACATCGGGCTCCCTGCTCAGCTGGGGGCCTGCTTCCTCCTCTCTCTGCCTGCTTCTCTGCCTACTTGTAATCTCTCTCTCTCTCTCTGTCAAATAAATAAATAAGATCTTAAAAAAAAAAGAATGGGATCAGGGTATAGTACAAAAAGGACTGACCTGTATGAATTGTCTTTTTTCTTAAAAAAAGACGCATAAAACAAAATAAGCATGGCAGAATATTAGAATTTAGTCAGAGGGCCAGAGGTAGGATGTGGGGATTCATTTTGGTATTGTCTTGATTTTTCTGTGGATTTGAAATATTCTTTGAAATGTATAAAAAAAAATGTGCTGTCTTCATTTTGGTGAAGATATTCTTCAATAAGATGTATATTTAGAATGCTCCATTAAAAGCATGGATGAGTTTATTCTACTTATTCTATTCTATATCTTGGTAAGTGCTTAAGCATTAATTGGTGTAAGAACTACAACTTACAGTCATGGCCCACAGAAAGTAAACATTCTAGCCAGTTTAAATTAGGATATTTTTAAATTTTTTCATTTTAAAAGATAAGCTGTAGTGTTTCCGTTCTTTGCATACTGGCTTTTAATACTTCCTGCTCTTGTAAATAAAGGACAACCTTGGAAACAATTTTTCTTATCACTACTCTTGCATTTTTAGTGTAATTTCATAATAGTATTTTCTCTTGCTATGGCTATAGATCATAACGTTATCTTCAGACTTTTTTTAAGCATTTGAAACTCCAACTTAAGCTCTGTATTTATACCGTATCACAGTAAAATTTTGGGGCAATATATGAATTTTTAGATTTTGCAGTTGTGTCCGTGTGTGTATGTATGTGCCTGAGAGAAAGTTTGGTCTTGAGGTATGATCTTGAATTTATCTTAAAATATCTGCAATTGTATGGTGTCCTCTAGAAACTCAGTACGCTCCAAGTTAGACATTGAAGTATGAGTTTTAGTTGCACTTACATTATTTGACTTTCAAACTTTGAGAAGGTAATAGTAATAGAAAAGAGAATTTAAAAAACTATTGATAACACTCTGGACTAAAATGTACAAATGCTGCACGGTGTTTATAATCTGTGATTGTGCTGTATAAGAATCAGAAAACCATGATTATCAATCAACCCCAGTTGAAAATTTTCTAACTTACATAATGTGATCAAATTTTTAAAGTCTTCACTCTTATTTTTTTCCTAGGTTTAATAATGATAAAATGAAGACCATAATAAAACAGTCCCCCTACTTAGCCCAGCAGTTCTTACCTTGTAAGTATTAACTCTCAGTTAATATTTAGTATTAACCTCAGCCATTTCTATAAAAAGTTAATGTTTGGTTATAGATTTTGCTTTATTTCTGAATTTTTTTCTGATGATCCTAGATTGTGACTTTTTTTTTTTTAGAGCAAGCGTCGGGGACAGGCGCAGAGGGAGAGAGGGAATCTTAAACAGGCTCCATGTGCTCAGTCTGATGCAAGACTCAATCTCATGACCCTTAGATCATGACCTGAACCAAAATCAAGAGTCGGACACTTAATCAACTGAGCCACCCAGGCACCCCTAGATTGACAACTTTCTGATCTCCCCTTATCCCCTACACATTGAGATTTGGTATTGATTTAATCCAGTTTAGAGCAAGAATAATGCCATTGCTTTGAGTAAGTTTCGATTTTGAGAAGTATTTTATAGCCAGGCCCTGTCATCTCTAAATCTGAGAATCACAGTTTTAAACACTTTTCCTTTAAAGGAATTTATACATGACTAATTTTCTTTTTTATTATCATCCTGAATCAGGTTTACTAACAGTTATTCAATGTTTTTATAAATTAGAAATATTCTCTTCACCTGAGAAATAGTTTTTCCATTTATTTTTGCAGTTC
The DNA here is from genome assembly GCA_002007465.1 of Ailurus styani. NCBI lineage: Eukaryota > Metazoa > Chordata > Mammalia > Carnivora > Ailuridae > Ailurus > Ailurus styani. The sequence continues at coordinate 92,053 of LNAC01000298.1, forward strand.
ACTAGATTGCACTGCAGACTTTTTTGTGAAGTACTTAAAATTTAACTTTTAAACTTAAGAAGGTAGGAAAAATAGGAAGGCAATCACTTTTCCTTTGATATATGCACGTGCATACTTTTCTGAGAGTAAGAAACATTTTTACCCGATTGATTTAATTTCTGTGAAACTTACAGATTCTTTTTTTTTTTTTCTTGGACTTTTATATATTAGAGAGTGAGCAAGAGCAGAGAGAGAGAGAGAAGCAGACTCCCCACTGAGCAGGGAGTGCTATCAGGGCTCAATCCCTGAATCATGACCTGAGCAGAAAGCAGAGGCTTAACTGCTGACTGAGCTATGCAGTTGCCCCGAGAAACTTAAAAATTCTTTTTCTTTCTTTCTTTCTTTTTCTTTCTTTCTTTCTTTCTTTCTTTCTTTCTTTCTTTCTTTCTTTCTTTCTTTCTTTCTTTTTCTTTCTTTCTTCCTTCCTTCCTTCCTTTCTTTCTTTCTTTCTTTCTTCCTTCCTTCCTTCCTTCCTTCCTTCCTTTCTTTCTTTCTTTCTTTCTTTCTTTCTTCCTTTCTTCCTTCCTTCCTTCCTTCCTTCCTTCCTTCCTTTCTTTCTTTCTTTCTTTCTTTCTTTCTTTCTTTCTTTCTGACAAAGTGAGATTACAGGTAGGCAGAGAGAGGAGGAAGCAGGCTCCCTGCTGCGCGGAGACCCCAATGCAGGGGTTGATCCAAGGACCCTGAGATCATGACCTGAGCCGAAGGCAGCGGCTTTAACCCACTGAGCCACTCAGGCACCCCTGAAACTTAAAAATTCTAAGGTAAAAATTCTAACCAGTTAGCTGAAATTAATGTCATACCCCTAGAAAAACTCAAATCGAGGTCATGGTAACTATATAAGATAATAATTATTTTCCTGATGATCAGTTACCAAAAAGATTCATTTCTGTCTATTCCTTGAGCTAATTCTACATCTCTAAACAAAAGAAAATCAAGTGCATCTGTTTTCTGTCCTTGGTGTTGAGGGACGGCCCCATTTAAGTGAAAACTAGTGCATTGGATTCTTCTCTTACCTCATCTAGTACCTTTGCATTAGTGACTTGGTAAATAAAGTATATGTGTTGAGGAGCGACCTTTAAGTAGTTTTTAGGGTAGACGTCAATTAAATATTGAAAACTTTTATTAATGAGCCAGTTGGAAGAGTAGTAGCCAAATACCACAGGTCACTTCTTCTTCTAATTTTTTCCTTTTTATATTTTTGTCTCTGGAAAACTAGAATGGAAACATTTACAAACCCCCAAAGAATCCTATATAGCCTAGGCATAAGTTCCTTAATTAGTCCCTTGGAAGCCAGCTCAGTTTTACCTCTGCTTAACTCTTGGAAATAGAAATCTTTTTGATTGGTATTGAACTCCAACTGGATAGACTGGAGAGCAGTCGACTTTTCAAAAAGAGATAGGTATCACTTAACTTATAACAGATTTAGAAACCTAGATAACGTCACATTCCTAAGCTTATTTCATCTCCTTTATAAATTTCTAAGCTGGGCGCAGTTGGTTAAGCAACTGCCTTCGGCTCAGGTCATAATCCTGGAGTCCTGGGATCGAGTGCCACATCAGGCTCCCAGCCCCGTGGGGAGTCTGCTTTTCCCTCTGACCTTCTCCCCTCTCATGCTCTCTCTCACATACACACACACTCTCTCTCTCTCTCTCAAATAAAATCTTTTTAAAAATTTTTTTCTAAGCAAATAGCCTTTCTTGCATATTGTCCAGCATCTTTTAAAGATAGATCATTTGTTATATTTTAAAATTGGAATGCTTTCTCTTGTTTGTTCTAGTTAGTATGTCTGGAGTTCTCTTCAAACTTAGTTATTAAAATGGTGATTTTCCAATTAAACAGTACCTAGAAAAATGGGTACATAGTGACAGTAGTCAGTAATTCTGTGTGATTATGTGGGTATATCCCTTCTTCTGTCATTCTCTTATGTTTGTTTAATGCCGTTCTTTCTTTCAGAAAGGGATATTTTTTAAGCTATTCCCCACTTACAGAATGTGGATACTCCAGACGTTGTAGAATATTGGTGTTTCATATATCTGATGCTGTCAGAATTAAATAATAGCAGTGTTTTCAGTTCATTTTTATATATTTTTGCTTAACATAAAACATTCAGAAATAATGATATTTCTTTCCTTAACTTCCCACTTTTTTTTTTTTTTTCGAGTGGTGTTTTGTTTTTTTACATTGCAGTTTGGGGTACATATGCTTAAATTATATATTTCTGTTATATAAATTTAAAATAACTAGGTATAGGGCGCCTGGGTGGCTCAGTGGGTTAAAGCCGCTGCCTTCGGCTCAGGTCATGATCCCAGGGTCCTGGGATCGAGGCCCACATCGGGCTCTCTGCTCAGCAGGGAGCCTGCTTCCTCCTCTCTCCTCTCTCTCTGCCTGCCTCTCTGCCTACTTGTAATCTCTCTCTCTGTGTCAAATGAATAAAAAAAATAAAAAATAAAAAATAAAAAATAAAAAATAACTAGGTATATCATTTGTTGCTAAATGAAATAACACCTTTAGGTGCACTGTCAGCAGTTAATGTACAACGACAAAAATTTTAAGACACTGACTTTGTAAATAAGAAACAGAAGATAAAACAAAATTCATTCAGGGCTGTCATTGTTAGTCCTATAAAAAAAGGTCATGGAAACAAGTTACCTTGTAGTTCAGGAGACTTATTACTTGCCTACTATCAAGAGCTAGTCTAATATAAATAGAAATGACAAAAATTATTTCTCACATTGGCTAAGTAGGTAAGTTTTTAGAAATGTTATCAAAGTTAGCAAGAGAACAGGAATGGCATGTAATCATACCATATTAGAAAATATTGTCAGTTCTTGAATTATAAATAATGTAGGAACACTTAGGTGGCTCAGTCAGTTAAGCATCTGCCTTCAGCTCAGGTCATGATCCCAGGATCATGATCCCATAGTCCTGGGATCAAGGGACCTGGAGTATCACCTCCCCCCACCCCGCACAGCTTCCCTGTTGAGCAGAGAGTCTAATTCCCTTCCCCCCTCCTCCATGTTCTCTCTCTGAAATAAGTAAGTAAAATCTCTAAAAAATAATAATAATGTAAATGTGGGGCTGACTAAAAGTACTGCAAATGAAATCAATGTTGTAATGAGTAGGGCAGTAAGTAACTAATATTGCAAATGATATAAATTCTGTTGTGTTTTCAATGAAAATGTAATGCTTTTGGTATGAGTCACTAAATATAGATGAATAGTCTATTTTTAACATATCTGTGATTGAAATTTGCTCTTATACAAATTGCTGTCTACCTGTGGCACTCATGAGGAATTCTAATTATCTTGAATAATTTTATAATGTGAATGTTTCTGGGAGAAAAATTTGTGCCAAAAGAGAAAAAAAGAACAGATTGCTCTTTTGGCACTTGGATTAGTAGTAAGCAGTGTTTACAGTCAAAAAACTTTATAAGGGTGCTAGGTACTGTCAGTATTCGGTGGTAAAGAAGGTTTGCAAATTTGCTGATATGACCAGTTGATATTAATTTAGTTAAATATATCAAATCTAAGCTCTTAAAAGGTAAGTTCTATAGTTTATGATCAAAGAGAAAATTTACAGTGTGCCATAACTGTTTTTCAGTCATTGTTCAAATAAGTGCTCTTTTTGAGAGTTAGATAGTGGGGTTTTTTTAAAAGATTTTATTTATCTATTTGTCAGGGAGAGAGCACAAGCAGGCAGAGTGGCAGACAGAGGCAGAGGGAGAAGCAGGCTCCCTGCCGAGCAAGGAGGCCGATGTGGGACTCGATCCCAGGACCCCGGGATCATGACCTGAGCCAAAGGCAGCTGCTTAACCAACTGAGCCACCCAGGCATTAGATAGTGTTTAATTACATGTCAGTTTTGTTCCTGTCCTTAAAATCTTAATGTTTGACATATATGTATTTAACAGAGTAATTTAAATTATGAAATCTGATCTTTTGTCTATGCAAGGCTGTGTTTATGCTCTTAACAAAATTGTAGCCATAAAATTTGAGTTTTAGTGCCAAAATTATAGAAAGGAGTTGGAGTCATTATTTTCCTGAGCAACTTCTCAGTTCAAGATGAATGATTCAGGGGCGCCTGGGTGGCCCAGTTATTAAGCATCTGCCTTCGGCTCAGGTCATGATCCCAGGGTCCTGGAATCGAGCCCCACATTGGGCTCCCTGCTTGACGGGAAGCCTGCTTCTCCCTCTCCTACTCCCCTTGCTTGTCTTCCCTCTCTAGCTGTGTTTCTCTTTGTCAACTAAATAAATTAAAAAATCTTTAAAAAAAAAAAAAGTGGATGATTCAAGGAATATTAATAGAGAATTTCTTATTTATTAAATTACTTTTGAGATTTTCTTAGGAAAGTGAAATTAAACAGCACAGGCCTTAATTAAAATAGGAAATAAACATACAAATACAATAAATTCTGCTGTAATAGGGATTTCAAGTTGAAGCATAAATACAATAGGTAACATCCCTAGACCATTCAGTGCAGTCTTGCCCTTTGACACTATCCTTTTGCCTGAAATTGAGTTTTCAAAGTGATTTCCATGTACATTTTTTTCCATGTAACAATAAGTTGAATGCAGAATTGAAATAGATACATGTCAGGTTGTCAGCAGTCACACCTGACTTTTTAGTTTAGACTTTCAGTTTCATGCTTCCTGTTACATCCAATAAATAAATTTCTTAAAATTTTTTTGTTTCATTTTCTTTAAATTGTCTCCTCAAGTTATTTCTTTATGCCCCTTATATTTAATGTCCTGTTGTCAGAACTTAAATGCAATTGTTCTCCAAATCTTTAATAAGACAGCTTAGTAAAATAACCTGAAATTTTCTAAGTCGGTTTTTTAAAATACTATTTATTTATTTGAGAGAGAGAGCACACAGAGGGGCAGAGGGGAAGGGAGAGGAAGAACATCTTAACCAGACCCCCCACTGAACACAGAGGCCCACGCAAGGCTTGATCTCACAATCCCGAGATCATGAGCTGAGCCGAAACCATACCTCAAGCTGTTTACCTGACGGAGCCACCTAGGATCCCCTAAAAGTCAATTTTTTAATTGATCTGTAGTCATTTTATTTTAACCCTCAGAGTTTTAGAATTACAACCATAATAGATAAGCTTTTTTCCTTAATGGTATAAATTATGTCAGTTGTAATAATTGATAAAAAAATGAAATTCTCATAAGAGCAGATTTCAGTTCAGTATATAATTTCATCCTTTGGCCCTATAGGTCTTCTAAAAATAGTTTTTCTGTTTTTTTCTCTAGGCTGAGCATATCTAAGTCCTTCCACTGGTTCTCATAGTATGAATTCTAGATCAGTAGTATCCTGCATATACCACTTTTGGATCCACTACATTTTGTCAGTATTCCTTTAAAAATATTACATACAGAACTGAGTGTACTCTTTGTGGTTTGAGGTACACAATACAGTCTTTCTCTTATGAATAAGATCTGTTAATACAGCCTGCCTGATTCCACTAACTTTCTCTTTGTCTTCAGCACTGTTGATTCATGTTCAACCATAGTCCACTGAAACCCTGTTTGTCCAAAGTATGTTTGAGAACCTATGAAGTTAGATTCAGCAGTCATTTATTAAATACTTGTTCACTACTAGATGTATTCATAAAAGTTTAAATTTGTGCAGTCTTAACAGGGCTGTGAAATGGACATTAATAACCCATTTTACAAAAAGAAAATTCAAGGTTGCACATACTGAAATAACTTACCCAAGGTAAGGATTCATAAAGGATAAAGCCAGGATTCCATCTTGGGTCTTCCAGATTCAGATTCACTGTTCTGTATCTTTGCTGCCTCAGTAAATTATTTCTGCTCTTTATTACATTGATAAAATTGGAAATACAGAAATTAATGAGTAAATTCTTTTACACTCAGGATGATTTTAGAACTTAGGAGAATTTTTTATGTTTTTGTTAAATGCAGTAATGCCTTATGTAAACTAGATGAACTGAAATTACAGCAGCATTAAGATAGAAAGTAGATATGCCTAAACAGAAATGTTAATGGAATCAAAATTAGAGTGACAAATCATTTACAAGGAGATGAGGGGGGGGGAACCATTAATGCATATAAAATTTGTACCTTTTTTATTGTATTTTAAATTTTTATTAAATCTGTTACCTAATATGAAAACTAAAGTAAAGATTTCCATTTACTCAGATTCATCTTCAAGTTGACTTCTTAAGCAAAGTATACTTATTGTCTCACCTTTCAAAATGACTGTTTTTTCTTAGAAGATTGTAAAAATGAAAAGTTGATATATATCAAAAACTAGTAAAGATAATTAAGAGCCCATGGCCAGAATATAAACCACCACACTTGGAACTAAGACTCTGATAAAGGTAAAGGACAAGAACTGAATGGTACTATTCTCTAATTTTTTTTAATAGCTTTTTTTGTTTAGTTCTGTATCTAGCCAGTAGGGCTCTTCCCACATCTAGTTAAGGAATGTGGCTTTTCTTTTAGCCAGCAAAATGGAAAGCACAGTTTAAGGAATGGAGGCACTATAATGTTTGTGGTGGACTAAGATATAAGAGTAGAAAAATGGTGTGGGCCATACCGGGAAGCATTGGTAGGTACATAGGTAGTCCAGTTTGAATAGATGATAGATATAAAATAATTAAGAGTTATTTGCTCAACACAGTATTCAGAACTGAGAATAATTTTCTCTATTCAGAAGTTCTTATAAATGGACAATTCGTTATCAGCCAGAAAGTTGACATAAGAATGCACTGGAGAGGACACACTTAAGTTGTCCTCTAAAGTAGGGATAAATGGAAAGGGGATTAGTGAGTATTTTAGCCTCCAGCAGTAACTTCAGTGAAGATTCAGAGATCAGGTGGGAATATATAGCTTAGGAGAATAACGAACTGAAAACAATTTATTAAAAGTATGATAAGTAATTTTATTCCACTTGCTATTTACCTGGTGACCACAGCACATGCCTGATCGGTTTTTATCCACTCATAAATACTTCCTATGCTTCTCTAACTTATAGGAATCTTTTTCCTAAATGTATAGCCATCCATACTTAAAATAATAAAATGAGTAATAATCCCTTACTGTAATAACATTTAGTTTCTCTTAAAATTACTGATTATTTCAGAAAGGTCCACATACTGTATTGGGTTGTCATGTCTCTTAAAAGAGACTTTTTTAACTGGAATGGTAGAGGGTTCTAATTGGAAAGAAGTAGGAAATACTGGATAGGTCCTAATTACACAGACCTTGGTATTTTGGGTGTTTGTCTGTCATCTGTCTGTCTGTATTAACCAACTGAGCCACCCAAGCGCCCCAAAACTTTCAGTTTCTTAATAGGGTAATAAAAAACTATTGCATTTAATAAAATTGTCACACAGTTTAGTTTAAACCCCATAATTTAGGCCTATTCTTAAAGATATTACAGCATGACTAATTTTAAATTTTCTCCAAGTATAGTATCAACGTTTCATACCATGGGTGTAGTATTCCATTGGCCTGAGCAAATATAGTCATTCTATGACCCAGGAGCTATATAGCCAGCTCCTTAGAAGTTTATGTTGCAGAATTTGAAGCATACTTGAAGAAAGTAATTAGTACAAATAGTGTTGATGCCAGATTAAAAGTGAAATTAAGTATTTGAAAAACCCAGAGCAGTGTACTGATACACACTAGGTGTGTCTAAACAAAAGAGCAAAAAATATTTTCATGGCATGTATTAATATCTGAATATCTCTGTTATGTAACAGTGGAAGCCCTCTATAGATTCAAAGAAATTTATAGTTTAACCCCTTCTTGGGGCGCCCAGGTGGCTCAAGTCAGTTAAGCATCTGCCTTTGGCTCAGGTCCTGGGATTGAGTCCCACATCTGGTTTGCTGCTCAGTGGGGAGTCTGCTTCTCCTTCTCCCTCTACTCCTCCCCCCTGCTCATTCCCTCCCTCTTTCTCTGTCTCTGAAATAAATAAAATCTTTAAAAAAAAATAACTTCTTAAAAGCATAATATAAAACCTACTTTAGGAGGTCATTATAAGTAGAAAGGAAGAATCAAAACTTACCAGACTGGGAGATTATTGTTTTGTTGTTGTTAAACACAGGTAAAGGGAGATTTATCTGGCTGGAACTACTCCACTGGAACTATTCAATTTATTCATACATTTAAATCAAGAATTTCCATATTTTTCTGGAGTGTGAAAGGTACTTTTGCTAATATCTTAAATTTATCGGCTTTCAAGTAGAAAGCAATTCTTTTTTTATTATCTCAGTTAATAATAGAAATAAAAATAAGAAAAAATCTTCCTCTGAGGGTGTTTATAAAATATCAGTGATAAAATTGCAGTAACTTTTAAGAGATGATATTAAGATGAGAGACATTATAGTATTTTTGCTGATAAGAATGATCCAGTAGAAAAACTAGAGATGCAGGTGAGAGTGCTAAAGGAATATCCTTAAGTAAGCAAGAGAGAATAAAATCTATGTAAGAGAAAGTTTATGTCTTAAAAACAGTGATTGCTTATCCATAATACAGAGAAGGGAGAGTTATATGGGCATAGATATATATATATAGGTAAGTAGATGTAGTAGAAATTGACAAAAATTCTCTTTTAATAGTTTCTGTTACCTGAGTGAAAATGAGGATGAAAAGAGAGAGAGATAATGGAAATTTGAAGGGAGAGAAAAGACACCTGTATGACGGTTTTCTAGAAGAATGAGAAAATGAATAGACCAAAGTTTCGAAAGAGCTTCTGAACCAATTTTAGGTATAAAAGATAAAGTAAAATTATTTCTGGTCACAGGTGACATGATCTTATACATAGGAAAACCTTGGTTCCCCCCCCCAAAAAGTATTCCCCTAAGCTATATATTCCCACCTGATCTCTGAATCTTCACTGAAAAATTCAGTGAGATTGCAGGATACAAAATCAACACTCAAAAATCAGTGGCATTTCTTTGCATTAAAAGTGAACAATCCAAAAACTAAGAAAACAGTTATATTTATAATAACATCAAAGAGAATAAAATGCTTAGGAATAAAATTAACCAAGATGGTGAAAGACTTCTACACTGCAAACTACAAAACATTGCTAAAAGAAATTTAAGACACAAATAAATAGACATGTTCATGTTCATGTTCATGTTTTGGGAATCTGGTATCGTTAAGATGACAGTATTATCCAAAGTGATCTTCAGGGGCACCTGGGTGGCTCAGTGGGTTAAAGCCTCTGCCTTTGGCTCAGGTCATGGTCCCAGGGTGCTGGGATCAAGCCCCGCATCGGGCTCTCCGCTCGGCGGAGAGCCTGCTTCCCCCTCTCCCTCTGCCTGCCTCTCTGCCTACTTGTAATCTCTCTCTCTGTCAAATAAATAAATAAAATTTAAAAAAAAAAGTGACCTACAGATTCAGTGCATTCCCTGTCAAAATCCCGATGACATTTTTGTAGAAATAGAAAAACTGCTCTAAAATGTATACAGAATATCTCAAGGGACACCAAATGTCCAAAACAATACTGAAAAACAGATTTGGAGATCTCACACTTCTGATTTCAAAAGTTAATGCAAGGTCATGGTAATCAAACAGTATGGTACTGGCATAAAGACAGACATATAGACCAATGGAAGAGACTAGAGGGCCTAGAAATAAACCCTCACATATATGATGAATGATTTTTAATATCTGTGCCAAGACCATTCGGCTGGCTCAGTTGGTAGAACATGTGACTCTTGATCTCAGGGGTATGAGTTTAAGTCCCACGTTTGGTACAGCTTACTTTAAAAAAAAAAAAAAAATTCAGTGGGAAAAGGACGGTCTTTTCAACAGAGGGAGTTGGGGAAAACTAGATATCAGCATATAAAATAATACCTCATACCATATACAAAAATTAAAATGGATCAAAGACCTAAATGTAAGAACTAAAACTATAAAACTCTTAAAAGAAAACACAGGGGAAACCTGATGACATTGGACTTGATAGCGATTTCTTGAATAGTAAACCACAGGCAGCAACAACAAAAAGGAAAATTGGACTCCATCAAAATTTAAAACTTTTGTGCATCAAAGACATTATCAACAGAGTGAAAAGGCAGCCTACAGAATGGAAGAGAATGCTTGAAGATCATATATATGATAGGAGACTTATATCCAGGATACATAAAGAACTTTTATAATTCAGCAACAACAAAACCAAACAACCCAGTTAAAAAATGAGCAAAGGACTTGAATAGACATTTCACTAAAGAAGATATACAGATGACCAATAAACATCAGATGCTCAAAAGACTACTCATTAGGGAAGTAAAAAATCAAAACCACACCAGGATACCACTTCACATCCATAAGGATGGCTGTTATTTTTTAAAAAGAAAGGGAAAAAAATGTGAGCAAGGATATGGAGAAATTGGAACCCTTTTGCATTTCTGATGGAAATGTAAAATGATAGAGCCACTATGGAAAAAAGTATGGCAATTTTTCAATAAATTAAGAATAGAATTAAATACCATGTAATCCTGGGGTTTATATCCAAAAGATTTGAAAGCAGTACTCAAAACAGATATTTGTATACCATGTTTGTAACAGCAGTTTATCATAATAACCAAAGATCAAAGCAACTTAAATGTCCATAGCGAAATGGACAAACAAAATGTATATATACACAATTGAATACTACTCAGCTATAAAAAGGAAAGTCCGATATATGCAACAGCATGGATGAACCTTGAAAAGGTTATCTTAAATAAAATAAGCCAGACTCAAAAGAATAAATATTATATGATTCCATTTATATAAAGTTAACTAAAGTAGGCAAGTTCAAGACAGAAAGTAAAATCTTGGTGTCTAGGGGCTGAGGGGATGAAGGCATGGACAGTGTTCAATGGGTACAATTTCACTTGGTGTAGATGAAAAGGTTCTGGAAATGAAATGTGATCGTTACACAACAATGTAACTGGACTTAATGCCACACAATTATATAAAATGGTAAAATTTATGTTATGTGTATTATAGCCACAATTTTTAAAAAACATTCTTACTATGCAGTTTTGTTTAAAAAAGATTTATAAAAGTGACTTTAATTTTGCAGTATTCACATTTATTTCTTTCAAGTTTGTCACTTTTGACTTTGTTTAAAATAGACTCAGGCACCTGGGTGGCTCAGTGGTTTAAAGCCTCCGCCGTCAGCTCAGGTCATGATCTCAGGGTCCTGGGATTGAGGCCCGCATTGGGCTCCCTGCTCGGCAAGGAGCCTGCTTCCTCCTCTCTCTCTGCCTGCCTCTCAGCCTACTTGTGATCTCTCTTTCTCTCTCTGTGTCAAATAAATAAATACAATCTTTTAAAAATAAATAAATAAATTATATGGACTTAACAAAAAAGAAAAGAAAGAAGATTGAAACTGAAGTGACCAGTTGATTTCTTCTTGATTTTGGAAGCATGTGTTAATTATTTATTATTATTAATTATGTATATACACATGAATTAATGTGTACATATACTGTGGGAACAAGAACAGTATATCATCTTGAATAGTTGTTTAATGATTTTGTATCTTATAATTTAAATAATTTTAAATTCTTTATGAGAAGGGACCGTGTCTGTGTACTAGTGTACTATCTAGGGTAACGACTGGGACAGTGCCTGGCACATAGTAGGTGTTCAGTAAGATTGATTAAATGAAAAAATATACATATATAAATTTTGTATATTTGAAAAAGGCATGTTTATATTTTTTGTTTGGAAAGTGGGTTTATGGGAGAGATAGCCCGAAGAACTGTCCTTAATTGATAAATACAAATATGTATTGTGTATTTCTCAAGTTATATTGCAAACAGATTTATTTTGATTACGTACTCAAAAATTGTGCAGAAATTTGAGACAGGGTGTCTAGGTGGCTCAGTTGGTTAAGCAACTGCCTTCAGCTCAGATCATGATCCTGGAGTCCCAGGATTGAGTCCCGCATCAGGCTCCATGCTCATCGCTGAATCCACTTCTCTCTCTGATCCTCCCCCCTCTCATGCGCTCTCTTTTTCTCTCTTTCCCTCAAATAAATAAAATCTTTAAAAAAAAAAAAAGAAATTTGAGATAGTAATAGAGCAGAGTAGTACATGAAATAGGGGTTACTCAGGAGATTAGCCACATATATTTTTTAATGGGAAGATGCTCACAAAAAGTGTAGAATATAGGACAGTTGTGCTTTTGTAAACAATTAGATATGAGAAGAGGTGCAGATTTCACTGTACATCTCCTTATTCCATTCCTCTATACCATAGCTCTACCATGGTCATTTTAATGGTGAGAAAACTGAAGCAAAAGTTGTCAAGGCTTGAACTAGAATTCGTGGTAGTTTTATGGTATCTTTTAGAGAAGTAATTGTGTTCCTACATCTGAGTAAGTGGAAACTGTTTAGTATACTTCCTTGCCTAGTGAAGAGTGGAGGCAGATAGGATATAGGAAGATTAAAAGCCACGAGATTCCAGTTTTATTTCTCATCTCTGAATACAAAATTAACTCATCTTTCCAAGGCTTCATAATCTGGAATTACCTTTTGTGGGGGGGAGATTGATGTGGGGGAGAGGGAGAGAAAGAATCTTAAGATCTTAAGCAGGCTTTTCCTTTAAAAGCGTATCTGGGGGCACCTGGGTTGCTCAATTGGTTAAGTGCCCGACTCTTGATTTTGGCTCAGGTCATGATCTCATGGTCGGGAGATGGAACCCTGTGGGCTCCATGCTGTGCATGGATCCTGATTAAGATTCTCTGTCTCCCTGTGCCTCTCACCCCCCGACCCCCACTTACAGTCATGCATGCACTCTTGTTCAAAATGGATTAGATAGATACATATAAATAAAAGTATATTTGCATTTGCCCGCTTAAGTTTATCAAAATTGAGCTTTTGTATGTCATTTCTTATTTTTCCCTTGACATGAAGTCTTATCTACTTGATGAAGAGGTCTTTTGAAAGGTGTACTGCAAGGAATGCAATGCTGTCTGTAAATTAACGCTTTTATGAAGGTAAAGACCAAATTTTATTAATTCACTTTTTGTTTTTAAAATGAAAAAATAACTTCTATATATTATAAAATTCAAAAATTTGATCAAATATTTAACAGTATTGGCTTATTAAGTTGACTAAGGGGGCATAATGCTTCTCATTTCCACATATTACATATTTTTGTGTTTCTAACCTATAGCAATGTGCTTGGCACATAGTAGGCTTTTCTTAAACATTTGATGTAGAAATAAATTATGCTACTCTAAAGCTTCCAAGAAATAGCTAATTATGCATACTTTGTCAGTTGTAATCTTTAAATATAGGTTTCTTAATGTATTCTCTTCTAAAAGAAAAAATTTTTTTGTATCTTTAGGTGCTAATGTGTGTTTAAAAAAACAAAAACCTTGGAGTAAAGTAGCAGCACATAATGGTTTGTGGATTTTGAAAAGGTGCAGGCCATATTGTGCTGCCTCAAAAATACAAGGATCTGATCTTCTGAAGAAAATATATTTCTTTTTATTCATAGCTCTTATAGTGATGTCAGCAGTGCCTTAGCAGCACGTAAATATTGGCGTTAAGATTCTAAAATTATCTCCAGTATTAACTGTGCTGCTGAAGTAAGGTTGGCCATACTCTACAGTCTGATATGTTTTACAGTTGAATATGTCTTAATATGTATTAATATTACTGATATATTTTCAGTTTTGATCATGTATTTTCACTATTATTGATAATCTTGTTATGTTTAGAATGATTCTATAAAAATAAGTACTAACTTTTCTGATATATGTGTATTGAAGTAATACATAATTGTAGGGCACCTGGCTGGTTCATTCAGAGGAACGTGCAACTCTTGATCTCGGAGTCATTAGTTTGAGCCCCATGTTGAGTGTAGAAATTACATAAAAACATCTAAAAAAATGAAATAAAATCTTTTTAAAAATAGACTATAATAAAATAATTGCAATTTAATAATTGTGTTGAATGCCATCAAAAGTTTGAAAGAGCTTATACAGAATCAAATTTATTTTAATTTTTTATTTTTTTTAAGATTTTATTTATTTATTTATTTGACAGATAGAGATCGCAAGTAGGCAGAGAGGCAGGCAGAGAGAGAGAGGAGGAAGCAGGCTCCCTGCTGAGCAGGGAGCCCTATTCGGGCCTCGATCCCAGTACCCTGAGATCATGACCTGAGCCGAAGGCAGAAGCTTTCACCCACTGAGCCACCCAGGCGCCCTCAAATTTATTTTAAATGCATATTTATATTCATTGTAAATACTGAAGTTTTTACTTAAATATTAGTTTTCCCTTTGTTTCTCTAGTGAAATGAAATTAAAGATATTTGTTTATCTCACAGATAAGTGATATACATTCTGAACAGAACTTAGAAGACAGTTTTTACTAATGTTTCTAAGTATTTCCTTATAAAGGAATGGGGAACTATCAAAACATATAAAATCCTGAATCTTAAAATGCTCCTAATCGTAACTTCAAAAGTAGGAAAGACCTTACAGATGACCAAACTATTTGTTTGGTAGCTCAGGAAACAGAAACTCAAATTAAGTAATTTGCCCCATATGACAGATTATGATCTTAATCCTTTGCCTTCTAACTTTATACTATCATATTTTTTTCTCCTTTTTATTCAAATGGTTTTTAAATTCTTAGGCTGAAGATTTTTGACAAGTCGAAGATATGAAGGCCTTGTTTGTTTTTTATATCTAATATTTATAACTTCAGACGAGAAGTAAAAATTATTATAGCTATTAATTTTATAGATGTAAACACAGTCAAAATTTTTAATTTAAGATTTGAAGGAAAATGTTTTCTTCTTTTTTTTTTTTTAAGATTTTCTTTGAGATAGAGTACAAGCAGGGAGGAGGATCAGAGGGAGAGGGAGAAGCAGACTCCCCACTGAAGGAGCCTATGCAGGGCTCTTTCCCAGGACCATGAGATCATGACCTGAGCCAGAGGCAGCCAGCTGCTTAACCAACTGAGCCACCCAAGAGCCCCTGGAAAATGTTTTCTTTACCTTCTTTTTCTTATTTTATTGTTCTGTTAAGTCATTAAACTAAAAATTAATGTTCAGGATAAGACAGGCATGTTTGTATAATATACACACTTCTGGTCTTCTTTTCTACAAGGACTATCTTAACCTTTTCAACTGTAACCAAGCAGAAAATCTACAAAATAAAAGCAGGTCCAATTATTGTCTCTTTTAGAAACTCTAAAAGTATTTTAGAAGTAATTTAAGGAATTATATTTGAGGATATTCTGTTTAAATTCTAATTTGAAGGTAAAGAAAATATATAAGATAAAGAACAGCTTTTCCCCTGCAAAAATTTTTTTCCCCAAATAAGGAAGCAGCATACCATATATATGGTAGCTAGAATTAAATGCCAGCATTTACAGGGAAATAAGTATTGCCTTGGTGCTTTGAAAAATCATCATCAAGCTCTTAACCTGTTTTCCTTTATTTCATTTCAACTATTTTATAAAAGACTGTAACAAATAAATGGTAATCTTTTAATTCCACTAAAAGTATTCTAGGATTAATATCTAAATGCTTAGAAATATTTATTGAATAAATTACAGAGTTTGTCCAGTATTTTCCAGAACAACTCAGGAATTAGATTTCTTTTTTTCTGTTTTTGTTTTACTAAGTATATTTTGACTTAATTTTAGAAAATTATGTTTAGTCTTATCTGCTTTCTAAATGACAGAAAACCTGGATTTTACATTTACTAGGTGAATCTTTATATCTAGATCCTCCAGATGTGAAGAAGGAACATTTGGGGCTATTACAACTAAATGAAAACTTTGTTTTAATCCAGAGAATGGATTAAAGAAAAATTGAAATATTGGCAAAGTGAGAAACTATAGAAAAACTGTTATATTGAAATTTATCGTAACAGCATACAGCTTCTTTCCAGTCTCTTACTAAAGAAGAGGAAATGGCCTGTCAGTACCTAATGAAACACACATTTTAGGTAATTCAGCAGAACTGGGAAGTTTAATTTGTATGAGTTAATACACTTCCATCCTTGTGTAATTTTGAACACATAAAGCGCAAATAGTAAAATAAAAGTTATACCCTTTAATAACCTTAATTTGGCTATTTTACAGAGAAAAATAAGTATGGGTGTGTGTTAAATTTTCATTTTTCCAACTTCTTTGGGAAAAAATCCTCATTTTTTTTTTCATTCAGTTTCTTTTTAAGTTGATTCCATATAATTTCAGTATTGAGCATCTAAAATCTCTTACTTGGAATGTGGATTGAGTTTGGAGCTAACTCAGAGGATTCAGGCAAGTATCCAGGAGGTAGCAAGAGGAATATTTTAATAGTTGAATAACTCAGTTTACATCCTATATTTAAATGGAGATCTCTTAAGATCGCACATAGGATGTGTGATGGTAGATATGAAAATTTGGCCTTAGACTAAATTCTATACTCAACCGTGAAGGTTTTCTTCAAACAATTATATATCCTTTTGGTTGTTATAGAATTATGTCGTTTGTAAGCCACTAAGTATCATTATGGGTACATGCCCAGTTTAGCCATAATTGGATTAGCAAGATTATACTTTCATAAACTGTGATCTCTAAGTTTGTAATTTATTTCAAAGTTGACATTCTAAATCAATTTTTTTTCCTTTTGCAGGTGGATATTCCTATCTCTTACTCATCGAAAAAGTTTTAATTCTAAGTGTTTTTTCTCATTGAGTATTAACAAAAAGGAAAAAAATTAACGTTCCAAACTTTTGAGATAGATTTGGCTCTAGTAAGTATTTAGACATATTATTTACATATCTAGGAGAAGAAATGAGACCATCATCATTTCCAGCTAAAATTTTTTTTTACCTCTGTGAAAGGATTTCTTGCAATTTATGTCTTATTACTAATAACTTGAGCCCCTTTAATGCAGAACTAACTCACCAGAAATGTGAGAGTATATGTTCTTGCCTTGTTTGTTTATATCTCACAGATTTCTGATGTCTTTTTTTTCTTTTGAGCGATATACGATGAAGAAAATGTTGACAAAATAAATAAGTTTAAACCTTTTATGTTAAAGTTACTGTGCATGGTGACAAATTAGTTGCTTTTTTTTTTTGTCTTTATTACTGAAATTAAATTCAACGTTTATAATTTCTATTTGGGTCTACTTCTTGATTACTAATACATGGAACTCATGCAAAATCTTTATGAGTAAAATACTTAAATTAGCATATTAATGATTATAGGTTCCCCTTAATTCTGTGAAACTTTGAATAATATGATATTTATTGTATTCTTGTGATCGAACTTTTGTGTTTTGGAGAAGTATAAACTACCTGAACGATGTTGTTATTGTTTCTATTATATGCTGTAGGGTTAGATTTTAAGAAATTATGCTGAAAAAGAAGAACTTTTAAGCTACTTTTACACTAAATATTAATCTGATTAACTTGCTCTTTAAAGGTATTTTATATATCTTTGTTTTATAATTTAACCACCTACCATGGATTATTCTATTAAAGAATCTTTAGGAAGTGGTAGAAATTCTGAATCACCCCAGAATTTGCTTATTTCCACATTTCATTATTTTATAATCTTTGGGAATGCTTATATTATAGCACTTCAGGTATATAAGTTCTTATTGTACCACTAAAACTTTTTTCTTTTTTGGACTTAATGCACATGATAGTAAAATACAGTTTTTTTAGGTTTCCCTGTCATCAATTAAAAATGCCTTTTTAGCATGAAACAAGCAATGAAGAAAGGTATTTGTTGTCCTGTAGTTTAAGTCAAGAAACTTTATCATTTCTTAAGAGAATTTTAAAATTTTAAAGTAGTTAATGCAGATTTTTATATTAATTTGTTTATACTTTCATAAATATCTTGTGGAAGTCTGAAAATGTTAATGTTTCACAGGGAGCATTAAAGATAGATTTGAAACAGTTATATAGAGAGAAGTACAAATTTATTCTATTTAAATGCCAAGAATCAACACTAAACAAAACAAATTTCCACCCTCATAGAGCTTACAGTCTTGAGAGTGAGACATAGGTAATAGAATAGACAAAACGAGTGAGAAGTTCTATGTAGAAAAATAATGCAAGGGAGGGGAAAGGATGAAGTAAAGGTGTTCAGAAGGCAGGAGAGAGATGTTTTTAAATATTGTGGTCAGAAAATGCTCACAGAGATGATATTTAGTAAGACAAAGATTTTTAAAATGATAAGGAGCAAACCATTAGGTATCTGGGAAAACAGCCTTTCAGGCAGATGAAATAACAACTACAAAGATTTTGAGGCTGAAACATTTTTGGTGTGTACAAGGAACAGCAAGGAGGTTTGGGTGGCCATGATTAAATATACAAGAGGGAGACTCATAGCTCATGGGATCAAAGAGTTTATAGGGTCTAGATTTTATGGCTGTTTAAGCTTTTAGCTTGCTCTACAGATTTAATTTTTCATACTTCTTTAAGAGAACCTTGACAGTGGTATGTCCTTCAGCCTATTTGACCTTTGTAGGTAGAACCATATTTACGAGTCTGACTCAAGATTAGAACCTCCATCTGACACCATTTAGAATACAAACAAAATGTTTAAATAGTTGGTTAATAAGTACATGTGTGGTGATCAGGTTTTTACAAATTGTGCTTTCATGGCTTTGAAGTTGTTTTCCACTTGATCAGTTTAGCTTGTCAATGCTAATGGCTCCAGGAGACACTGACCTTACTCATGTTTGTCATTTACCCAAACGAATCACTGCCATCTTTGACTCCTCCCTTCTGGAATTGCTGCCATAATTAAGTATTTATTTCTCACCCATTCTGTAGCATCTTATCTGAAGAGTTCTTTGCCTATAATTGTTTCATTCGTTATAGTATATATCCCACTAATTGAATTTTCCTAAAACACTACTTTTGCTTATAGGATAAAATTTAAACTCCTTAGCTTGTGCCTCATGATCTTGCCGTAGCTTTAAGTTTTTCCACTTCTCTTCAAGTGAACTAGTCTTGATCCATCCATTTTTCTCTGTGCCTTTATTTATGCCATTTCACCCACCACAGCTCTCTCCCAACTAATTCTTGTACACGCTTAAAAATGGGCCAGACCTCTTGTGTGTGGTAAATGTTTCCTAACTTTAACAATTTGACATTATCCCTCCTTGTGGTATGAACAATTTATATCTGTAGTTCTTAGCCTTTTTCTCTAACGTAACACACCTGAGGGACAGAACACTTCATTAATTGTGCCTCATTTATTAATACATATTAACCTTTTTAATGTATTATCTATATGAATAAAAATTTAAAATTTTATAAACAGAATGAAGAAAAGCAAATGGACTAAGATGCCCAGAACTTGAAAACATCAGCTAAAGTATCAGGTTCCAAAGTTTAAATACTAATTTTATGCTGATGAGTGATATAGTTGATATTTTTCCTATTACATGAAAAGCTCTTCCCCTCCCTCCCTCCCTTCGTCACCTCTCTCCCTCATATCCCCCCTTCCCTCTCTCTCTTTCTATCTCACCTATAATTGAGTGTGGACCAACCATATACATTTCTAGGATTTTAGCATATTTAAAAGACTAATAATTCTCTATTTTAATTTTTCAATATTGTAAAAGCAATTAATAAATATACTCTTTTAAGAAGCAGTCCATGTGTTTATTATAGTGTTGTTTATAATATTAAAAATGTGGATGAGTTTTTAAAGTGTCCAGTAATAAAAGGCTTATTAACATGCTGAGTGGAATATTGTGCAGCTATTTAAAATAATGTAATGAATATTTAATCAGCTAGAAAATTGTTCATGATTAAGTAAAGATATGTCAGATATTATAAACAGACTCCTTAAAAGAATACATTTCCTAAACTGTTAATACTAGTTTACTGCAAGTGTGAGACAAATCTTATTAGGGTAAGGGAGGGTGGATCTTATTTTCATGATTACAAATAAGCATGTATGATTTTTGTGACTCAGGGAAAGGAAAGTTTGTTTTCTAAAAAGGAGAGAGAGAAATCCTTGAAAAATAGAAACAATTATTTGAAGCAGACTCACAACCATATAATCAACCCCCTTTGGAAATCTATAAATGGAAATCCTCCTGGGTTCAGGAACATTAGAAGTGATAATGAAGAATTAACTATCAGGGAAGAATTGAACAGGTAATTTCAAAAATCAGATAATTTTAAAATCAGTTGTAGGGGAGCAATCTATATGTTCTCAAAGGAGTGTTGAAAAGAATTCAAGAATTTGTTGAGTGGTTTTGCTGTTATTTCTCTACTCTCCAGCCCCCAAAACCTCAAAAGGTAAGTATAAAAAAGAAGTAGATAAATCTATTTTAATTTTGAAACTATATTTATGAACTACATAAAGAAAAATTAGTTTATTTCATAGGTATAAATATTTAACACCAATCAAACTGACTTTTAGAGATAAAAATTAAGAATTTTCCTGTTTTGGGGTACCTGGCTGGCTCAGTCGGTAGAGCATGTGACTTGATCTTGGGCTCAAGATGAGTTCAAGCCCCACCTCAGGTGCAGAGATTATTTAAAAAAAATTTTTTAATTAAAAAAAAGAATTTTCCTATTTAAAAAGATTTATCTTAATTCCTCCTAGCATAAAAGTAATACATAGGCATAGAAACTTTGGAAAAGGCAAAAAATTCTATTTAAAAATCACATTTTTACCATCTAGTAGCAACTACTATTATTAGCCTTATTCCCTTCTAGTTATGTAGTTGGATTAGTGAAATTTTATTTCTTAATAAAATTCATAACTATGCCAGGGATGGAAATCTAGAGTATCTTCCTCTAGAAAAGAGAGACGGGATATGCTTCTGGCTTAGAAATTCCTTTACATTTATCTAAAATATGCCTTAAGCTACTAATTTTATAATTTTTCCATATTTTACTATAAAAGTGCTTAAAATTTTTTATTATTTTTTTTTCTTAATATTAGTAAACTTGAACATATGAGAAGACACATCTTATTGACCCTGTTGTTTCCTCTACCACATCTTCATGCCAGCCTCAAGGGTACCTTTCCATAGTGTGAAAGCATTCTGAGGCAAGGGAAGTCATTGAAGTTTTTTTTAGCAGGAGAGTAGGAAAATACTGAAGTATGTGTATTGGCTCAGGATTTTCTCAAAGAGAAATCTCAGACTGGTATTTTAAATTATGAGTTTGTTTCTTTTGTATCTATACTACCCTATCAAATTAATCAAAAAGCTGAGCTATTCTGAAATTGTGGAATTTGTATTTGATATTCAAAAAGCATTTATTATGGACATTTCAGTTCAAAACATGGCTAAATGTAAAGATGGCACAAATGTATGTATTCATAGTGTATGACCTTTCTGTTACTTAGACCCATTTAGAATGTAAGCAAAAATGGTATGTCTCAACTAGTTTTTCTCTATTTTAGAACTTAACTAAAATTCTTAAGTACAGTAGTAATTTAGACAGGGAGGTTTAGAACCTGGAAACAACTTGGCTAATAGAATAAAAATATTTTTTGGGAAATTAAAAATCTTTATATATGGGAGAGGTTTTTGTCACTAAAACAGGCCTATTGTACAGATTTCAAGTCAGATTCTCTGTTGTGCGACTATTGTCAGCATTCGTGGTTTATTGCATCCTTTGGAAAAACAGGAAAAATGCCCAAAAGTAAAGCCTTTGGTCCATAATAAATAAGCTACTGTACCACTTTTTTAAATTAGTGATTCTTGGATATGTTTACCTCTAGGACTCAAGGAATTAAGACCTTTAAAATGTGATGACTTACTCATTTTAGTAATTGCTACACAGTTATGCTCTTCAAGAAACATTTATGGTGGTTTTACTATACTTCCTATATTAATTATGAAACTAAATCCCCCCACCGCAAAAAAATAGAGAATTCCTTTAATGTACTTTTTTTTATTTTTTTTAAGATTTTTTTATTTATTTATTTGACAGAGACAGCGCAAGTAGAGGGAACAGCAGGAAGAGGGAGAAACAGGCTCCCCGCTGAGCAGGGAGCCCTATGTGGGGCTCTATCCTGGGACCATGGGATCATGATCTGAGCCAAAGGCAGACACTTAATGACTAAGCCAACCAGGCACCCCTAATGTACTATTATTTTCCACAATACCAGATATTCTTGGTTTCTGGATAACCAAGTTGGATGATTTAATTAGGAGTTTCTTTGAGCAAGTTTCAAAACTAGCATGAAAATTCATTTATTTAGGTTAACCTATTATATGCTAATAAACACTTGTTCCCCAAACCATTGTTGATTGGAAGTCTTGGTGTATGTGGCTCATGTCAGGACATATGTAAAATATGGATGTGAACCCACGAGAGTGCATTCAGAGAATTGAAAAATATGGGGTATTCATATGTCATAAGGAATGGTTGAAGGTATTGAGAAGCTTCCTTGAAAAAGAGAAAACATAACACATCTTGAGACTTGTGTATTTTGTACTAGAGGGCAAAACCAGGGAGATCAAGTTTCAGGGATGCAAAAACAGCTCCTTAAAACAAGCAAGGGCTCTCTACTGACTTTGGATGTGTGCATTATGGAAGTGGACTGCTTTACCAAGGAACTCAAAAGTGAAATGGGGATGGGGAGTTAGTAAGATTTAAAGATACTATTTGAAATGAAAATGAGTACATCATCTTAAATCCTTGCCATTAAAATGCAAGGGCATTTGTGCTAACAGGACAATTTTTGACTAAAGGAAATTATAGAGAAACATGGATTTTTTTGTTTTGCTTTTGGACAGTTTTTCCTGATAAACATTTTTTAACAGACCTGACACTAAGGAAGGTGCTCTAAGAAGTTCAAGATCAAGTTTTCCAGAAACATGTCATTTGAGAACTATGAAATAAATAAAAATGTTAACTTATTAAATATTGGAGTTGGAACATAAAATACTAAAAGCTTTTAGTTGGCACTTGTTTTCAAGGATTTCTTTTGGAAGGCTATTGGACAAATCCAGTATAGAACAAAATCATTAAGTTTTCATTTTCCTTTTAAGATTTCAAAGGAGAGTAAAGTTAAAAAAAAATTTTTTTAAAAGGAAAAAAATTTAGATAAACCAACAGAAAGAAATCAATTCTATAAAAATTCTTAATTTTACAGTTTTGGTTTGAGATGATTTATAGTGTCAATGGGGACATTCTTTGATGTTTATATTCTGTGGTGTTTGGATGTTAATAAGACTAAAAGGCCATAGCTTGGACTTAGAATTACACTCTTGAGATTCCCTTTTTGTAGTTAAGTATAGGGGAATCCAGCTTCAATTGGAGCTTTTCCTCTTGCCAGGCACATAGTAGGTGCTCAGTTACTTATTAGATGGAGTGTTCCCAGGAGGATCAATATCACTCTGAAATTGGCAATGGGGTCTAGTTGATTCTGGCATCAAATATGCAGGAAATAATTCTGTAGTATCTTTGCCAGTTCTTTTGAGGCCAAATCATTGTGAGACAATTAAACAATGTTATGGCTTGGCTAAGAAGATAATTTTTATGATATCTTTTAATGCAGGCTTCTTAGTTCTTACTGTTAAGTACTTTTTCAAACTACTCTGGTTCTCTTCCAAATCAGATAAGATTAGAGATTATGGATATGAGATAATTGTAAATACAATAATGAAAATCAGCCATGGCACAGTTTTTAAGGTGTATTTGCCCCTCTGGGAAATACGCCAGTAATTTTTTTTATTATTTAAATGGTTGTTTTAGTGAAAAATGACCCAAGTCAATCAAATTAAAGTATTTTAATATCTACTAGGATTGATTTTTTTCTTAAGTGCATAAAGAAACCACTCAAGCCTTAGGTACTGCTATTAGTGGTAGAAATAACTGCTAATACATTGATTGTCCTTTGCCAAAAACCTTTACATTTTATAACCCATTTAAGTCCCATAACCACCCGGTGAGAGAGGTATATCATCCCTGTGTTATAAGTAAAGGAGTTACAGGGAAATAATATACCTAAAGCCACATAGCTTATTAGGGGGTGGGGGCTGTCAGTTATTCATGCTTAGGTGGTTTGATTGCAGATACCATTCCCTTAGTGATTATATTTACAGCCTCTGTCCTATAGCTAATAAGAGGCAAAGGAGACAAAATTAACAAATATTAAGCCCTAAAATTTTAAAAATAGTATGTATGTAGAAAAATAATATGTATGTAGAAATATTCTACCAAACACAAGTAATCTCAAATATTCCATGATGGTATTACTGTCCCACTGAAAGGAAACACTCTTAGAAGTGTGTTTTGGTAACATTTGACATGGGGTGTGTTTATGTATTCATGTCCTTCTGTTTGTATGGTCCTTGAATATACTTGAAGGTATATGAGGTCAGTCAGCTTTAGTGTCATAGTGTAGTCCTCCCCTGAGAAAACTGCTCCCACCTACCTGTCCAGAGTAAAGACTACACAATCTATATGTTATACTTAGTTGTATTGTTTTTAAGCCATTAAAGCATCAAACATCATTGTCATCTCGGTGTGTCTGAAAGCTTATCAAAATCTAAGAAAAACAGACCTTTTGTAACTAAAAGGCTGCAAACTACAGTATAAATTGTAACTTGTTTTGAAGGTTATCCATAAGCTATCAGACATACTATTAGTATTTTCTATCAATTTAAAGAATTGGACTTCTGGCAGGGCTTAATAATAAACTTCATTCTGTCTCAGAGCAATTTGAGGCAGTGTAGCAAATCCTTACTCCGCATTTAGAAACATTCTCAGGTATTACCTCAGAAGGGCAACTTCCTCCCAGCCTGTCCACATACATGCACAGAAAATTAGTAACTCCCTTTTCTGTACCATCATTGTTACAATAGTTTCATTATTGTTTATGTTACATCATACTGTGATTATTTCCTTATTTCTCTGCTGTTGGACTGAAAGCCTAACACGATGGAGCCCAGAGACTATATCTTAACTCTTCTCATTTATGACTGATATAGTAAATAGAATTGATGATCTCACATAGCACTAAATAATATGTTAGTTCCTTTCCTTATATAATACATTGATGCCAGTATTAATATGGCTATTCAAAGCAACTCACTAGTCAGCTAGACATTAGAAAATTCTCCCAAGCTCAATTAGGTCAAATCTATGTATAGACCACCTGTATCAGAATTTCACTAAAGGATCAGAAGGAAAAGAGAAGTTAGAAACATGAAATAGTGTTTGCCAGGTAATACAGTTTTATATGTGAAATAAGTCTGTGTAAGGGCTCTTTATTTCTCATTGAGATGATGAACTCGTTAGGAATAAAGAATTTCACAGAGCAGATTTTATCTCCTAGGTAACAGGCAAGAAAAATTTTGACAACATATCTGATGTAAGTCTTAAGAAAAATCGTCCCTAGCAGACTGAAATGGATTCTCAGATGTTCTTTCTCAGATTTTACAAGAAAGCACTATGGAGGTCAGAATTTCACTTAGCTGTTCTACCACCTCAAGATTCAGAGTTTTAAGTATTAAGTACTTTAAACAGTATTAAAATTATTTAATGGTGGTTTTTTTCTACTTCATTGATATCTGATTGACCCTATAGCTGATTGCTTTAAACAGCTTTAAAATCCAAGTCAGCCTTGCTTAAGCCAATGAATTCAAACAAGCTTATATGTAAGAATCCAACCAAAACAGCTCTTTGTAACTCCCTTTCTACCACATCAAGAAATAGATATGTTCACCTGAATCTTTACCTGAGGTCTGGGTGTGACTCCTTTACCTAGCACTGTATTTGTGCTCCTGCTGATCTCCCAAATCCTGCCTGCCTGAACCCCACAGTACCCAGCCTCTGAATCCTGTCTACTTAAATCTATGACATTCAGATGCTTTGCTCCACATTCGGAAATCTTCTAGCTTCTGGGCTCTACTTTTGTTTGGGGGAACCCAAGTATATTCCCAAACTACTGAAGCTCATAATACCTTGCTTGCTGTGTACATAGCCTCTTGAATAGATTTCAAATGGTAGTCTCTGTTGCTCTTCATACTTAAGTCCTCCCAAACTAGACCTACCTTGTCAAATATTTGGGTGTTTTATAGTTAACAAATTAATTCCTTGATAATTTACCTGACACATGCTACTCTAAAATTAATTTTTATTTTTAATAACTTTTCTAAAATTAACTGCTCACTGCTAGAGAATACACAATACCCTCATTTTTAGACAAGTAAAAGCCTGAGATATTATTGTGTTAGAGTAGGGTATTGATATCAAGATTCTAAATATAACACATGGCACAAAGGAAGCATAAGAATGATGAAATTATAACCTCATCTTCAATACAGGCCTGCATATAGTAGTCCCCGCTTATCTGTGGGGAATATGTTCCAAGACTCCCAATGAATGCATGAAACCACAAGTAGTACTGAACCCTATACATACTATGTTTTCCTATACATACTGTGTTTTTTTAATATATATATGTACATATATGTACATATATATATGTACATATATATGTATATGTACATATATATGTATATGTACATATATACACACACACACACATCCATGGTAGAGTTTAATTTGTAAATTAGGTACAGTAAGATTAATAACAATAGCTAATAATAAAATGGAACTATTATAATAATATACTGTAACATAGTTATGTGAATGTGACCTCTCAAAATACCTGTACTCCCCTTTGTGATGATGTGAGATGATAAAATCCATATGTGATGAGATGAAACGAGGTAAATGACGTAGGCATTGTGACGTAGCATTAGGCTACTGTAGATCTGATGATTCATTAGAAGAGGGATCATCTTCTGGACTGTGGTTGACAGCAGGTAACTGAAACCTTGGAAAGCAAAACCAAAGATTAGGGGAACTACTGTAATTATTGGCCATGGAAAGGTCTAAAGTGGTTGGAAACTACTTTTTCTAAGTTTACTTTTCATCTTGTTTCATTTCCTGTCTCAGTATGATAATCTTTTTATATGAAATTGTACTGTTTGCATTTTTATAATTTTATTCATACATGGACTGTATAGTTTTACAATTTGTGATACCTGATGTTATCTCAAGTAACAAAATTTCCTTGCACAATAAGGACAACATTAAAATTAAGCCAAAAATATATCTCACATAGTAAATATCCAGTAAGCATTTGATTAATATTGAATAAATAAATCTGAGTCATTTCTCATGGGGTTTTTTTAAAAGGTAAGTCAGAATTGTTAGAGTTCTTTTATCAAAAAAAATCATAATTTTAGAACCTTCTCTGTGCTTTCAAAGTTTTTACTTTTAGTAGTCCATATTTTTGTATTTAATTTCTCATGGTTGAAAAGATGAAAGTTCTAGAAATAGTAAAATGAATTTTTTAGATTAAATAATTCCTTTTAGACTATGCTTTTGGTTCTGTTACTTGGTCCTATAGAAAATAATATAAGCATCCCTAAAGAAATAACTTGATATTCATTCAAGAATTCATATAAGAATTAGGATAATGTGGAAAATCAGGTAATATAAATTAGAAATGAAAATATTCATTACATTAATTTGATGATTCTAGACATGCAAATCTGTAAGTTATTTCCTGTGATTTTGTCCTTATCTTTAAGGTCTTAGACTTCCATCAGTTCTTTCTCATTCAGTAATGTGTGTACAGCTATTCATTTTTAACAAGTCACTTTGTTCAAAGGCACTTGCCTCTGACACCAGTCTCTTCAGCGTCATCAAGATGCCATTTTATTCATATAACAGTTAAGCATGTAAAAGAAGCTAAAGTTTCCCACCGGTTTAGAAGACCATGTAATGAAGCAGAGCAAAAGGTTATAATGCAGTAGAATAAATTCATATTTGTGAATATTAGGCTAAAGAAGTATTTAGGTAGCTTGGTCACTTTGCCAGAGGATTGACAATGTAAACAGAAGCTTAAACTGTTCCTATCCCAGAGACATTAAGTGTGGTCATATTCAAATATTTTAAAATTGGCCATGGTACTACTGGTTAGTTATGTGACCTTATGTAAGTTGCTATCTCTCTCCAGGCCTCTATTTAAAATTGTTAGAGATTGAATTTGGCTCTGTCTTGTCCCATATTTTTAAAACCCTAAACAAAGCCTGCCTCCAACATAGCCATTTTGCAAATAATTTTTTACATTGATATATTACAAAAGCAAAGGAAAAAAGTTAAGTCTTGTGAATTTATGTGGAAACTTTAGTATCACCTTAGAATTTTGGAAATTATGTTTAAGTTTTCCATTATAGAAAAAATTTTTAGATTTGTTTCTTCTACCCTTTGTCAAACTGACACCTTGACTGTATGAGATACAGTCAAAAAAAAAGAAAGAAAGACAATCCCCACTGGAACTTAGAGAAGGAGAAGCACTTGCTGTACTGTAAATGAAAAATAATATTTTAAAGTTTATGAGATAAAGCATTAAATTGAATTAATGGGACAATATGGAGTACTAGATGATTTAGTTAACTGAAGTTTACAATTACCCTAAGCTTTCGTTTGAATATTTTATAAAACATTAAAAGTTACACTATTTCAGTATATTGTCTTAATATTGTTAAATTTTTTGAATAAGGAATCATTATCGAGTCGGATAAAATATTCTGTAATAATAGGTATAGAAGTTTTAAGAATTATGTTCAATGTGTTTTAAGCCATGTAAAGCAGAGGGTATTTGATTATAGTTTTTTTCTTGAGGTAGAGTACAAAAGTTCAGATTAACTAAAGAGTTGATTTGAAGAATTTCAATTTCCTCTAAACAAAATTTCACTTTATTTTCGAGCTGAGCATTACTATATTGTATTCATGATTTGACAACACACTTAGAGATGTACATTCTAAAGGATTTGAATTATAAAACTTTCAGTTATAATCTGTTGCTTGTAAGCAAGGCCATGTACTTGTATATCTCTCCTGTCAGAAATTGGATCAGAAGGGATTAGATTATCAAGAATGGCCAGTGGTTTTGATCATGGTTATATACATGTGGAAGAATAGGACAGTTTTATTAATTTGCAAATCTATTTTTGAATACTGTGAAAATCTGAGTTGGTTGTAATTTGAGGCCTCAATTTCTATACCTTAGAATAAATATAATTTTAAGTCATCAAAAGTAGTTACTAAATGCAAATTTAAAATTTTTTAAAAGTTGGGCTGCCTGGCTTGTTGAGTCAGTACAGCATGCAAATCTTGATCTTGGAGTCATAAGTTCAAGCCCCATGTGTGGCATAAAGTTTACTTTAAAATTTTCTTAAGTTGCATCTTTTGAGTGATTTTTAAGGGCCTACTCAATGCCCACTATAGTCCTAAAAATATTGTCACTGCCAACAAAGAACTTATAGCTTAGATGGAAATAATATATTAACATACAAGAAACAACTAGAAAATAATGTAGTGTTAATTCTGTCATGCAGACTTGAAGTTCAGTAGAAGCTCAAAGAAAATGTGGACTTAGACTCACCAAAGAAGACTTCTTAGGTGGAAGATGACCTGGGCTTAAAGAATAGGTAGAATTAATGGAATGAAATGAAGAAATCAGAGACTTCCAAGTGCAGGAAACATGAGTCAGTGCATCATCAAGTAGGAAAGAATAACACATACACTAGATTGAAAACAGATTGGTATTGGGAAATAGGTAGGGAAATGAATGTAACCATGTGAGATTCTTTTCTTGTTAAAGGTTTCTTTATTTACTTGACAGAGAGCACAAGTAGGCAGAGCGGCAGACAGAGGGAGAGGGAGAAGCAGGCTCTCTCCTAAGCAGAGAGCCCGATGCAGGACCCAATCCCAGGACCCTGGAATCATGACCTGAGCCAGAGGCAGGTGCTTAACCAACTAAGCCACACAGGTGCCCCTGAGATTCTTTTCTTTTGCCTAAAGTGCCCTAATTTCTAATAGAAGAAAACAAGAGTATTTGAATTTCCTGCAACCCTTTTGAGAGCCAAAATATGATTTGGGGGGGACACAATTAGAAGGAAATCTAGGATCAAATTAGACAAGTTTACCCTAAATATTAGGGAGTCTATGGATTTTAACTCAGCAAATCAAGTGAGAAATCTTGAGAGGAAAGGATTTCATAGCCAATATTTTACTACCAGGGATATTTTTTGCTATAGGTAAGATTTATCTTAATGCTATGAATGATTGGGAATTAATACCAAAGTACTGTTAAGCCAAATAAAAATACTCCTTTTTCAAATGCTTCTCTAATTTGCAACTAAGCCTTAGCTCAAGTTGTTTACTCTTAGAGTGTCCTTTCCCTCATCTTCACCTGTCTAAATCTTCTCAGGCTACCTACTCTGTGCATTAAATTTTCCCAGTTCATTTTTCCTCCTCAGCCAGAAATGTCATTTCTCTCTTTTGTGCTCATATACCTGACTTAGAACAATTAATGTATCGTGCTTTATGGACAGGAATTATATTAACTCTTTATTGTATACTCCGCAAACTTAACATAGTGGGTGCTTGGTGAATGACAGTTGGTTGCTGAAAATCAGCAATAATGTCTTTATGATAAATTTATTCTGGAAAGGCTGAATACCAGCTAGATAAATACAAAAATGCCTAGGCTCCTTCCTGGTAATTTAAAAAGTTCTCCACCTTTTACTGTATTTACAGGGTTCCTTTGATTCTGTGCTATCTACTAACACTCGTGCCTCAAGTCTTATTTATCTTAAAATGTTGTGGTTTTTTGTTTTTTGTTTTTTTTCTTAAAGATTATTTATTTATTTATTTATTTGACACAGAGAGAGAGATCACAAGTAGGTAGAGAGGCAGGCAGAGAAAGCAGGCTCCCTGCTGAGCAGAGAGCCCGATGCGGGCCTCAATCCCAGGACCCTGAGATCATGACCTGAGCCGAAAGCAGAGGCTTTAACCCACTGAGCCACCCAGGCGCCCTTAAAATGTTGTTTTTAAAAATTTTTTAATCAAAGCCAAAACCTGTGGGTAGGTTTATGAACAGAAGGCCCCTGAAATTTCAGTATCCCTCTGGAGGGCCATTGGTAATTTAATTGATCATCTAAAGCTTGTCAATGAGATATAGTATAACTGTTTTCTGTTGCCCTTTATTTGTGTGTCTTTGAGGAGATGGGAGATGATAGAATGAAAATTATTTACATTAAAAAATACTTTACAAGAAACACCATTACCACAATCATAAAAAAAATGTATTGAGCATCTGCTGCAATTCTTTGAAGTATATCTTTAAATGATATCCTTCTGAATCCCTTTACTTACTGGAACCACCTTATTGAGTGAAATAGGTTTTCTAATTTTCTTGGACAATTGTGTAAAAGACTGTCCACATCACACCAATGAAAGCTTTTTTTTAAAAAAAGTGCTACACCCATCGTGGGGCTTAAATTCAGACCCTGAGATCAAGTGTCTTGTGCTCTACTGACTGAGTTAGTCAAGTGCACCTCAGAGAAAGCTTTTAGAAAGACAAGGGTATCTGGGTGGCTCAGATGGTTAAGTGTTTGCCTTCAGCTTGGGTCATGATCCCAAAGTCCTGGGACAAATTCCTGTATCGGGTTCCCTGCTCAGCAGGGAATCTGCTTCTCCCTCTCTCCCTACCTCTCCCCCTGCTTGTGCTCTGTCTCTCTTTCTTTCAAATGAATAAATAAAATCTTTTAAAAAAAAATCTAAGACAAAACTGTGGCTCAAATATGTAGCATTTGTTTTCTGCTAGGACACTTAAATCCTATTTATAATGTGATAAGGATTTATTTTATATACCCTTAGAGTTTTTATATAAAATATGACATGTCTTTTTCAGAACCTGTATGTAAATTACATTTTTTGAAAGATATATTGTTGCTATTGAGTTTGATTTGGCTTTGAGGGTGGTTGAATTGTTATATTTAACATTTAACCAAAAGCCAGAATTTCAACCAGCAATTAAATAATGCTTTATATGGCAAAGCAGTTTCCCCTCTGTATTGATTTGCTTTATGACCTGTTTTCTAGGCATGTATTTTGATACCACCACCACCTCCCCTCCAAAGGTGAGAACTGACTATTCCATGTATACCTAGACCATGTGGAGAAGGGACTGAAACTGGAAACAGAAAACGGACATTGTATAGAGCAGAGTGCCTGACAACAGCTCACTCTAGTAAAGGCAATAAATGCCACACAAGATGATCTCTCGTCACAAAACTGTAAGTAAATTTGAAGAAGTACAGGGGAATTAGACTGTTGTCCCTGATGACTCAATAAAAAAAAAATCTTCATTTTATAATTTGTGGCCTGTATGCTGTAAATTAAGATGTACTGAACTGTTAAATAGTGGAATTTTCAATTTGTGAATAAGAATTTAAGGCAAAAGAAAGTGCAGTATTCCCTGAAAAAGGAACTTGGGACCTTTGCCTTAAGACCTGAGGCAAAGGTTACGTGAATTTGGAAAACTGGGTTAAAACTATATAATTGGGTCTTTGCCTGGAATACAAATTAGAGAACTTCAGTCTTTTTTTTTTTAAAGATTTTATTTATTTATTTGACACACAGAGAGAGATTATAGGTAGGCAGAGAGGCAGGCCAAGAGACAGGGAGAGGAGGAAGCAGGTTCCCCACTGAGCAGAGAGCCAGATGCGGGCCTCCATCCCAGGACCCTGAGATCATGACCTGAGCCGAAGGCAGAGGCTTTAACCCACTGAGCCACCCAGGCGCCCGAGAACTTCAGTCTTGATATAGCATGGAATAGGGAGACATTATGGTCTCTTCCAACAAAATACTGGAAGTTGACAAAGTAATGGAATTTTTGGAGATTAAATATAGCAGTACTGTATAATATATAGAGAAGGATTCTAAGATCTAAACTCTAGTGACAAAGAAACTGGGCATGTGTAACTGGTATAGTAATCTAGGAGTAAAGAAAACCTGAACAGAATAATATCATTGAGAATGGAGATGAAATAATAAATTTAAGATATTTCTAAGAAAATTGTAGAACATCATGATGAGTTGGATAAAAGGATGGTGTCCAAAATTATGTTTTTGATACTGGAAGACAACAGCAATATCACTGAAAAAGGACAGTTAAGAGAAGCTAGTGTGAGAAGGAAAGATGTGTACCATTTTGGTAATATTGAATTAAAGATGATATCCAGGCATTCCATTTGAAATCCTTTAATTAAAGATCACTGAATATATAGAAGGAATTCTATTTAAAAGTCAGGCTGGAAAGGTAAATTTGTCAGTTATCCTCATAAAGCTGATAAGAGTAGACAAGCTAACTGAAACTATTAAGGACAATAGATCCCTTTCTTTTATTTATTTATTTTTTTAAGATTTACTTATCAGAGGCGCCTGGGTGGCTCTGTCAGTTAAGCGTCTGCCTTCAGCTCAGGCCATGATCTCAGGGTCCCGGGATCAAGCCCCAAATCCAGCTCCCTGATCAGTGAGAAACCTGTTCCTCCCTCTGCCTGCCACTCCCTCTGCTTGTGATCTCTCTTTCTCTCTGTGACAAATAAATAAATAAAATCTTTAAAAAAAATGATTAGCTCACACATGCACGTGCGAGTGTGCAAGCAAGGGGGAGGGGCAGAGGAAGAGAATCTCAAGAAGACTCCCCACCCAGCACGAACCCCATTCAGGGCTGATCTCAAAACAATGAGATCATGACCTGAGCTGAAATCAAAAGTCTAACACTTACTGACTGAACCACCCAGGCACCCCAATCCCTTTCTTTTAAAAAGAAATATGTAACACATAAATTTACATAAATAAATTGTTTGATTAGGTAGGTAATCTTAAATAAACATTTCCAAAAATCAACTCTTTTTCCTTAGACTGTCATATCCCAAGCTTAAGAAAATCCCTACACTTATTAGTTATGAGAATCAATGACTAATGTGTGTTAATATTCTTGAACCTTACCTTCATGTCTATTAATAAAACAGAGATCTTTCCCCGTATTCGATTGAGGGAACAAAACTGAGAACTTAAAGTTCAAGTGATTCAGTCAGTTAAAACTTTGTAAAACTGACATGGCTTTAATTTCTCAAATGGAAAGGTAGGTAATTGAATTGTGGGAAATGTGCTGGTCTCCAGTTTCAAGAAACAGTACAGCACAAAGACCTGGCATTCTGGCTGAAGAGCTATAATAATAAACAGAAATTTGAAAGCCAGGAAGACAACTTTTCCAAATGTGTAGTTGTGGCATTTCAAAGGCGATATAAGAAATTCCAGAAGATGGCCAAAAATAGGTTTAAATAATTGAGATTCCTTATATGAATACTTGTTTTTGATGGAGAAACACAGTTAAGCAGAAGTGAAGTTTCTAAGAGGGTGTGACTTTCTTCTTCTCACCCTAAATCAGGTTTGCTTCTGAAAAAAAAGTATTAGCCAGAACAAATCAAACAGGGATTCGGTAAATTGTAGCCAGGAATTTAAAAGTGACCAAAGGGGGGAAAATTTAATTGAAAGCAAGTATTTTGGTTTTCTAGGAGCTAAACCTTGTGTTGTAGGATTTCTATTTAGAATGTCAAAGTATCTTGCTCTGTTTACCTAGTTTACTACTTGCTGTGAAAAACAGCCACCTTCATTAGACAGAAATTCCACATTATTCTACACCTTGAATTGATTTTTTAATATATATTCCATTTTAATGATATGTAAGGAAACCTAAAATATTAATCAGTAATATGTCTTCTGGATATACCAGCATCTTTTAGACCATTTCACCTCAATCTTTGAATCATTTGATTAATCTAAGTTCAATAAACCTAGGACTTCAAATCAGGTTATATAGAACTGGGAACATTTTTTCCTCTATTCCTTTCCTAGTTACATCTGACTTATATGCCTGGTCTGATGACTTCTTTTTATGACTCCTAAATTGTGGAGGTAAGTCAAAATTTAATATCAATTATAGTCATATAACATTCATTCTGAACTTATATTCCCTTAATATATCTTTAATTACAAAACATTCTAATAGCATTGCATTTTTATTAGAAAATTATTTATATTCCAATTTTGCCTGAACTGTTTTACTCTGATTAAATGTGTAATTTTGTGTAACTTTCAACTAATTAGTATTCCTATATACATCTATATTTTCATTTCATTTTGTATGCTATTACCCAAGTAAACTTTTTTTTAAGATTTCATCTATTTATTTGAGAGAGAGAGAGAGCATGAGCAAAAGTGGGGTTAGGGGCAGAGGGAGAGGGAGAAGCAGACTCCCCACTGAGCAGGGAACCTGGCAACGGGGCTTGATCCCAGGACCCTGAGATTGTGACCTGAGTTGAAAGCAGATGCTTAATCTACTGAGGCACCCACACATCCTGCCCAAGTAAACTTCTAATAGAAAAATACCATGGAATTTTTTTCTGTAGTCTTTAGCTTGAATCAGTTCCCTCAGACTTCACATAAAAGTGTCATCCGTCTTTGAATCTACTATAATACTTTTTTTCCAAGTGCCTATTCAGTGAGGCTACAGTGCTCCAAATTTTTCAGTTCAGTTGAGACCATTAAATGTCCAGCACTGTGGGAAAGTATAAAGATCAGTATAAAGTACAATCCCAGTCCTCATCTTAAAAGAATTCATGGAAGCTCAAACATTGCAGCCAGACTTTCTTGGGGTGTCTTACTACAAGGAGAGTAAGACAAACCTCTCCTGTTTGGCTTCCAACTTGGGAACTCAAAGAAATTCAGATTCTTACTGGAGTGTGAAATAGAAACACTTGGTTTTGGGTGTGTTTTACTCAACTGATAGAGTAAAAATCCACTTTAAAATAATGATCTTCGGGGGACCTGGGTGGCTCAGTCAGTTAAGTGGCTCCCTGTTCAGCAGGGAGCCTGCTTCTCCCTTTCCCTCTGCCGTTCCCCCTGCTTGTGCTCTCGCTCACTCCTCTCTCTCTCTCTGTCTCTCTCTCAAATAAATAAATTAAATCTTTAAAAAAATAATATAATGATTTCTAGACTTGAGGAGTTGGTATGAAATGTGAAGGTACAGAATGCTGCCTACCTAAAATTTCTGTATAATGAGACAAATCTTAGGCACATTTTAGTTTGGGGAGCAAAGTCCTATTTATTTTGCTGCATGTTGTTGCTCTTTTACTCTGTGCCGTACTTAATACTTATTTCCCATTTACCATGTAAGGTGTTAACTTTCTTTCCATTAAAAGATTTTTGTGGTTGGATCTATCTCATAGTTTAGGTAAATATTAAGGCATTTCCTAAGCTTAATATTTATGACATAATGAGTTTTTTGGTGAAATTTTTACATAAATTTTTACCTCTAATAGGTTTGATAGAAGGCCTACTAATTCCTGAGGTGTAGTTCTGTGGCAAAGCTAGTGAGTAATTATGGCTTTTAGTAGGTCATTGGTATTCCAGAAATCTAAATATTTTTAGTAATATATTTTCATGTCAACTCTATTTCTTGAACTTTGTTTGAAACACTAGTTTGGTATCACATTATTCTCTTTCATGGGTTCTTTGGCTCCAGGAAGGTAATAAAATGTCCTAAATTTATTTTTAAAAATTCTCCCATAGTGGCTCTTCTGCATTGCTAAACTTTCTGGTAAGGAGTCAACTTCCCCAGCAGGGAAGAAAAATAACAGTAGAATACGGAAGGTTTAGAGTGCTCTAAGCAAGGCTTTTCTTATCCCAGCAAGGTTCCTGGTGATGACCATTTCTATTATTTGTGATAGAGAACCGATACAAAAACTTAGCAAAACTGGAGTTTGTCAGATGTAAGCAGTATAGAAGATAAGTTTGAAATAGTTTATGATTCCCTAAACCATGTATTATTCCTCTAGCTGCTTTCCTTTGACCATTTTATGTTATTTCGGGCTCCTGATTTCAGATATATTTTGAAAGCAGCCCAAATGAATTTCAACTTTAACATAACCTAAGAACTCTTTGTAATTGTGACTTGTATATTAAATTCAAGAGTAAATTTCAACATTAGATCTCCTTTTTATTTTTTTATTAACATATAATATATTATTTGCCCCAGGGGTACAGTTCTGTGAATCATCAGGCTTACACATTTCACAGCACTCACTGTAGCACATACCCTCCCCAATGTCCACAACCCAGCCACCCTATCCCTACCCCCCCTAACCCCCAGCGACCCTCATAAATCTCCTTTTCAGAAAATCTTTTTAGGGACAACTTCCAATCACTTATAAGGTAAATTATTGAGGTTCAAGAATAAGCTATTTAGTGCCTTATCCAAAATAAAAACATGGGTGATGGAGAGAAGCTAAAATAAACACAACAGAAGTAGAATGGGGAGACCCAACTACTAATGGTCCTGTTAAGGACTGACAGACTGTATTGTATCATTGTGATGATTCATATATCAGTTTGTATATATGAGATGGATTGATAGGTGCATATGATTTGATAGAAGGTTTTCAGCATTGTTTGCCCAAGACAAGCTTCTGCCATTATTTTCTTATAATTTAAAATAACACTGATGCATCAGTTCAGTCAAGAAGTTAAGAGTTAAGTGGTACCTATATGAAAATGTTAAAGTTTTTTTTTCTAAAGCAGGCAAGAGTTTTTAATTTGCCTGTGATGCATCTAACATCTCTGTTTTCTTCAAAATACACTTGCCTGCCCCATTTCTAAAATGAAACTCTATTTTTTGCATATCTTGATACCCCAGTGACAGTGTCCCATTCTATTTTAGAGTAAACACAAAAGGCTTACTGAGATGATCTTGACAGATGTGTCTCCAGATGCGATAATCTCTAAAATATTTACCAAAATAAGAAACTCAATCTACTCTGAAAGTACACTTTCCCTAATGAATAATACATTTTTTTAAATTGGAATAGTCTATCTCCTTCTTAAAACCTCTGCATTGTGAACTCATAACTTTTGAGAAACTATTTAATAATAATGGTTGTTATTCTGATTAAACCCATTGTCAATGTTATGAATTGTTTTTGTGAAAAAACTCTAGATGGGAAGCCATTGTTTTGTTCCTCACAGTGTCTCCGATGTCTAAAATAATATCTGGCACATATTAGATGTCAATAAATATTTATTGAATGAATGAAAGAATTTCATACATATTGTGTCTCCACAGGTAATATGTTTCTATTTAACATATTTAAATAGGACATATTTAAAATAATATTTAACATATTTAAAAGATATTTTATTTATTTAAAAGAATATTTTATTTCTCAACTCTAAGTAGTTTTCTACAAATGTGAATGAGAACAATTAACAGTAATTTTTAAAAAGACATTATTTATTTATTTGAGAGAGAGAGTGAGTGAGAAAGAGCACAAGCAGGGGGAGCAGCAGGCAGAGGGAGAAGCAGGCTCCCTGCTGAGCAAAGAGTCCAATGCAGGGCTTGATCCCAGGACCCTAAGATCATGACCTGAGCCAAAGGCAGATGCTTAACCAACTGAGCCACCCAGGTGTCCCCTAACAGTAGTTTAAACATTAACTTTATTATTATTTTCCAACCT
Source organism: Ailurus styani (assembly GCA_002007465.1). NCBI lineage: Eukaryota > Metazoa > Chordata > Mammalia > Carnivora > Ailuridae > Ailurus > Ailurus styani. The sequence continues at coordinate 130,465 of LNAC01000298.1, forward strand.
GTTAAAATCTTTTTATTTCAGTATTTTTAACCAGTTATCAGTTTTTTAATGATCTTATCAGCAAAGCTCTATACAGAATTAAACAATGTTGCATATATAAACATGCCAACTATATCCAGCTAGTTAAATCACAAAATCTCAAAAATTTACCAGAATGGAAATATTGTGCCCTAGAATATGGTGCTAGCAAGGGAACCAAACACATCATCCCCAAAATTAAGATGACACACTAAGACAACTGAATTGGCTTTTTTGCAGAAAAGAGGGGATAGGTGCCACCAAAAATAAAATACTTATTCATGGGGCTTTTTCTCTTATTTGGGTCATTATTTTCAACTGCTAACCTTCACATTACTAATCTTGAAGTATGTTTCACTTCTACATTATACATAACCTGTTGAGATACTGTTAGGAAATTATTATTTTTTTTTTTTTTTTTTAAAGATTTTATTTATTTATTTGACAGAGAGAGAGACCACAAGTAGGCAGAGAGGCAGGCAGAGAGAGAGGAGGAAGCAGGCTCCCTGCCGAGCAGAGAGCCCGATATGGGCCTCGATCCCAGGACCCTGAGATCATGACCTGAGCCGAAGGCAGAGGCTTTAAACCGCTGAGCCACCCAGGCGCCCTACTGTTAGGAAATTATAAAAATGTTTCTTCTCTACAACCTAGTACACAAATCTATAATTGGTAGAAATTTCTGGAATGCAAATTCTTTACTAAGTGGAGGGCTTTCACAGGAAAGGTAGTAGATTAACATTTGTATCAATATAAGATAATAGGCCATACTATGCCATTATAGTTCCCCTAAAATCCCTTTCCCCCGACACACATACACACAATCTTTCAGGTGTCTCTTCTTCCTTTCTTTTTTTTTTTTAAATAGATAATACATCTACATGATCTGGTTAAAGTAAGTCTTCCTTCCACACCTAAACGCCACTCACCCTGTTCCCTTCTACACAGGTGACTTGTATCTTTGCTGAAAATTCTATACATGTATAAGAAAATGAGTATGTTTCCACAAATGGAAACTATACACACACACACACACACACACACACACACACTGGAAATATATTTTCCCACTTTATACATTGTTCTGCGCCTTGCTTTTTTTCCACTTACAAATATCTGACAATCTTCCTTAGTTTCTAAACTGTTGCCCTATTCTTCTTAAGGGCTACATAGTATTTCATTGTGTGAACCATAACTTACCCCTTCCCTATTGAGTTTATTTCTTATCTTTTGCTGTTATGATGATGTACTTTCTCTCTTGATGTGAGCTCTTTGAGAATAAGAATTTTTGTCTTACTCATTTTTTAATCCTGAAAACCTAGTACGGTGTCTAACAAATGTTTAACATATGTCTTTGAATGAATTAAATGTACTTTTTAAAAAGGTACTCAACTGTTTCCATGCAGGTTTTTAACCCTGCTGTGTGTTTGGTGCTCTTTGACTTAATGTTTCCTTTTCTAGATGTTTTTCCTAGGCACATATATGTGACACATATATATGAGGACACATATATATGAGGAATTCCTACAAGAGGAATCACTAAGTCATGGTATATGGATATTTTAAATGTTAGGAGAGGTTATTTAGAAGCTTTTTACCAAATGTAGGTGCTAATTAGTAACAGTTATTATTCCTCTCACCAAATGTCTAATAGTGCTTTACACATAGTAGTGTTAAAACTGTTGAGTTGATTGAGCTCAAATTCCAGTGAAAGAAGTTTGTTTTTATGATGGCATATAAGTCTATACAGAGAAAAGGACTGATTAATATGCCTGGGAAAAGAGGAAAACAAGGCCTTACAGAAGAGGTACAATTGAAAGTAGGCCACCAGTCTTCATTTTCTTCATCATCGTCGTCGCTATCACTAACAGTTACTTGGTGTCTACCATGTGCCAGACAGTGTGTTGAGTACTTTACAGTATCTTTATTTTCATATATCCTATAAGGAGATACATTATCCCCATTTGATAGATGAAGAAGTTGAAGCATAGAGAGCTTAAGTGACTTGCCCAAGTCATATAGGTAGTAACTGATTAAGTTGGGGTTTGAAATTAAGCAGTCTGGTTCCAGAACCTATTCTTGAGAGCTTCTTTTCATGAAGAAAAGAAAGGGAAAGGGGTATTGAAGGTAGAAGGAACATGTGCCAAAGCACCAAGTGCACAGTGTTATTTAGAGAGCAGCAGTTAGTGTGGCTTAAGCACCATTGAGGTATAGTTGCTGGAGATGGCATATTAGGAGACAAGGCCAGAAGTTAAGATGAGTACATATATGACTAACATACATGCCATAAATATGGAATTTCCAAACAAGAAAATAGCAATTTCTTTTTACTCTAAAAGAGAACAGAGAACCTCATTTCTTTTTCTGAGATTGCTCTGACATGATGGTAGTCTCTGGTTTCAGTGTTTTGTTCATGGTGAGAACTTCAGGCCTTTTTATCCTTTCAAAGCTATAACATTCACTTTTGTCTTCAGAGGATAATGTTCTAGTGCTGACAAGGTGGAAGCCTTCCATTAATAAAGTGTCAATTAGTAAGCCGAGGACATTAGTTCCGTTGGCCAATTTTCGGTTATCAGGTTTTATAGAAACATACCTAGGACACACAACAGATGTTTGATTATAAAACATCCCTTTAATAACTATCAAAACTAAACACATCAATTTGACTTAAAACCTCAGATAAAGTAATCATACCATTTTTGATCAGATTTTTTTTTGAGACTTCATTTATAAATCCAAATTAGTAATTGCAGGGTACTGAAAATAGAGACCTTCCTGTGATCTCCAAAGTCACTTAAATCGACATTTAGGAATATGAGCAACACTGATGAATTTTCATTGAGAAATTATTTTCTGGGACAATTTGATCAAACAAATTAGCTTAATTTTTTATATAATTTAACTATTTCTAATTTTTATTTCAATTTACTAAATTTTTTAATCAGTTTAATTAAATGAAGTGATTCGATGACTTTAATATTTTATACATTTAGTTTACCCTCTAGATCTAATTCTACCCATTATTAGCACTGACATTACAAATTTTTTCTTTTGTGACTTATTTCTATCAAATGCATTTTTTTAGGTACAATTTTGCAGATAAAAAATGTGAAGATTTTATTGTCAATTTTTACTCAATAACTATCCATTGTTAAAGAGTAAAGCACGGGGTCAAAAGGCCTCTGGAGGGATGCCTGGTGGCTCAGTGGTTAAGTGTTTGCCTTCAGCTCAGTTCAGGGTCCTGAATCAAGCCCTGCATCGGCCTCCCTGCTCAGCGGGAAGCCTGGTTCTCCCTCTCCCATTCCCCCTGCTTCTGCTCCCTCTCGCTGTGTCTCTCTCTGTCAAATAAGTAAATAAAATCTTAAAAAAAAAAAAAAGCCTCTGGAGTCAAAATGACAAAATTTTATATTTCCTAGGAAATTCTACAGAACCAATATGCATAGTTCATGAAAAAAAAAAAACCTGAACCTTTCAGATTGGTTAGTTTAATACTTCAGATAATGTTAGTTTTAATAATGTCAATATAACATGTCCACATAGATATAGCAATATTACCCTTTTAAACACCATCAAGGGTATTTTTATGTCTTTGAGTCCTCTCACTCTTTGTTTATGAGATGTGAAGAAAAGACTAACGTATATTACTTCCACATAGCAACCTAAATTCTCTGTAGTTTTATGGCATAAAAAGAGCCTTTAGGAGGACATCATTTGCCTCCTTTTTTTTTTTTTTTTTAGATTTTATTTATTTATTTGACACAGAGAGAGAGATCAGATCACAAGCAGGCAGAGAGGCGAGGCAGGCAGAGAGAAAGGGGGATGCAGGCTCCCAGTTGAGCAGAGAGCCCGATGCGGGCCTCGATCCCAGGACCCTGAGATCATGACCTGAGCCGAAGGCAGAAGCTTTAACCCACTGAGCCACCCAGGCACCCCATTTGCCTCCTTTTAATTATTATTTAAAATTGTCTGGTTATTGTAGCTCATGTTTAGAAATTAATTCTAGGCAAAGAAGATACTGTAAGATTTATAAAAGGACGAAGTACATATCAAAAAATGTTTCTTATGTTTGATACAGCAAGTTTTTCACATTAGAAGATCATTCCATCTAGTCCCAAGCCCCAGATCTTGACTGTGTAGCCTAGAAACATTTATTAAAGAGAAGAAAAGTTATAGCACATCTCACATTAAGGTATAAGTAATATATAGTAGGTGATATCAAACACTTGTAAGAAATCACTGAGCCATGGTACTTGATTCCCTAGGAGGTCAAATTAAGAAATGAAAAATTTTAAGGCAGAAGAAAAGAATAGAATAATGCATTGAGAAATAATCAAAACTTATTTTAAAAACTTAAAAGGCTACGACACTTTTCCATTTGATCCTATTTAAAAAGGAAAGGTAAGACAGAGTAAAGGCTACCAATGAGACTCTAGAATCCTGAGACCATAACTTGAGCTTGATAATGTGGTATCATATGAATGGCCTTCTGCAAGATGCAAGCCAACTATTTCTTATACTGTGAACTTGAGTGATAGTAATCGAACAGTCTGCTAGGTTAGCAAGATCTTACAGTGGTGAATCGTATTAGTGGAACATACTGAACAGCTGGATGATACGCCAGACTCATAGGAGCCATCCAGGCTTACTCCTCCACTTCCCACCTTCAAAAAACATCTGAATGGATGATTCAGAACAGGGAATGAGCAAGAGTTTTCATCCAGTCACCCGAAATCCCAATAAAGTCCCCTTACTCAGATTATACATCTCCACTTTGAAACTGGCATGATAGAAAAAAATCATAAACACTTACGGGATGGAAAAAAATTCTGAACTTCCAGCAAATGAAAAGAATACTATTTGGTGATAAAAGAAAATTTAATAAAACAGCTTCTGGTTTTGGAATTATCTATTTTGGAAGTTTAAATATAATACCATTCTCACATTAAGAGGAAAAAAATTTGTACTATTTCTAAAACACAAACATTTAGCAAAGGTAGAAACATTTGGTAGTGTAATTATAAAAATATTCCAATCTTAGTTTTTAATCTTGCTTTTCAAGATTTTTTCTTCAATTATTTTCTCCACAGGTATAGATTTTAAAGTGTTTAGTATTTCCAGGATTTTTTTTACCTTGCTTGTTTCTTCTTAAAATTAATTAGACCATTTTTCCTGGGGTTTCTATCTTTTTTTAAAAAGGATCCTTGAAGATCTTAATCATTAAATCAAATCTTTCAAAAAACTGATAGTTTTTCCTTCCGAATTATTCATGTTAGTGCCCCACTAACATGAATAGAAAAGATGTGTATGAATGAAAAGATGAATGAAAAGAAAGGTGTATACAGAGATATCTTAAAACACTTTGAGATAAGGATAGGGTCTTAAGTTCTCTTCACAATCAGCCTATTAATTTAACTGGCTCCCTTTCTCCAAAGTGACATTTCAACCATTTTTGGGACGGCAGGAAATTATTAAGTGTAGAAACTGAAGAATTGTCATACTGCCCAGTGTTCTTTAGTTGGTAAGTAGAACAAAGGGGTGTGTTGTGGGAGAGGCAAACATTGATAGTTCCTGATGGTGACTGCTGAAGTCAAGAAAATATCCCAAACTATCTGTACCTTTTCTCTCCCACAAAAAACATTTTAAGTAGTTTCCGTAAAGAACATATGCAGACTACCATTTTTTCCTCCTGAAAATTAAACCCAGCTTTCACAGTTAGTAAAATAATGGCGGGACAGCATTAAGACATTTTTAAGAAGGAAAAAAAGTGTCCCTGACAGCAGAATAGAAATCAGCCTTAGTGTTCAGCCAAGAACAACAGGGGAAGAAAGTGAATAATTGACTCAGGAGCAACTATCCTTAACATACTGACAGCCTATCCCAATATTTTGAGTTGTCTCAGAGTGCCAAAGATGTAATAGGATACCAAATTTGCTATGGGATATATCTGCCTTAATGGTGTTTAAAAGTAAAGTGAGATGGAGGAAAATCAGTAGTCAAATCATAAGGACTAAAAGAACAAATATATGTAGAGTGTAAGGAAATGAGGAGAAACTACTGAAACTTTACTATATGGCAGCCACTAAAAGAATCTCCTGGGGAGAAAAAAAAAGCGTTGTCTCAGTCCTAAGCCAAATTCACTAGCAATGGAACATAATCTATAAAATTATTTCTTCTTAAAACTTGAGTGACCATAGTTCCCATTTTCCCTGGACAGTCTTGGTTTATTCCTATTATCCCACATAATAACAATACCCTCTTTCACTCCGAAAAATAGCCCAGTCTGGACAATAATTATATGATCATTCTACCCAACTCTACTTATTACCCCCAAAACATTTGAGTAATAATTTTTTCCAAGAAAAGTTTCAGCCATGAGAAACTTGCAGTTTTGAGGGGAAACATCAGGAACTGATATAGAAGAGAGATGCTTCAAAGTACAAAATACCTGACTCCAGTTCGGTTATCAGTAGTGCTGTCAGAGCCACATTGGAAAACGAGGTCATGGTAAGAAGGTCTTTGTGGAGGCAATGGAAGTAAAGTCATCTGAGGAGGGAAAGAGTTACCACTCCAGGTCAGTGCTGAAGGTTGCTCTATAAACACTGTTATCCTCCCAGTTAGCATCTCAGTTGTTTTGCTGCAAGAGCCAAACACCCTGAAAAAAGCTTGAGTGTTTCGGCTTAGGAAATGCACCTCCACAAGAGCAGGTCTTGGCTGTTGCAGGTATTCTTGGTTTAAGAGATCAACCAGAGGATCCAGTTCATAGAAAAGAGCCTCTCTCTGAAGCCTAAGATGGTCTGAAAAGTCGGTGGGTAATAAAAGTTGGTGAGTCCTCAGAAAATCTAAGATGAAACTAAATAGAACACCATCTCTGTCCACAAAAATCTGGCCACCAATCATCTTGAATTCTTGGTCTCTGCCATCTATCATTCATGTCAACCGAGAAGCAGGAAACTGCTTTATGGTAGAAAACCTTGTTGTGAATATCTTCCCTCCCACATTCAAAGTGACCAGTTCCTGACTACTCATCCTTTTCTTGCTTCAAACTAGAGGCTGCAGACTTAGGAACTTGTAAATCAACCTCTAGCCATAAATGTTGCTAGTCATATATGATTAAGAAATGGAGGGGAGAGGAAAATAACAAGAGGCCTAGATTCCCACGTAACTACTGTAAAGCAAATAGTGTATCCAGAGCTGTGTTTGCAAATTTGAGTTGCTTGGGAACTTACAGTATACAAAATGAAAAAGCAACAGATGAGGAACTGGATTGCTTAAGAAAAACAGCCAATATTTCTAAGGATAGATGTCGAGTAGATCCCTTTCCTGTATCCCATTAAAAAAAAAAAAAAATGAGGGGCGCCTGGGTGGCTCAGTGGGTTAAGCCTCTGCCTTCAGCTCAGGTCATGATCCAGGGGTCCTGAGATCAAGCCCCACATTGGGATCCCTGCTCAGTGGAAAGTCTGCTTCTCCTTCTCCCTCTGCCCCTCCCCCTGTTCATGTTCTTTCTCTCTCTTGCTCCCTTTCTCTCAATCTTTTTAAAAAGATTTTTTAAATCTTTTTTAAAAAAATGCTGGGAGCAGAAAAGCATTCCCCTTTCCCCAGATCTCTTACCTACAATGAGTTGTCATGGCAGAAGTAAGATTTACAGAGAAACGTTATCATAATTTATGAACCCTTTAGCAATTTAGTGGCTAAATCATGAATTGTGAGTTATGGATGAGGTAGCCATTACCGCAACTAGCAGCTTAACTTGACTCTCATTCCCACAGCTGGCTTCTTCTGTACTTTTAGTTGCCTTCTCTCAACCAAATTAAAGGACAGAGTAGACACTCTGGGCTTTCCAAGGAATGTCTTGTTCCATGACAGAAATAAGGGACTAGAGAGCAGTTCTAAGATGAGATCACTTCTTGTTTTCACCTGGATTCTAAGCAAGATGAAAAAATGAAGTATTTTTAATCTGTGGGAGATAGGGGGCACCTAGGTGGCTCAGTCTGTCAAGCATCTGCCTTCAGCTCAGTTATGATCCCAGGGTTCTGGGATTGAGCCCCACATCGGGCTCCCTACTCAGCGGAGAGTCTCCTCCCTCTGCCTCTCCTCCTTGCTCTTGCTGTATTACTCTCAAAAAACAAAAAACAAACAAAAAAACCCTAGTTCTTTAAAAAACTGGGAGGTAGGACATCTTTATCTCATGTGAGCATCAGTGTTTCAATTACCCACCCCCCCAGTAGTATGTATATATGTATGGCTATTTTTTAAATTTTTATTTAATTCTAGTTAACAAATAATTAGTTTTTAGCTGATTACTTTGTACTTTATAATAGCTGAAAGATTATTCCATCTATTGTCAAATTAATCTTACTACTCTTTAAAAAGATGTTAAGCAGTGGATTGGTTTGGTTGTACAGTTGCCATGATACTTTGGAACAACACAATACTTAGCTGTCAGTAAAAAGGTTTCCCATTTCCTGTTCTTGCCATGTGTTAGACTTTTTTTTTTTACCTACGCCTTTGCTTGCATAGCCACCTAACATTTCCTTTTAATTCCTTTGGTGATATACTGACAAAACCGAAGGACAAAAAGGCAAGCTGAAATCCACCCTTCTAAAAATGTAAACTTAATACAAGAAAAATGCCACTTTTTGTTCACCTGAGATTTACATTTTATCAGAAAAGTAAAATTTGGAAATTCAAATCTAGAAAAATTTAAAGTCCAATCCACCCATATCTTCTTTCCTTTTTTAAAAGAATGTACAGTCTCCAAAAAAGTTGCTTTACAAGAACAGTCTTTATTACATGCGTAAATGAACAATCACTGTTACACTACCTCATTTACACAATATTAGATCATGTGCTTTCACCTCTTTTCCATAGCATAAACACAACCAATATTGGGGGTAGGGGATGTATTATAAAAGCACTATTTAAAAAGGAAAGAAAGTTCAGGACTTACTATTAAATCTCACATTTATCTTTATGCTACCTAATTTGGACAATATGTAGAGGATATTATTTTTTAAAGGAATACTTTTGCAGGAAAATATCTTACTGAAATCTTGACCAAATCTGAACTACTACCACTCAGCTCTTTATAACAAAATTTCTAACAAAAGACAGAGAACTATACACTTGCAACAGATTTTATAATAGTTTATATTTGCACACAAATTCTGCCACATTGTTCAGCACCACCAAAGTAAAATTCTTAAATCTTTCACTGAAAATGAAAAACCCATCCATCACCTGTTCCCAGTAAAACATTGACTGTTCTACAAAATCAGCTGATTCAGTCAGATAGGAACTGAAGTTTGAGAGATGGTCTTTCCAACTGGTGAATTCATCAAATAAAGACCCTTCTAGGAATACAGTGGGACTAAAGAAAATAAGAAGGCTAAGCAGAATGACTACCACAAATAACTGATAAAAGCTCCAGGGAATCTTGCTAATGAATGTGCCAGTGTCTTGAGGCAAAGAAAGTTTATCCACATCTACTAGTTTTATGTCTTCCCACTGACTGGTATCAAAGTTCTTCATTAAAGGGCTTGTGGGCAAATTAGAGGGAGGTAAAGGAGTTTCCTTGATTACTTTTATTTTCTCTCTGAACTCCTGCATTTGTTGCAGAAATATGATGGGTTCTGACACATCTTTGAAAGCCTCAGCAATGTTAAAGGCCATTCGTTGTTCCTGCAAGATGGTGTTGAGTTTGTTGATCTCTGGGTCATAGGCTTGCATAACTGCAAGTTTCATGGTCTCAAAGTCAGACAGAATTTCATTCTTTTTTTGATCTAATGTATGTTGTAACTTCTCAAAAAACTCCTTTACTTTATCTGAATCTTTAGTCAGTAACTGTAGAGATTTCCTTTTGCTAGTTTCCAAGGTATCCAAGCGAGAAAGAGCATCTCCCCGACGCCAGGTCTCAAAGCTCTGGAAGAGGGACTCAAAGGCATCTCTTTCCTGAGCATAGGCATCTTCAATAGAACAGAAGACATGCTTGGTGTGGTCACCACGAGTGGCACAGATCCCACAAATCAGCTGCATATCAGTCAGGCAGAAAATGTTGAGAGGCTGCCCCAAGTGTCCTTTGCACACTGGCATTTTGGGAGAGATCTTGATCTTGTTATACTTCTCCACAATACCCTTCAGGGAGTAATTAACCTGCAGGCTATTAACTCCAGTAGCTGAAGTTTCCTTACGGCATGTAGGGCACTTGAATGGAGAGGATCTCCACAAGGAATTCCGCACAGTCCCCTCTAAGATCCCTTCTAAGCATTTTTTGCAAAAGTTGTGTGAGCAAGGCAAAACTCGAGGATCATCAAACAGACTACAACAAATTGGGCACGTGAGATCTTCTTCAAGCAGCTCCATCACATCCTACCACAGAGAAAGAAACATTTTACTCCAGTAATCCCCTCCACTCAGACTATGTAATAATCAGAAGAAACCATCTTCAGAGGCATTAAAATGATCTCTCACTGAAATAACCAGGCAAACAAAGGAAATGAGTGAGAAATTTGGGAAGGGAATGCACACCAAAGCAGATTTAATCTGCTGGGACTAGAACACACTCCTTATTAGCAGGACTCCCTGTACACAAGGCCTTTGTGTGGGCTTTCCAACAACAGTCTTTGGCTAAGATAGGGTTAGGTCTAGGACAACTGCAAGTTGAGCCAGCAGGACCCAACTGATTGTTTTAAAACAGAAAGCTGACTACTAGCTGTCAGAAACAAAGCTACTCAGTGTCTGAATAGAATGAGCTCTTTAGTCTGGGCCCACAATTATAAAATGGTATGCTATTTAAAAGAAAGAAGTACAGAAATATAAATTCAAGCATGCATCTTGTGCAGGCTTTTATTAAAAATTGGCAAATTTTTCTATTTCAGAGGCAAGATTATAATTGTAAGTAAAAACATGAGAGTTGCAATTCATTCTTCAGATAATTAAATGAAGTTTTCTTTTAAACCACAACTGTCTAGTGTGTACCAATTCTCAAAATGTGAGCAGAAATGTGGTGTTCCTAAGACTCTTTCATGTCATTTGTGAAAGTCAGTACTTTTTTCACAATAATACTGAGATGATATTTGCTTTTGGCACCATGTTGACAACTGCACTGTAAAAGCAATGGTGAGTAGACACTGCTGGAGCCTTAGCAGGAATCAAACAAGGCAAAAGGCAGCACCAAACTGTACTACAAGTTATTGTATTCTTCACTGCCACACACCCACAGTATGGGTGGGGGTAGCCAGTTTCATTTAAGAATGTTCTTTATGAAGGAGCAAAAATTATTCATTTTATTAAATCTCAATCACTGGGTACATGCCTTTTTAATATTTTCAGTGACAAAAAGGAAGTAAACAAAGCATTTCTGCTGTACCCAACAGTACTGTCTAGAGAAAAAGCACTTACATGATCGAGTCGCAATCTGAACCAGCTGCTTTTTATTTTTTTATGGAACACAATTTTTATTTAAAGAATAAAGGACAAACTGGCTATTTAGACTTCGGTAAACCAGACATCTTCTCAAAAATAAAGAAAATAAGCCCTTCACTTCAAGGAAAACAAATAATATTTCTCGCCAATGATAAAAGTTAGGTTTTTGGGTGAAAATTAGAATTTTGGAAAACATTTTTGCTACTTAAGTGCCTGATTACTTCCCATTAATTATTTTCTAATTAAATAAGTGGTAAATTTAACAAATGTGGGCTTTTACTCTTTTAGGGGGGATATTACTGTATAATAAAATGTTAACATTTGGAGATCTGCATAATACAATTAACTAATTGGTTCAGATCACCAATGCATGTTACAAATCATGCTTGGGCAAAAGATCAAAAAACCAACACATTCAACAATATGATTTCGGATTCCATACTGCAACTTTTAAGAAACTACCACTTGTTGAGTTTTGGTATAGTATCAAAGAAGATCCGTAACTATCAGAAAAGGCTACTAAAATATTCCTCCCTTCACCGACTATGTATCTGTGCAAGGCCAAATATGATCTTTGTATATTTCAACCAAAATAACTTATTTTAACAGGTGTAATGCAGGGACAGATAAAAGACTACAGTTATAATCTATTAATAGCAATTCCTTAAAGAGATCTATAAATATATAAAGCAATACCACTCTTCTCACAATTTTAAAAAATGCTATTTTTCACAAATTATGTTAACAATATAATAGGTTTGTCATTATAGGTTTATTGTTATTTTAAATGAATATCTTAAATTTTTTGTTTTAATTTCCAATACAATAAATATCTACATACAGTACATATGTAAACAAAAACTCTTGGGATCCTCAGTTCTTAAGAGTGTAAAGTCATCTAGCGATAAAAAAAATTTGAGATTCCTGATCTAGATACAGATACCACTTCTCAGTTCATTTATTATTTTTAAATGTATATTTTAAAACTTCTATCCCTAAAGTTTTAAATCCAAATATAGTGCTAACTATGTCCTCATTCAGCTTACTGAGGGACAAATTATGTCACATTACCACCAAACTAATAAATAAAAGAGGGTCTAATAATCTACAGACCATCTTATAATGAAAAACACGTAAATAAATTTTAGCAGTAATTTTAACAGTCACAATCAGAGCTACAATATAGAAGATAAATAGTATTTAAAAGATCAACTGAGTTTGTGAGGCAAATTAATTGGTTTCTGGCTTTACATTAAGTTTTGAGAGACAGATGTATAATAAATTATAATAAAATTATATACTGAATTAAAGCAAAGTTTATTCTGTCAAATTTAATGTCAAAAGGCAAAAATATGTGATGAACTGATTTCTCTGAACAATCTTTTGTGACATAAGAAATCACTAAACCTTTTAAAAGCACTGGGAGGAGAATGGCTGTAAAAAGAGGAGTTAGAGGGCTGAGAGAAGTTATGAAGCAGCTATAAAACATTCTGCCTCTAGGGGGGCCTGTGTGGGTCGGTCAGTTAAGTGTCTGCCTTCAGCTCAGGTCAGGATCCCAGTCCTGGAATTGAACCCTGCATCAAGCCTGGCATTTGGCTCCCTGCTCAGTGAAGAGTCTGCGTCTCCCCCTCCCACTGTTGCTGCTCCTTCTTGCGCTTGCTCTCTCTGTCAAATAAATAAATATTTTTAAAAATTCTGACTCTAGAACAGAGAAAGAAAACATTTGCTGATCCTGCTACTTTAGTTGAGTGGCAGGCAGAGGCAGAGGGAGAAGCAGGCTCCTTGCTGAGCAAGGAGCCCGATTCGGGACTCCATCCCAGGACCCTGGGATCATGACCTGAGCCGAAGGCAGCTGCTTAACCAACTGAGCCACCCAGGCATCCCACCTTAGTTCTGTTTTATATTTTATCATCTCCACTGTTCTTTGTCCTCTTTCACCTAAGATTTCTAGGCTAAAACTAGAGTTTGGAGAAGGTAGTAGAAACAGGAAAGTAACAGGGGGCAGCATTCAATAAAGTAAACTAATATACTCATTCTTGCAAGGTTAATATTTCCAGAGAACTTTATACAACCATATTAAATAAATAAGAGGAAAAACAAGAATACCAAGTGGTTGGGATGCAGAGGAAAAAAATGGGCACTCAAGACAAACAGAAACTTTGAGGAAAACTGAAAAAGATACTGTACTAGGGGCCAAAAAGAATTTTAGGTTAATCAAGTATGAAAAACTAAACAGGAAAATGTCATACACAGGAAAATTTAGTAGTCAACAGCCATCCCAAAGCCATAATCACCTTATAGCTCCCAAAATTAACCAGAGGAAAAGAAGGGAAAAAAAACTACTTAGAAAGTCCCCTTTTCAAAATTTGCATCAAGGGGCACCTGGGTGGTTCAGCTGGTTAAGCGACTGACTCTTGATTTCAGTTCACATCATGATTTCAGAGTCCTGGGATCAAGCCCCCATGAGAATCCTTGCTCAGTAGGAAGTCTGCTTGTCTCCCTCTTCCTCTGCTCCTTTGCCCCTCCCCTGGCTCTCTTTCTTGCTCAAATCTTTTTTAAAAAGTAAAAATTTCCATCAAAATTATCGTGGATCCAGTTCCATTTTTAGTGATAAAGCTTACCAATTTTGGTTTATAATTTAAAGATTCTTATTTCGGGCACCTGGGTGGCTCAGTTGGTTGAGCAACTGCCTTCAGCTCGGGTCATGATCCCGGACTCCCCGGATCAAGTCCCGCATCGGGCTCCCAGCTCCATGGGGAGTCTGCTTCTCCCTCTGACCTTCTCCCCTCTCGTGCTCACTCTCTCTCTCTCTCTCTCTCTCTCAAATAAATAAATAAAATCTTTTTAAAAAAAATAAGAATCTTATTTCTGTTCACTTTAAAAGTTAAACTTTTTTTCTTCTCTTTATACTCAAAACTTTCTCTATGACCAAATTAATGTGACCACTTCCACAGCCGACTTTTAGAAAAACTGAAACAGCCAAATCCAAAAAACCATAAAGTCTGTTGCCTCAAAAGTTTTAAAGGAAAATACATAATTAATAAGGTTTTTAGGCTCACTAAGTGAAGAGTATACTTTGCAGTAAAGGAACTTATAGATCCTTTTCTTAAAGTGTGGCTAGCACATAAAAATCTGGAGAAGTCAATAAAACATACTCCTTGGTAGAACTAAAATACATAGGGCGCCTGGGTGGCTCAGTGGGTTAATGCCTCTGCTTTCGGCTCAGGTCATGATCTCAGGGTCCTGGGATCGAAGCCCGCATCAGGCTCCCTGCTCAGCGGGGAGCCTGCTTCCCCCTCTCTCTCTGCCTGCCTCTCTGCCTCCTTGTGATCTCTCTCCCTCTGTGAAATAAAAAAAAAAAAAAAAAAGAACTAAAATACATATCCCCTGTTTTTCTACAGCTAATTTTCTTTACCAGTATAGAAGTCAAGAAACTTTATGTGAACAAAATTATTGCTCTCCAGTAATAAAATTTCAACTTAAGCACTGTCAAGTTCAGTATACAATAGCAAACACATTTCCAAGATTCTTTTTTTCCTTTGAATGTGTTTCTGAAAACCAAGAGTCTAAATTTCGAAGCACAAAAATCTATTTTATCCACTAATTAGAAATTTCCCAAGTTTTATACCAACCAAGTAGCAAATATATAATTACCTACCACCTCTTATTTTCAACCTCATTTTCCTGCCATATGTGTATTTTTAAATATACTTTTAATTTACGTACATAAAATTCACTCTTTGGTATACTGTTCTGTGAGTTTTGACAAATGCATAGCTGTATAACACCACCACAGATTTATTTTTAGGCAAATATTCATGATATCTGCACTCAAGGTAGACTATGAAAACTGTTTTATCAATCTTACCTTGAGTGGGTATATAGCAAGTCTCTACAAATGAAAAACTGAAACACGATAACCAGAATATTAAAAATGGAAAAGTCAATACTTAAAAAGGAAAGTAGTCTTAAAATAAAAAGCAAAACCTATATATGTGTATTAGACTTCTCCTAGAAGTCCTTTGTTTTAAATGATCAACTCAAAATGATTATAATGCAAAAGGTGCTCATTTATTCACTCAAACAAAAGTTAATTTTAATTAAAAACTATTCAAAGAAACTTTCCTATTAAGCCTTTGAATTTAAATGGTAGGAATATA
Organism: Ailurus styani; assembly: GCA_002007465.1. Taxonomy (NCBI): domain Eukaryota; kingdom Metazoa; phylum Chordata; class Mammalia; order Carnivora; family Ailuridae; genus Ailurus; species Ailurus styani. The sequence goes on from LNAC01000298.1 coordinate 146,061, forward strand.
AAGTTGTTCAAGATATTACCCATGATTTCCTTCCAAATCCCATTAGAGAACAAAAAGAAAAGTTAATAATACTTTCTATCTTGAGGACTTAAATCAAATTTCCATCCTGCTTTGAGGCATCTTTGGATTCAGGAATTCCAAAGTAGATACCTAATAAGAAACTACATAGCAAATACTGAAACACACCTCACAGACAAAACTAAATTATGCAAACCGCTACTAAACTGGGAGCCACTGATCTTTCCTGAAACAATGCTTGAAATAAAAGGGATCACTTTTTTTTTTTAAGCACTTCCTCTCAGCATATTAGTTAATCTTACTTTCAAGTAGTATACTGTATTCTGCTAATATGAGATCTACTAGTAATGTTTTCTTGAAACTTAGGGTCAAGTTACTGAATCTAGATAAAAGATGTAAGGATTTTTATTGTATTTTTCATATTTTCTGTATATTTGAAACTTTTCATAATAAAAAATTAAGGAAAAAACTAAAAAGGGAGACCAATTATAAGAATACCATACTGAGCTTAAAAACCAATACTTCAGAAGCATTAGCTAAGTATGATAAGCTTTACAAGAGCTTCATCTGCTACAGTATTATTTTATCTTTTATAAAATAAAAAATGTATTACAAGAATCTCTGGATCCAGGCCTGTGAGAAGGCTGACATACTTGTCTGGTTCTTAGACAGTGGCCTTTGACAAACCACATATACATATTGCAGTTTCTGTCCTCATTATACAACTGTTTTGAAAGTCATAATATATGAAAATTATTTACAAAATATTTGTTTTAAGTGTTCCATATCAATGTGCTATTATACTTTATTCTGGCTTTTAGAGACTGTTCCATAACTTACATGATCAAAACAGGATAAAGTGAGTTTAAGAATCTCAAAAAAAAGGATTATGAAAGATATACATAGTGTCAAAAATAGCCTAATTGTTATGTGGCTCCTGCAAACACAATATAAAACTTACTTATGTGTCAATGTAAGTCACTAAGAAACTTCTGTTTTCTGGCATTATCTTAGAATTAGTAGTTCCCCAGGATATTTCCAGTAGAATTCCTGATAAGTAGGACAAAATAAAGCTAGAACAAAAGGTCCATCAGCTTGGAAGACCCACCTATTCAGCAATTTCACAGAGGTATTAGACTATGGTAACATTCTCAAAAACATAAAAACCAGGTCATTATCCTTACTAGTTAGTCCAAACCACTCAAAAAACAGGTTTTTTTCCTTTCCTTCATTCTCTTTTCTAAACCACTATTTTGCATTGACTCTTTCCTTTGTTTATTCTCTTAACTCATCATACTCCCCATGTCAAGGTGTACAGTCTTTTGATTTCCTCCAATTCTTTCCTTACCCCCCACCTGCTTCTTCACCTTACTCATCTTTCTTTCCCTTTTATCCTTTTGTCTCTTGATAAGTACCCCAGCTATTATTCTGCAATCCACAGCATTATATCAATAGGGTTTTAGGACACCAGCTTGATCAGATAGCCCCATCCCACTTCTGTATAACTATCAAGAAATCTGTGGGAGGATGCCTGGCTGGCTCAGTCAGTAGAGCATGCAACTCTTGATCTCAGGATCATAACTTCAAGCCCCAAGTTGGATGTAGAGATTACTTAAAAAATTTTTTTAAATTAGCAACAAAAAAACCCCCACAGAAGTCTGTGTGATTTCCAAACAGTATTGAAGGCTAGTCTCTCCCACCCAGGTGAAATCCATTGAATGAGTCTGAATTTGAGGAATACATCTAGACTAAATTATTTTCCTACCCTGGTACCAACCAGATTCAGATATTTATCTTTACCTGTTAAAAGAGTTCCAATTAAGTAAAGTTGGAACTAACAACTTCTGGAAAGGTCAAACCAGAAATGTCTGGTCTCTTTTCCCCCAAATAAATATTAGTAGGTTTAATGAAGATGAAAAAGTTTTACCCCTAAAACAACTTGTCTTCTTTTACAACCATAAATTTGGCAATCACTATTGGTTGGTATCTATTAAAAAGTCTCCATCATCATCTTAATCTGTATTTCAGGTTATGCCAGCTTTCAGAAGTACTATTAAAGTCTAGCATTTGATAGCTAGCTGGATTTATCTAGATAAGTGAGGTTACTTATGTTATATGTAATACTGTAGAAGGGAAAAGAGGCATTTTGTAGACAACTGATAAGCACTACTTATCAACTAATAAGAACTTACTTCTGAGATGCCTATTGGAAATATAATTAGTATAAACAAAGGTCCTTTTGCTCAGTGTAGAATTATGTATATATCTCATTCTAAAGTAAACATGGGCTACAGAATATATCAAGTAGAAAGCCAATTATGCTAAACTTCAGCAATTTTTAGGTTGGCTATACTACATATACTATGTTGGCACTCCTCGCTCATATTCAATACCACAAGTATGTAGGGGAAATAAAAAAGCTCCTCATGGAGTTTTAATGGGGAACCTGGCTATTGCAGTAGAATATACTTGTGGCACTAATGACAGAGGAAAGACAATAATTTAAACTACCAGCAAAAAAGTTTCAGTTCAACTTTTCCTTAGTAATAGGTCTTCATCTATAATGGAAATGAATTTTTTTTAAAAGTTTATAGGAAATTGCTTTAGAGAAGGCTTAATGTATTCTGTATGTCAGAGGACGCGTGTATTTGGTTATCTGTTATGAGAAGTGGGGACAGCACTCTATTCATCAGTACAATTCTAGTATCCAGAGTTCAAGGCCAAGATAATGAAGATGCCAGTATCTTTAATGAATAACAAGAATGAATAATCCAATGACCTAATATTTAAAAAGATGAAATATAAGCCAAAAGTCAATTCCTGTCCTAAATTCAGAAATACAGCACATTTACAAAGATACTGTTCCTCTAAAAGGTATGATGAATGCCTTATAAAAAGAACATAGAAAGTTGACACTATACTGAAGTTAGAGGTTATCCAAGCAACCAGCTTTTATGTTTCTCTTAAACTATAAAAGTAATTTGAGAATAGAAAATTCAGAAAATACAGGGAAAAATCACCTATAATCACATCAGCAAGCAATAACTATTATTATTGTTTTGTTTTATTTCTTCCAATCTTGTGTGCTGAGTTTGTGCATGTACCTATTTTAACAAAACTCGTAGCTTCACACAATTTTGTATCCACCATTTTTCACTTACTTTATCACATATATTTCCCCTATTATTATATATTCCTCTAAAATGTGATAGTCCATCTTATGGATATGCTCTTACTGGCTATATGTCTTTTTGGATGACAACTTTTAAATGAACATCTTGTAAAAAAGGCTTGGTCCACAGCTCTGATTATTTCCTTAGACGATTCCTGTAAGTGTACTGTTAGGTGTGCCAATGAACTGAATTTTAAGGACCTTGAAAAGATTGCCAGGTTTCTCTCGAAAATGGGTATACCAATTTATGAACTCTATTAATGATGTATGAGTGCCCCACATCTCCATGCAGTTCCTGATCTTACAACAGAACCATACTTTTATAGTTTAGTAAAAAAAACAAGAATAAGGCATACATTTTTATCATACCTACCCAAATTTAAAATATAACACAGTTTAGGCAGTTAATATGTGTTTAGGATTACCAATATGTATAGGGAATATATGGTAATAAAGTTATGGAGTAGGGATAAAATAGAAGTAATGGGTCTAAAAGTATCTTAGAGACCATCTAGAAAAGACCTAACTTTACAACTGAAAAAACTAAACCCCCCCCCACTCCAAAAATGAAGCTTTCCCAATTATACACAGCAAGGTAGGCAGAGGACCGGCGTTTCCCAATTCTTAGGCTTTTAGCACTATCCAGAAAGTGGATCAAGAGTTCAGTTTTCTCATTCATAAAATGGAGAAGTTTAATCATGGCTCTCTAAACCCCTTCTAAAATTTTATGATTTTTTACAAATTAGGCTACAGGCTCTCTAGTAGAGGAAATAGAGCACTGAACCTGCCTCTGAATATGTAACTTCAAGCAGGAGGTTTAGCCTTCATAGAGTGAGGATTTTTACATTATCTACCTCATCATGTTTTGGGGAAGATTAAGTAATGAGTGCCAGTTTTGTGCACTGCCAAGCTATATAAATATAAGGTGGATTAATTACAGTTGTGTACAAATACACAAAATGTAAATTCACATTTAAAGTGTTATTTTAGAGCACGAGTATATTAACCAAGAAAGGTCCTGAAAGAGAGCCAGACTCTCCTGAACTACAATTTCATGAAAAGGTAAAGCGTTACATAGGATAGCACGTACAAAGGGGCATATCTGAATAATAGCTGTGGTACAAGTAAGACCAAGTAACCAACTGGTCATAAATGTATAAAATGGAAAGAATAACCTGGTGTTATGGAAGGACTTAACCAGGGAGGCTTAGTATCTCAGCTAGTGCAAAAAAGATGGTGTTTTTAAGAAAAGGAGAGCCTGAAGAAATGTCTCTCCTCATTGTGTAAGGCAGAAGTATATAACCAGTTCATCAACAGCTCCATCAAGTTCTACCAGAAGGAGTGGCTATGTAAATGAAATTCTGCTTTTAAAATACCTATTGTATAAAAGTCTCTAGAGTTAGAAAACTCAATATTTGTACAAGTCCTAGCAGCATGGTATGGGAGAAGGAAAAAAAATCTTAAAAAAAAAAAAAAAAGAAATGCTACTGAGGCCTCTCTTTTCCTTTTCATTATAAATCTGTGGGCTGTAATACATATCGAATAATTGCTACTTAAAGATTTTCCAAATACTGAATCTGTTCTTCTGAGTTTTGAAAAAATATAAAAAGAACAGAGTCCACCAAGGAGGATGGGAACACATACATTCTAAACATAGTTGAATTTTGCATGGTTCTGGGCCTAAAAAAAGAACTGGGTGCTTTTTTGGCTTCTTAATGTAGGGGGAAGTATTGTAGTTTACCTCCGTCCCCTGCGAGCAGGTGTATTCGTCAGGGTTAACTATTCCCCAGGACAAAGCAATCAGGTTTGTGTTTTTTTCTTACGATTTGATCGACAAACGAGGCTACTGCAAAGAAAGAACAAAGAAGAGAGTATTATGCATTTATTTACACAGGATCCTTAGTCTTTACCCTTAATTTTTTCAGTCGTCCCCCGCAAATAAAGCCAGCGTGCTAGGACCCGGTGTAAAAGCCAGGAGCATGGCTGGAGATCTTTGTGCAGTACTAAGGAGCTTCCCGGTCAGGGCGCCCTCCCCCGGCGCCAGGCACCTCTCCGGGTTCGGTGCCAGAAAGTGGCTGAGCGCTCCGACTTCGGATTCACGGTCGCCTTTTCTTTCCTAGGCGATTCCGAGGCGCTGGCCGTGAAGCCGGGCGTGATGCGTAGCGGAGCAGGTTTTCGGGAGCACAGACGCGCTGCACGGGCCCAGCGGACGCCGCCTGCACGCCGCTCCACCTCACGACTTGTTCCAGTGCCCAGCTCGTTTCCGCTGTGCTGCTGGGAGTGGAGCTCAAACCCAGCTCTCCGCCAGCCCCCCACCCATGCAGGTCGCTGTCCTGCCAGGGCAAGTCCCCACCCTAGCAACAGGCCCGAGAAACACCGCCCCCCTTTCCCTGAGGGGGACCCGCGGGTACTTATCTCGGACCTCTGGGGCCGCGGGAGGGGCCCCGCCTGGAGCCGCGCGGCCGCCTTGTCCTCCAGCCGTAGGGACCGGGCGTTAACGGCCGGGCACGGCTGCAAAATGGACTCGCGGCGCCAGCCGTGCCCCGCCCCAGCGCCTTCCTCTCCCGGGACCTCGACCCGCCTCCTCGGCCGGGCTTCGCCTTTGTTCCGTCTCCCGAGTCTCTCCTTTCCCCGGGGTGGGGGTGGGGAGGGGCAGTGGGTGAGGTGAGGCGGGAGTCCTTCCGGTGTCAACAGCCGTCACCAGTAACTGGCGCCGCCCGCGGTGCGCCTGCAAGAGGGGATGGTCCCGGGCTGCTCCCTTCTCCGTTCTGCGGAGGGGCTGCGCGCCGCACGGAGCGCGGTTCCTGGAGCCGGCCGAGCCTGGGCGCTGGGCGGCTGACGGCGTTCGCTGAGACGCGTGGGCTGTGCCTGACGGAGCACGGGCGACTGGAGGCCGCGCCGTCCCTGGTGGAGCCACCCGGGAAGAAAGCTGGCGCGCAACAAGATGGTTGGGTTTGGATTGTTGTACTTTTTTTTTTGTTCGTTGCATTTTTAGGAACAAAAAAAAAAGCCCAACCCTTCACACCACTTCATCTGCATCTCTCAAGACCAGAAACCCAGCCACAGTGTCTTGGAGGGGACGGAGACAACTGTCTGCCTCGCACCCCACAGCTCAGCTCGGGTTGGGTGGGATGGGCATTCCTGTTGGGACCAACGCCAGAGCACAGTCAAAATAAGGTTAATTAGAGTCCTCCCCAATCTTGCACCTATTTCTTTGGAGGCTTTAGGCTGAACACGAGCGACCCAATTTAAGATTTTCTTTTAGGAGAAACACCACTGTTCTTTCCTTTGGAGAGAAGGAAGAACTTAAAATTGACTTTAACTTAAATGCTGCTAATGGTTATTCAGTTGCTAACCTGACTCACTGTTCTGTAGAGGAAGTTTGTCTAATATCAACACATTAAGCGCTTATACTAATGATCTCTTTGGTTCCCAGGAGGATACAAAGGTGAAGGAATGGCTTCTCCAAAATTTCCAATCTTGGGGAAAGGGTAACAAAGACAAAAATCACAAATTATGCCCTGAGGTTGAGTTCACACACACCCGTGAACTGGTCTTTGAAAGCAGAATTTCCGGAAGAGGTATTCTAGAACTACCATACATAGTTCTTGGGCTCTGTGACTAATAATGCTTAGTTCAAACTCCATAAAAAGCCCCTCCCCACTCGCTTCTGAGATGTCTAGTTACTTGCCATGCCCCTATCCCTTAAACCCAATTTTGCCTCTGTAGAACAGCTCCTATATGCCATATAGTCTTCATAAAAAAACACTGTGGGATGGAAATTATGATTCTCTTCCTGTAGATGAGTAAATGAAGTGATTTCTCCAAGATAAAAATCAAGAGGCAGAGCCAAGACTCTTTATAAAGTTAGATTCCAGGTATAGGTTCTTTCTGTAGCACCATAACTGTCAATGCCATTGAAAACTGCACCCCAGTCTCCTACTAAATTAGTGTTATTTTTTTAAACACACCAAAAAATCTGATTTATAAAAGCATTTTAAATACCTAATATTAAAATGATACAAGAGTGATAGGTTATTGGCTCATAAACACAAAGTTCTGTGTAATTATATAATACATATTTATATAGTTAGATCTGTTTGGTGGCAAATACTTATTAAAAAACTTCTGCCCGACTAAATAAAACATTGGTTAAATCAGCATACAAATCTTTAGACTCTTAAATTACCAAGAGAACATTAATGTGGTAAAATCTCGAGTAGAGGAAAATAGGGAAGAATAGCCTCTCTCCTGCCATGGTCCTAATAAAACAGCAAAGGGAATTGCCACATACAGGATGACTAGAATAAGAGTAACTGCCAGATTAAAACATACGTACACAGCTACATCCTTCCTGAAAGATCACAATGTAACCAGATTCCGTTAGAGATAATACTGAGGGATTGTCAAAATTCTTGTCACACTGGAATTTCCTTCTATTGACTGTCCTTCAAATAAGTAAACAGCTGAAGATTGGAATTCATATGTCAGAACAACAAGACTATATAGCCTTATTTAAGTTTGTCTTTTGTGATCTATTATTACAGGGAGAATTTCTAATATACATATGAAATATATGTATATATATTCCTATTGTTGCATTGATTTCATTTGTTGTTTTTGTCTTGAGCCTTGACAAAGGTAAAAACTGCCAGCTCTCCTTCCACCTACCAAGACATGGGATCAGATGTTCCATAACAAAAGGGGCAGTGCCAAATTTGGTGTAAACTGTAATGTAAGTTGTCAGAGTGGGGAACAACTAATAACTAAGACTGGAGCAAATGTGTGTCGAAGAGGACTGCTGGTGAGCCTCCTCAAACACATTGAAACATTTTATTATTATCCTATCCTTCCCCATAGCTGCCAAGGTCATCAGTACAAGCCCCAACATTCCCCAAGCAGAATTCCTGGCAATACAAGGTACTGACATTGCAAGGTGTAGTGAAAACAGCAGAGGCTTTAGAATCCATTTTGCATCCAAACTCTAGCTGTGCCACTTACTAGTTGTTCCAATTACTTAACATCTCTAAGCCTCAGTTTTCTCTTCTGTAAAATGAGAATCATGATTCCCTTGATTATGATAATTAGGTGATATATAAAGAAATAAACATTGTATCTCACATACAGGAGGTGATTAATAAATGGTCATTACAGTTATATGGAGGAAGAGAACCATGCTGGTTTGGGATTACAGTCGCCTTGGATTAGTAGATTTGAAACTCCAGCTTAAGAGTCTTAAGCAGAGCAAAGCTGCATATGCAATAGAGGAAGCTGGGACCATAATTTATGCTTTTCTATACCCAACCCAGGGTGGCCTTTTAAAAAGCATATATCCTACCACTTCTATGCCCCCTTCCCTTTGCTCAGTTAGGGAAAGGAGAGGGAAAAGGAAAAAAATCACAGTCAGTGGAAGGAAAACTTGGCAGTTATTTTAAAACTCTATAATGTCAGAGAAATTGATTGAACATCCAAAATAGTCCATTAAAAGGAAAAAAAAAATCTGGGTGGCTCAGATGGTTAAGCATCTCCCATTGGCTCAGATCTTGTATCATGATCCCAGGATCCTGGGATAGAGTTCCACGACAGGCTCCCAGCTCAGCAGGGAGTCTGCTTCTCCCTCTCCCTCTCCCCTTACTTGTGCTCCATCTCTGTCTCTGTATCTCTCACAAATGAATAAATAAAAATCTCAAAAAAAAAATAAAAGGAAAAAATCTATCTGTAAATACACATTTATCACAAAAGACAGAAACTTACCTAAGACTTGATGAAATTAAAGGTATTAGCCCCTGGTTTGAAGAAAATTCCAGATTCCATATATTTTAGTTGCACAGTGAAGTTCATGCATTAAGTGGAGCAAATAGCAAAGTCAGTTAGCTTCTGAAGAGAATGAGAGACACTATAGCTACAGTAAACTTGGCCTTTAGTTGTGCTGTTTCTGTAGATGGAAAGAAAAATTGTAAGAATAAAGTAAAATGTCAGAGGTAATTAAGAGGATACGTAGCATGTACTTACAATTATATACTCAGTATTGTGCTAGGCACCAAAGGCACTAATCAAGGAATTTCCCATTTGGGTGAAGAGACAAGTCTTAAAAACAGAAACTAGTTCCGAAACAGTACATGAGAGTGTCTATTTAAAAGCTAACATTAGTGTTAAGACAAAATTAGAGGAACGCATCAGAAACATTAGGGAAATATTCACAGGGGAAGTGGGAGTCAAATGGAACATTTAAAGATCATATGGTTTGGGGCAACTGGCTGGCTCAGTCAGTAGAACATGGGACTCGTGATTTCAGTGTTCTGAGTTTAAGCCCCACCTTGAGTGTGGAGCCCACTAAATAAATAAATAAGTAAACAAGCAAACAAACAAACCATAGGATTTGAAGATGAGAAAGGGGAGCATTGAAGTGAGGAACACAGCTCAGGGTTGGAATGAGCTTTGCTGATACCGAGTTAGTGAAGATCATGGCCTGGTTTGAAAATAAAGTTCGAGGCCAAAGCATGGAATATTTTCAATGTCAGAATAAAGAGTTGAACTTTATTCTGTAGAAGATGGGAGCCACTGAGTAATTATTTATGTGGCACTAATAAGATGAAAGAATTTTAGGAAGATTAATCTGATTACAGGATCCAAGGTTTAAAGGAGAAGAAATTTCCTATATTTTAATACTTGTGAGGTTTGTTGTTGAAAATTATAGGTTTTTAACAATGCAATAATGTATGTAAAAGGACACCATATATAGGTAAGTCCTTCTGAACCATTTAATATCAAATAATTATTTATTAAATTCTTAAATTGTAAATAAAATACAATATAGAAAGATACCTATTTTCCTAAAATCCAGTAAGAGGAAATTATGTGTTTATGTGTATAGATTTATTTATACATCATATATATAATTTATTTTTCTATAATCTTAACTATGTCGTATGACTAATACATTATTCATACATTGCTTAGCTACATTTTAGAGTGTGTCTCACTAGAGCTTTAAAAATCACTACATATATATATACTCTGAGATGTACTGCTCTGTTTTGATAATTTAACAATGATTAATTACATTCAATTATGTTAACTAATTTTTTTCTGAATTTAATTCCCATACATGAAGAATTTTATTCTCAATGAAGGGTAACTTTGTGAAGACCTTGAGAATTTTTAATTCAGGTGAAGTTTTATATACTATATATTTACAGTTGTTTAAGAGAATTAACTTCGTAGAAACTTTATTTTGGAATCCTTCCGTTGAGTTCATTAATCATTATGTGCTCTGTTTTTATCTTGGAATATGTCAGTTTTGATAATAAAGTCTTATAATTTCAATTTATAAAATGACTTTCATCCTGTTCTATAGGACATTTTTCAGAATACTTCTTCCACAAATAAAGATACACCAGGGGTGGTGTTCTGCAGTTTTCAGTAGCTGGTAGATTCCTGTACCTTCAACAGTCTATGTTAAATAAAGGCAATAGTACATCTCATAGAGCTTTGGTTCTGAAGCCCTAGATTTATCAGATACTTATCTTTACAGCATTGCACAAGAAATACATGCTTCATGGTTTTTGATGTGAACCCACTTGAGTCTCTCTGATATTAAAGCATGTGGTAATAAATCCCTTGTCAAAAATGTGTTTATCTTATAGTCGTCTTGTTTATTACACCATGCTGGTTGTTGCTAGAACGAGGCTGGGTTTCCAGGAGCTTGTGCTGGATCTAACCAGCCACACCCCATCCCAATCAGGCAAAAGACACAGACAATTCAGAAGATGCATGGGACTTCTTATACAATATCAGCACAGTTTAGGCATTTTGCAGAGGTCACTACTTCAGTTCCTCATTTTCCTTGATCTCTTAGCAATATTCACTGTGTCCTCCTTAAAAGGCCTTTTTCCTGGACTTAGTAAGGTCTTGCTCATTCCTGGATTTTCTTTTCCCAACTCAGGAACACATGCTGGCTCATCGTCTTCTACCCAGCATTCAAATTCTGGAATTCTTTGAACACGCTGCTGTTTCAGGACACTTTCAGAATTTCAGTCACCGTTTAGTGATCTCACATTCCCTGTAAAGCAGGGTTCACAAACTGATAGCCTGTAGTCATACCATTTATTTTCATTTCTTTTTTAAAGATTTTATTTTTAAGTAATCTCTACACCCAGCATGGGGCTCAAACTTACAACCCCACTATTAAAAGCTGCACGCTCTACCAACTGAGCCACCCAGGAGCCCCCCATCATACTGAAGTAGTGACCATGTTTAGATGATGAAAACTGTTTGAATTTAAATACTTCAGCAGAGGCATGCTTCTTCCTCTCCTACAGCCTTTCTTCTCTGTGGGCAGTTGAGTTAGCCCTTGTGTTGCCCAGGGCTTGAGCTCCTTCTAACTTCAGGGTTTCTCTGCCTGTAGTTCCTTCTCTCCCTAATGCACCCTCCCCCTGCCACCAAACCCCACATCCCCACCCTAGTCCCCAAACAGCTGCACAGCTGACACATCCCAGGTTAGCTTTCCAAATGTTCCAGGCCAAGGACAGATCCCTCTGAATTCTGTCTTCTACTCTTCTTCCATTGCACACACTGCAGTTCGTTTTTATACGTTAACTTGTATGATTATTTGAATAATGTTTGTCACCACGTGACTGGAAACTCTGTAAGAGCAGGGACTGTGTGTGTTGTGTGCATGTGTGTGTCCGTGTTCCCTCGTCATTGCATTCCTAGTACCTAACCCAGTGATCATAACTTTTTTTATGAATGTTTCAGGGAAGTAAGAATTCTCTCTTTCAAAGACTATTGATGTCTTTCAACCTTCTAGAAATTAGATGTTGAGACCGGCCAGAAAGGTAATGTACTCTGAATTTTATTCACTTAAAAATAGGAACTTTAATCCATTTTATTTGCTCAAAACAGTATCTTTCCCCCCTTCATTTGCAAAGCAGTTTTTCAGACTCCTTCTACACTTTACAAGATGGGTCAACAGTCTTCACAATTTCACAGCATTGCTTGTTCCTGAAAATGAGGATAGTTTCTTGAACAGTCCAGAGAATTCCCATAAAAAATTGAGAACCTTCTTTCTATGCATAAAAGTTAAGCAATACACCATAAAAAAGACTTAATGACATAACTCAGTAAAAATGTAAGACTATTCATGTTTCAAACACAATATAGTCATGATAGCACACAACTATTAAAAAGAATATAAGCTGGGGAGCCTGAGTGGCTCTGTTGGTTAAGCAGCTGCCTTCGAGAAGCTCAGGTCATGTTCCCAGTGTCCTGGGACTGAGCCCCAGATCGGGCTCCCTGCTCAATGGGGAGTCTGCTTCTCCCTCTGCTGCTCCCCCTGCTTGTGCATGGGGCACAAGTGCACACAGGCTCTCTCTCAGATAAGTAATAAACAAAATCTTTAAAAAATAAAATGAAGTAATTTTTAAAAAGAAGTTAAAGCCGTACTTTTGACAATGGGATACGTATAAGATATAGTAAGTGAAAAATCAAGTTAAATACAATAGGTATACTATGATTCCAATTTTGAAAAGAAATGTAATTGGTAGAATATGGATAGAAAAAAACATTTGGAGGAACATATGCCAGATTATCAGTTTGAGAGGATAAAATTTGGAGATTTTCAGTGTTTATGTTTTATATTATTACCATTCTTTTATATGTTTACATTGAGCATTTATTACTTTTGTAAAGAAAAGAAAAATTTGTAAAAGAAAGAGGCACTCAATTAGAACAAACTCTTCCAACTGAATAACAAAACAACACTGAGACAGAAAAACAGTCCAAATACATGAAAAACAAGACATTAAAAAAGGAAATACAAATGATCAATAAGCATGAGAAAAAAAATTTCATTCTCAATAATAAAGAAATACCAAGCAAGCATTGATATAGCCCTTTTTAGTTCATTAAATTAGCAGAAATTTAAAACATAATGACCAATAGGCCAGCAATGAGGGAGACAGGCCATCTTGCTTGCTACTGGAAACCAACATAGATGGATACAACCATGGTAATCTGTATAAAAAACATTCAACATGGTAATCTGCATTAAAAAACTTTCAAAAATCACACATACTTAATTCAATTTCTAGGAATTTATCCTAGGAAAGTAATCATAAACACTGCAATTTATATGCCAAGAATATTTGTTACACAGCTATCAGGGGAAAATTAGAAATATTGTTATTATCCATCAAAAGGATATGAATTAAATGAATCCTGGTACATTCATACAAAATAATAATATGTAGGCATTTTTAAATCATATTTTAGAAGACCATTTAACAACTCAAAAAATGCATATCTTTTATAAGTGAAGAAAAAGCAGATTGTACATGTGTGGACATACTAAAAATTGATCACAATGTTAACAATTGTTGTCCATAAGTAGTATAAAGTGGGAATGTCTTTTATTTTTGTCCTGATTTTTCTCTGTATTTTTCAAAGTTTCTCTAATGGTTATATAATGTATTATCTTTATAGTCATAAAAAAAAAGTTCTTTTAAAAGCTGCTGGCCTCTGCTTTGGAAAAAAATTTGGCAGTTCCTCTAGAAATTAAACAGAGTTACTGTATGATCCCGCATACCTACTCCTAGACATATTCCTAAGAGAACTAAAAGCATGTATACAAGCAATAACATATACATGAATGTTCATAGCAGCATTATCTAGAATAGCCCCCCTCAAACTTTCTGCACATAATAAATAAAATTGTTAATTCATTTAAAAATAACAGTGATGATCCACTGTGTCACTCAGTTCTCTCAATATGACATCTTACATAACTGCAAGACATTCTCAAAATAAAGACCTTGATATTGGCACAATACTGCTGACTACAGACATTATTTACTTTTACTGGATTTTGCATGCACTCATTTCTAAAAAACATTTTTTAACTGAAAAGACAATATAACAACATTAAAATTTTTAAATAAATGATTAGAACTACCCATATCCCTCTAAAAGCAGCCTGATTACCTTATACAGAAATATATGAAATTTTTATTATAAAATAGTTTAAATATACAAAAAAGGTTATATAAAAAAATAGCTATGTAGCTACATTATCTCCATGTATGTCTTTATACCTTTACTACACATGTGAATATCTGTGAAAATAAATAGTATTATTTTACATATCTAAAAATCTTATGTAAAAATTGTATCAAGAATGCACTTTTTAAAATATAAATGTTCTATCATAGTAACACATACTGTCAGGTGCTAGTTGGGGAGGGAACTTTGTCACCCTCTCTGCCCACCTTCCCCAGGAAGGGGTCATCATGGAGGTCAGAGCTGAGGCTCTAGAGAGGCCTTGCTTGGACTGGAATCTATAATCTTCTATTCACCAACAATATAACATTAAACAAATTACTTAGTCTCTCTGACCCTCAGTTTCCTCCTATGTAAAACAGAGGTAATGGTGATTCCTATTGCATAAAGCAATTTGAGTATAAATTAAGGTTATGCATGGGAAGTGCTTGGTACAATGAGGCATAGTACCCAGACGTGCTCAGTGGGCTGTTATTGTCATCTTTGTTGTTGCAGATGTGAACTCAGACATCCATCTAACGCTCTCCCCACGACGATACGGAACATTTTATAACCAGAGCCAACTCAGAGTAAGGGAGTGTTGCATGTTTTCTGCCCATGTTTCCTGCCCTCTCCTGGTGGTGTGCTGGTAAATACTTAACATTCAGCTTTGAGCAGGGTGGTGGGTGGGAAGCCACACTTTTGTAGTGTTTACCAATTTCCACGATGTAAATACTCCTGCCAGGACTAATTTCAACCTGAAGACCACTAAACGCAGAATTGGAAAGAGATGATCAGAATCTGCTCTCTCAAGCTCATATGAGCCGGCCCCAGAACACCCAAGAGAGAATCTCTCTTCTCTTTTGAAGCCCATCTGTTCATTGCTGAAACCCTTCCCTCCCAGACAGAGGACCTGGCATCTCACTCTGACCTGCTCCTGCAGAGGTAAGAACCTATTTATGCCTGGAAGTAGAGGCAGTCTTCAGGCCTGAAGCCCACAGGGGTGCTCAGGCCCAGCAAATGGCACCTTAATTCTCATCTGCTGGTGTTCCCTACACATCTGCTTGCCCTTGGGGGATCTTGGCTGTGGCTGTGGCTGTGGCTTGGGTAAGACTCTGTTATCTCTGGATCACATAATGCTGTCATAATACCTTCTTAAGACCAAAAGCTCCTTACCTATTTTTAACATGTAACATTCTCTATGGCACTCTTTCTACTGAGGATGTTAAAGTAATCATTCCCGCATCTTTCCACAGTCTTCAGAATGATACTTTTTGATAACTATATAATTTCATCAATACACCTACATTTAAGGTATATGCAAAAGAAAAAGAACCTGGGAAAAGTGGCATAAATATGAGAAAAGAATAAGAATTTCAAGAACTGAGTATAGTCTTGACTATTGACAAAGAAGTAAAGTATACCATTGAATCTTCCAGTGAGGTCACTAACAATTTTAGGAGGAGAAAGTTCATCTCTTTCTGGGGGGCAGAAGTAGGAAACAGAAGTGAAGGAATTAAGGGCACCTGTTTGCTATCTGCCGGGGACAATGTCGGAAGCTTTTCTGGCGTGACCTCATCCACAAGTCACGGTGGGGAAACTGAGGCTCGGAGTCATTCATTAACCTCCCAGTGTTGCCCAGATCAGTCAGGAGTGAATGAGAATGAAGGCAATGAACACAGGAAGTATGAACAACTCTTTCTGGAATCATGATGGGGAGAGAAGACAAAGAGCGATAGGGAGATATAAGGACCTGGAATCACTGCTTTTATAGTAAAAATAAAGCTCAGTTCCTCCAAGGTTGACACCAAAAAAGAGCCCCCAGGTGACTATAGAGCCAGACACAGAGAACACTAAACCCTAAACCCTGTCCCAGACATCCATCTTTCTTCTGGGAATCTTGGCCTCATTATCTTTGCTCCAGCAAAGACTCCCTGGATCCTTTCTTCTTTTCATATCTGACACCTGAGCATGAGATAACAAAAGGCATTTTTTTAAACCGAAGTACATTTGATACAATGTTACATACAAAGAGCATTTCTTAACATCCCATGGCACAACCAAATCAAAGCTAGAAAGTTTAAACAACTTTTCTCAGGGCAAGGGCAATGTCTTCTAACTTTGCATGGCCAAGATGCTAGCTTATTATTATTTTTAAGATTTTATTTATTTATTTGAGAGAGAGAGAGAGAGAGAGCACGAGCAAGGGGAGGGGCAGAAGGAGAGGGAGAAGCAGACTTCCCACCAATCAGGGAGCCTGACGTGGGGCTCCACTCCAGGACCCCAAGATCATGACCTGAGCCTAAAGCAGATGCTTAACCTACTGAGCCACCCGGGTGCTCCCAGGAAGCTAGTTTAAACTACGTCAAGAGATTTGGATTCAGGAAGTCTATAGTGGCAGTCTGGAAATGGGTGTTTTAAAGTAATGCCAGTTTATCCTTAAATTCCTGCAAATTTGGGTATCACTGCACTGGCAAGTAACAGAGAAATAAACACAGTAGCATAAATGCATGTGGTCTGGCTCCCAAGAAAAGGCCTACTCATAAACATGCTGGGGTCTTCACCCAAACCCTGTGGATCTAATGCTGTCTTGGCACATGCTGGCTATTTTAAACTCCAGCCCAGTCTGGGCCCAACAGAGAGAAGGCCTCTGCCAAATCATATGGTGACATGGGAGGAGGAAAAGAGGGATTCTTCTATTCTTTTTTTTTTTAATGACTTTATTTATTTATTTGACAGAGAAAGAGAAAGCACAAGCAGAAGGAGCAGCAGGCAGAGGGAGGAGAAGCAGGCTCCCAGTAGGGAGCCTGATGTGGGGCTGGGACCAGGACCCTGAGATCACAACCTGAGCAGAAGGCAGAGACTCAACTGATTGAGCCACCCAGGTGCCCCCGGGGTTCTTCTATTCTTAACATTTTCTGGGCATCTGGGTGGCTCAGTGGGTTAAAGCCTCTGCCTTCGGCTCAGGTCATGATCTCAGGGTCCTGGGATCAAGCCCCGCATCGGGCTCCCTGCTCGGTGGGGAGCCTGCTTCCTCCTCTCTCTCTGCCTGCCTCTCTGCCTACTTGTGATCTCTCTCTCTCTCTCTCTCTCTGTCAAATAAATAAATAAAATCTTAAAAAAACAAAACAAAACAAAACAAAAAACCCACATTTTCCAAAGACTGGGTCATTGGTTCTTAACTAGCTTACCAATACAGGCAAGGCCTGCCTTTTCCGACGCTCTCCCCCCTTTTCTCGTCATCCCTCCAGCAGGAGGGATGATGGCAGCCAGCTCTCTCCTACTGGCTCCTGTCTCACCAGGAGTTAGTCTTTAGGAGGGTGACCCTACATCCTGGGATTAGTCCTGACCTACTCCTGGGAGCCCAGAGTCCACTCTGGTTTGCTGTACTCTTTCATTTTCCAAAGGGTCCCAGTTTGGATGATTAAGTAGATAGTCATGCTGTCTATGAGCAAAAGATCTAGAACAAAGATGTGAGTGCACAAAAGCAAGCAGTAGTCTGCCAGCAATTCACATAATAACTTCCATTTATCAAGCAAATCAGTCTGCAACAGGACACACATCATTTCAATTAACCCCCACAGCAACCCCACGAGGAGGGAGTTTCGGGAACATGGAGTTTACAAATGAAGGCAGTAACAGGGTTAAGACGCCTTGACCAAAGTCATTCAACTATGAGGAGCAGAACAGGATTCAAACACCCATCTGCATGACCCCAGCTTCTGCCCTGAAGGGGGCCTGGCTGCCTCTTCAAGGTGTGTGGACACTGCACCCCCCAATTTCTGACTGTGAAGAAACAACTTTACCAAGAAAGTTGGTCTGTTTCAACTCTAAAGGAATACTCTCAATATTCCCTTTTTCATCTTACATTTGAAAGGAGAAATGTGTTTCTGCAGCTGTCTGTGTAATTCAGCTCTTGTTTCTGTAACCTAATTTGAAAGAACACTTCCAGAGAAGCAACCAAGTCTACAAAAGCACAGTTTGACTCGAATGGATCCAACGAGTTTGAAAATGGAATATAAAACCGAAGAGTGAGTTTTGCATCACAAGCGTTGCTGCTCTGAGTCATTCCCAATAACACTGAAGATTCAAGTAACCCAAAAAATGGATGACTTAAATTCTTTGCATGGCGGGCGCCTGGGTGGCTCAGTGGGTTAAAGCCTCTGCCTTCGGCTCAGGTCCTGACCTCAGGATCCTGGGATGGAGCCCTGCATCAGGCTCTATGCTTGGCAGGGAGCCTGCTTCCTCCTCTCTCTCTGCCTGCTTATGCGCTCTCTCTCTCTCTCTCTCTCTCTCTCTCTCTCTCTCTCTTTCTCTCTGTCAAATAAACAAATTTAAAAAAAAAATCTTTAAAAAAAAATCTTTAAAAAAAAATCTTTGCATGGCTTAATCTTCTAAACCCATTGCTCTCCCAGAAAAGGTGACTTAAGTTTTAGCCTTTCCTCTCATCACCAGATAGTCACTTTTTTAAAAAGTGGGTATTTTTTTGCATTTTAATTTTTAATTCCAAAAGCACTCCCTTAATGCATTCTTTCACACACACACACACACACACACACACACACACACACACACACACATCACAAGTAATGCTTAAGTGGCCTTTGATCAATCTCAGACCTGTACAATGTTACTGATTTGTTTTGTGTCCTTCTAGATAGTTTTCTATCCAGGAAATTATTTTTCTTCTTCTACTTTCTGCCTTTTCCAATAAATCTCCCAATGTAACTGTTTTTTCCTTCCTCAAACTCCATCATGGGAAAGCAACCAAAATCTCAGAGGTTAAAATCTCCCTCAGAGCTACAGCCATCCCCACCCCCCGTCTCTGTTCAGTTCCTCCTTCACCTTCACCTTCATTCCTATGAGTGCATAAGAGCAAAAGCTCTAGAGTCAGACTTCTGGGTGGAAATCTTGTCTCTATCACTTACTAGCTGAGTGAACATGGGCAAGTTCATTAATTTTCTATTCATTCAGCAAACATTTCTTGAGTGCCCATTATTATATGTTAGAGATAAAATGGTGTATAAGGCAATATTCCTACCCTTATGGAACTTACATTCTAGTGGGAGACATAGAATATAAACCTATGAATGAATATAGCATAATTCCAAGAAGCAATAAATGTCATGAAGAAAAATGAAACAGAGTCAAGGGACAGAGACTTTTTTCAATCTAGGTGATCAAACAAAACCTCCCAAGGATGTGACATTAGAGCAGAGAGCGGAGTAGAGTTAGAGAACAAGCCATGAAAAGGTGTGAAGGGAATGACAAGTACAAAGGCCCTGAGGCAGAAACCAATTTAAACTGTTGGAGGAACAGCAGTTAAAGCAAGCGAGCTGAAATGGAGTGTAGGAGAGAGAATGGTGACACATGAAGCATTCCAATTTCCACGGCCCCCCATCGTCCTAGCCCTGTAGTCCCCCAACCCCCAAATTTGTCCAGCTCCATTGGATCCTACAATAGTTCACTGTTTCACTACCTTTTTATTGCTCCTCTCCTCCCTTCCTTACTTCCATCCTTAATCAGCTTAGGTCCAAAGTCCAGTGTAATAACTACTCCCTTGCATAAACTCTCAACTCTTCAGCTGCATGTCATCTTTCTTTCCTCAAACCTATAACATTTCTTCCCCAATCTTCATCCTCACGGACAGAATTCCTATCTCACTGAGAAAATAGAAGCAAGCAATCAGGGGCATCCACAGGCTCCCAGCTGCACTTGCACCCTATCCTCGCCCTCCGTCCTGTGGGTGCCTGGGCTGAAGGCCTTCAGGCAGGTATGAACACTCCATCCCTCCAGGCTTCTCTGGCAAGTGTCCTTCTTTCTCCTCCGTGATCCTGCCAACCTAAGGAGCTGCAATACTTTCCTCCACTGTCATAAAGTCATCTCTTGATGACCCACGACCTCAGGCTTCTGAGAGTCTCTACAGCACAAACACTTTTGCTGACCACCTTTACCTCCTTTCTCCCCATTCCCTCTGAACCCTCTCCAGCAGGCTGTGGCCACCAACCCATGGAAAGGGCCTCATTTGCTAAATCTTTGGCCTTGGCACATCCACCGCTTGATCTTCTATCCTCATTTCCCAGACCCATCGGCAACGCTGAGCTCTCTTCCTACATTGCCTCTCTTCTGAGCTTTGCCTCCATTACTGCTCCTGTTTCTGATTCCAAGCAAGTCTCCCTCCCCTTTTCCACGATCACATCACTGCCCTACTCACCTTCCTCCCCTGCTTCCCACCCACTCAAAATCCAGATCCCAGGAGTGAGGGTGTGTGGTGGGGACCTACAAGTTCCTACAGGGCCTGATCTCCCCCCAACCCACCCTCAGGACCTCTATGACCTCTGCTTACTCCCCCACCTTACTGTCTCTGCTCTTGCCACATCTGCTTCATTGCTGTTCCTCAAACATGCCAAGCACATTCTTCCTTAGAGCCTTTGCACTTGCTGTTCGTTCTATCTGGAATGTTCTTCCTCCAGAATCCACTTGGCTCACTCCTTCCTCACCTTCAGTTTTCTGCTGTAGTGTCGCTTTCTCAGGAAGACTTTCCTGATCTACTTGGCCATCCTGGTGGACCTCACTGCCACCCAGCACTCATTATTCTCCTTTTGTTTCTTTTTTTAAGTTAATTATTTTTTTTTCAGTAATTTCTACATGGTAGGGCTTGAACTCACAACCCCAAAATCAAAGGGCAACATGCTCGACGAGCCACCCAGGCACCCCCCCCCTGTTGTCCTTTTCTACTTCACTTTTCTTTGTAGAACTTATTACCACCTGATAGCCTATGTATTTCTTTGGCTATTGTTTCCTCCCACTAGAATGTAAGCTCTATACAGGAACAAGATGCCCAGCATCTAGAATAGTGCCTGGCACGTAGTAGGCCCTCAACAAATACTTGTTGACTGAATGAAGAATTTGCACGCAGATCATGTAGGGCTTTTTAAGTCCTGGAAAGGACTGTGAATTTTATTTTAAATGTGAAGGGAAGTCACTGGAGAGTACATGGTATGACTTACAATTTTAAAAAGACCACTCTGGGGAGATGCAGACTTCCAGTTATGGAATGAATTAGTCACAGGGATGAAAGGGAAGGCACAGGGAATAGAGTCAGTGACATTGTAATAGCACCACAAGAGGACAGATGGTAGCTTCGCTTGTGGAGAGCACAGCATAGAGTATAGAGAAGTGGAACCATCTATAATCAACTTTTACTATCAACCATAATCAACTATATACCTAAAATTAATGTGACCTTGAGTCCATCACACTCAAATAAAAACATTTTTTTAAAAAATAAAAATAAAAGACCACTCTGGCTGCTATGTGTAGGGAAGAAAGTCCTAAGGATAAGAGAGGCATCGGGGGGCGGCTGAAGGCTAATGCAGTGTTCAAGCAAGATGGATAATGAGGGCCTGAGCTAAGTTGAAAAAAGGTCAGAGTTTTGGATCTATTTCGGAGTTATCACAGACAGACAGAACATGTTATAAATTGGATGAGGCATCTGAGAGAAAAAGAGGAACTTGGTTTTGGGACTCAGTGAGACTGCTTCCCCTAACTGTGAAATGGGGACAAGTAGAGCATCTCCGTCATGGGATTGCTGCAGAAAGGGGTAGAGAACATCGAGTCTCACACAGTGTCGGGCACATGGTAAACCCTCTAATTTTGGCGCTTACTATGACCCCCAAGATGACTACGTTTTCGTGCTTCCTGGGTAAATAGGATTACAGAAATATCCACCCCACAGAGACTGAGGAAGCAAAACACTTTATTTGCCGAGTGCACCCTCCCCTCCCAAGGGATAGACTTTGACTTTACTTAACAGAATACTTAACATTAGTGCTGGACCAGTTTCCTCGAACACAGATATAAAAAAGGATTCCTCGCATTTCAAAAGGATCCTACGGCTCCTTTTAGTGGTGTTTGTCCATTCAATACTCAGCAGAAGGAGTAACTAAAAGCTAAAATTACAAACCTCAGCTGATTCAAAATCAATCCAAATGTAAGAAAAGTACATCTGAAATAATAATGACTTTTTATTTTTTTAATCTTTTTTAAATAATGATTTTTTAAAAACAGGTATTGGCTGCATTTTAGTACACCAGAAGCTGAAATACCACACTGTCCAGTTCAATACAGGACACCTGGCAACGCTGTTTGTCCATGTAACTCAGCTTTCTACAAAGGCAACACCCAGCCCTTTTTGGCTGCCTTGGCCTGTCCTCATTTCCCCCTGGAAAACTGTTTTAAACTTAGTACAGATAACATTCTGCCACTATTACAATTAGCAGCTTCTCTCAATGGGTCACCTGGTTTGGCAAGTGCTTCTGTGGGGAAACCCAGGATCTTGTTTCAAAACCTCTCAATGGCAGCCTCCAGGTAGCATGTGAAAAGCTGCCTGTGGGGAATTTAGGGGCTGCTTTGGGACCCTCAGGTGTTAGCATCTTCTGCCTCACCAGATCTCCCTGATTATTGGTTATCTCCCTTATTATTATTCCCCCACTTATGGGTAGACTGGGCCATTCTTCTTCCTAGCCCCCAGGCACCTGGGAGGTTGGTAAGGAGTCCCTAAAACTGAGACCCCTTCCCCTTCTTGCCCCATAAATGAACTCCTCCTTAAATGCTTTTACTACCTGGGAATCTGCAGACAACCCTGAATTTGAACTGGAGCTAAAAGACTTTGTCCAGTGATTGGGTCTCTGCTCCATGACCTCCAGACTCAAATGGAAGAGACCTTTGCCTCTGAAAGTAGGGTCTTGGGATCAGCAGGCTCACCAGGGCACTGTTAGAAATGCAGAATCAGTGGTGGTATTCCATACCTTTGAATCAGAGTCTGAGTTTTAAGGAGCTCCCCAGGTGATTCCCGCTCATTTTTGAGTTTGAAAAGTCAGAGTAGAGCTCAGACCCCTCCCTTCCTGCTGGTTGGGGAGAACTTCTAGCATGTGTTCTGTTAAAGGGCCCTTAAGCCCTAGCCTACTTCATTGCCCTCACTTTTTTTCTTCATTCCTTCTTTCCTTCCTTCCTTCCTCCCTCCCTCTCTCCCTCCACTCCTCTCCCCTCCCTGCCCCTCCCCTCCCTTCTCTTCCTCTTCCCTCCCCTCTACTCCCCTCCTTTCTCTTCCCCTCCCTTCCTCTCCCCTCCCCTCCCCTCTCCTTCCTTCCCTTGATCTCTGTACCCAACATGGGGCTTGAACTCACACCCTAAGATCAAGAGTCACATGCTCTACCAACTGAGCCAGCCAGATGGCCTGTCCTCACTTTTCAAAGAATCCTGAGCCCAGGACTTCTGACACCCACTCTGCCCTGGCCCCTTACAGCCAGTGTCTCTTTTATGGACCCCTTTCCCTTTGATGAGCACCCCTCCCCCACTCCTGGGCTCTGAGGAGGCTCCAGGCTCTGTTCCTGGGACTTTTCCTAGAGGGTGGCTTTCCTGCTGTGCTTCTCCCTAAGGAGAGCCTGTGATAGCAATCCAAGTGCTCCCCTTCTGCACTTTTTAGAGTTGCCTTAACCTGTCCAGAGACAGCCCCTTAGAGCTGGGCCAGACTGCCCTCCACCCAGGTCTTTGGCAGGGATGTGAGCTGTCCGTTTCATGCAGAGCAAGGGATTCCCTCTGCCGTGACTTGCCCTGAAGTTGAAACCTCCCAGACTTCCCACGCGGTATGGACATACTACCTTGTTTCTTTTTCCTGCCAGGTACTCCCTACAGCCCCAACAGAAAAGCAGAACACAAGCAAAGGCTGCCTTCAAATGGGGACCCGGCAGCGGGAAGGAGGGGGATGAGGACTGACAACCCGCTTTGGAGAGGGAGTCCTGGTTCTTGGAGAGAGAGTCATGGTTCCTCAGAACCAAGCCAGCAGGAGGGACAGGTATATTGAAAATGCTCCACGCACTTGATTCTTGGAAGGTTTGAGGATTTTAGTTTGGGTTTTGTTGTTTTTTTTTTTAAGCTTTCCAAAAGGAGAAAAAAAGCTATCAGAAAACTTTTCTGGATCTTGGAAACCGGAGTCTCTCCTGGAATTGTAATGTAAGGCCTTTCGGTCAGGTTAATTAACCACACATTCTTTCTCACACCTTTATAATTTATCACACAATTGATTCCTCCCCCCCTGCAAAGATATATTAAAAGCCAACTTCTAATCTTTTAAAAGAATTCTTGGAATGTTGCCCTTATTTATTTTTAAAATAGTATCTTTCCAAATTTTTATGTATTTTAGTTAGCAGAAAATTATTACAATACTTTTTATGTCCCAACCACTGTCCTAGAAGATTTATACAAAAATTAACTCATTGAGTCCTTAAAGTAATCGAATAAAATACATACTGTTATTAACTACACTTATAGATGAGGTAATTAAGTCACAAAGAGGTTAAGTAACTTGCTAGGTCACACAGCTAATAAATGAGAGAAACAGAATTCAAATCCAAGCGGTCTGGGTGGGTCACAGCCATAGGCTGAATCACGATGCTAAGATGCTTCTTTTCAGGCCCTGGGTGTGTGTGTGTGTGTGTGTGTGTATTTTTATATTTATATTTTAAATTTCAATGTTATTTATATATAAATATATATTATACATTTTTACATATTATATTTTACATATTTTATATGCACATTATGTACGTATTTAAAAGTATATGAGAAGGTGTGAAAGAGAGATAGAAGGATTCTAGATGCAATTTTTCCAAATGGCCATCTTTCCGCATGTTTTCAAAACATTCCTAAAACCTAATTTAGGAAAGAAGGAAAAAATTTCTGTAGATCTATCCTCTTCATGAGTCTTGAGGACAAATTTCATAAACCTCAGTTCCCTCGTCTGAGAAACGTGGTAGCTGGATTACAGGAACTAGTCTGTCAAGTGAGTGTAAGGACCATTCCAACTTTAAAATGTTTAAATTTCCTGGAACACTAGGTAATTTTTCTCCTTCAGGTTTGATTCTACCAGAGAAGTCATGGCTTAGTATTCCTTAAGCTAATTCTGGATTGTTCTTGTGCCTTTGGACTGAATGTAACACAGGCTTCATCTGTATAATTGGTATGTATGTGTCCTAAGGCGTGTGCGCCAGGTTTAAGTGTAAATGTCCGCAGTTTCAGGCCTTGGGTTCACCCAAAAGGTAAACGCTCCAGTAAACAAGTGGGGGTAAGGAACAGCGCTCTGTCTACTGATGCAAGTGCGCCCTCTGCTGGTCCTATGATGGTGATGCGGCCACATACAGGGACCTCTTCCCCTCCTGGGTACAGCCCAGCTTTTGCCCTTCCCCGCCTGCTGTAGCATTCCAACCAAGCAACATTTATTTAGTACATATCCTGAGCTAGGCACAAGTGGGCTAAGGGCTGGGGATCAAAGATAAAGAAAATTGTCGCAGCCTTGAAAGATCTCACAGTCTATTGGGGCACACCCAAATCAGATCATTATAATGTAACTTGAGAGGTGTGTCACTGGAACCTTGCCTCATGTACCGTAAGTTTGCAACCACAAGTGGCATACAAGAGCCCAAATCAAACAGCACCATACAATGCCCTTTTGTTAGGAAAGGAGTACTATGACTCACTCCAGCGTTTTCTCCGTGCATAGAAACTGATGACCTCCCTAGAAGCAATTTGGCTAACCGGTGTTCCCTTGGAGACCCAGACTACCTGGGACTAGTCCTGACAGCCCCCACCCAAGGTCGGCGTGGGAGGGGCCGCGCAGAAAGGTCAGGACTCCACAGAGAGGGAATGGAGGTTAAGAACAGGGGCCAGAAGGATATCTATGCCTTTTGATATTAAAGTAATAAATAATAAATGCATTTAAAATATACAACCAGGATCCCTGACACTTTTAGTAACAAGAGCCTGGCTTATCTTCCCAAATCGATTTTGTTGAATTTTTTTTTTTTTTAATAGAATTTCTCTGGTGGTGTTCTTGAAACTAGGCCAGGAGGCCTCACTTTCTAAAATACAAAAACTACTTCTGCTCCTCTTCTCACATCCACATCAGACTCTGGATGTACCCAGCCACTCAGTGTGCCTTTTAGTTAACTTTGTCTCCTCTAGCAATGATTTCCTTTTGCTTTAAAAAAGAAAATTCTGTTGTCAACAAATATGCTGTACAAGCCAGGAGGCAAACGAACTTGGAGGAAGAAGAAGAGCACATGTTTTCCTTAATTCTTCTCAAAATATGTGAGGGGAGAAAATAAAGGAAGTGGAGAAATACGCCACTCAATGCAGAAGTCACTTTGGACAAACTTCTTGAAACCAAGACCTAAAGGAATAACCATCATAGCAACAAATAGTGGATGTGATTACAAATGAGGACCTTCAATGAATCTCTAAAACAAATCCTACAGAGGTATAGTTCACCAAAACCTGTGCAAAAGAAGAAAGATAGGAAAGGCAGAGCTGGAACCCTGTGAGAGTGGAGGAAAAGCAAAAGGTGAGACGGGAGAAAGGAGAAGGCTGGGGAAGCAGAAAGGAATACAAAGTAGAAGCCAGGATGCAGGAGCGGCGCCAGGATGAACATCTTACGTTCATAATTAAAGTGTAACAAATACATGTCTTTGGAAAGAGCAGACAAAAGCGAGTAGAACTTAAAAGTTCTCACGAAAAGGCACACGTGGGAGAAATGCAGGCAGCACAGAAGTGCATGGGGTGAAAATTGAGAACCCTTTCTCCCCACCCCACCCCCACAAACGTGCACCACTGGTGGCAGTGGCGGAGTGCAGGGGCGGGGGCAGGCTGGAGGCACTGAGCACCTAGGGCAAGTGGCCACACTCTGACCTCTGAAGCTCAGCCCAGGATACTTGTGGTTTGACCGAACGCCGTCAGCCAATGGTTTAACAGCAAATGCTTTGAGAGTCTTCCTGCACCTGAAAATCCGCACCTAATTCTCAGCAAACGTTAGCCCTATTACCAAACAACAGCAAAAAACCACCACCTCCCTCCCGATTTTATTCAATCAGCAAAAACAAAACCAGTATTTTTACGTGTGTCGGAAATGAGAATGTACCTGTCGCAATTTTGAACATAGCACATTAAGCTTTGTGAAATAAACTGAATGAAAGTGTGTGAAACATACAAATACCACTGTAATGACCAAGGTAGCTAGTATGCAGTAGTGAAAGCTCATCAGATTTGCCTGGTTATATCATATTTATACTTCTCTTATCTGTCCTAATTCAGGGGAGGTTGGAGGTGGGAGTGAGGAGGGGATGGTAGACCAATGTCTTGTGACTGGTGAAAAATTAAAACATATTGAATTTCTACAGTTATGTAAGAATTTCATATACCTGGTAGAGAGGTTCAGACAGTATTTTCTCATACAGCTTTAACATAAAATAGTTAATCCTGAAGAATGGTTAACATATAGTACTTTACCTATTATATAAATAATAATAAATATTATTTATGTAATACTTAACAAATAATATTTATGAGTAAACGTAGACTCTCCTTCATACACTTATAAAAAGAGCTCTAATCATTTTTTCTTTTTTTAAAAGATTTTATTTATTAGAGAGAGAGAGAAGGAGAGTACAGAGGGAGAGTGAGGAGGAGAAGTAGGCTCCCCATTGAGCAGGGAGCCGGATGCAGGACTCTATCCCAGGACCCTGGGATCTTGAGCTGAGCCCAAGGCAGACACAGAACTGACTGAGACACCCAGGCACCCCTAATCATTATTTTATTAATAATTCTTTATATCATAATTCTTTATGAAGTATTAAAGTATCGGTTTGGCCTTTAACCAGAATATCTCTGAGGTTCTAGTAAGGTTAAGACTAGTACAGTGCTCTTTTTATCTCCCATATTGTATCTTTCTATAGTTTGTGAGTTGGTTGGTTTATACCCTACTTCGTTCCATAAAAGATTTAAGATTGCTCAGTGCCTTTCACATCAGAGGTGCTAAATTGTATTGAACCATATGCTGTGAGGCTGTGTATATAAGTATATAAAAAATGTGCCAATTACAGCAGCCATAATATTAGATGAATATATTTGAATAATACTGAGTACCAAAACTGAGGGTAACTGAAATAAGTTACACACACACACACAAACACACACACACACACACACACACACGTGCACTCATTTTCTTCTTTATAACTTTTTTGAACAGTAACAGAAGAAAAATGCAGAAAAGATAATACCAGGCTGGGGTAGGTCCTACGCAGTGAGTTCTTTGGGGTCCCTATCAGAGAAATGGATTTCCATCTGTTCATAGTTATCCAAATGAACACAACAGACTAGAGATGTGAAGATGACTCCAGATTCAATCATCTCAACAGAGTCCTTGCAAACTGCTGTCATCAGTCTCCTTTTGGTTCCAAAGGGAAAGGGATACAAATCACTGTTCTCTATAGGAACTAATCCTCTGTTAAAAGTCAAACCGCATAGCTCTTTATGTTTATTTACAGTGCTGAATTCTATAACAGGGTAGAGGTACCCCATGCATTCGACAAATAAAATGCACTTTATTTAAAATAGAGAAGGATTTCCTGGGGGAACAATAAAATCAGGAATGTTACAGTAATTTTGTGAATCATGCAGGCATAATTACCAACGAATAAAAATAAAATATCCACAATGCTCTCAGTCTTCATTAAATACTGGTTTATAAGGCATTGTTCTGTTGTTTGCTCTTCAAACAAAGTCTTTAAAACCAATATTCTGTGTCTGTCAATATGTACTAGGTGGAAATCTTTATAATTATGGAGTTTTATGTGCAAAAAAGTTGTCTAGGTTGGGACCTCTGAGTATGCAGTGAGCACAAGCCATAGGAGCATCACCGTGGCCCAAGGGCCCTGGGTTGATTGGATCTTGCCCTATGGACCCTGAAATAACACAGCTAAAAGTGGAGAAACAAAAGCTAAAGTCTCAGTGGGTAAAATGGCCCTTGCATGAGGTCAGACAGCAAGTGAAGTCAACAAGGGGAGAAGAACGGTATTTAGAACCCAGAAGCTGAGAAAAACACTTTAGGACCCATAAGTCGACTAGAACCATTCAAAGCTAAGGCTATGGCTGATAAAGTGGGCCAAAAATACCTCATCCCCCTTTCTCAGTCATTATATTACCAAGTTAATGTACACTGAGAAATTAATGGCCACAAGAAATGATGATGATGATGATGGGGAGGAGGAGGATCTTGGCATGATTGATGTTTTTTTCTCCCTGAATTCTTGACATGTGATGTAACAACTCTTAATTATAAGCTGCTTTACCTGTTGGCTTGAATAACCACTCTTACTGGGACCAGAAATACTCAAATATTGCATTCCCTCTGCAGACCTACATGGAAATCAGAAGATAGCCTGGGGAACAAGGAATCAGCCCAAGGGAAGCCAAAGAGCAATGTCATGGCAGTTAAGGCTATGATAACTCAGGCATCCTTCTGACTGTTGGGGTTCTTTACTCCACTACAGCATCCACATTAGGGCCAGATTTGCCACTGGGAACAGAGATGCCACTTGGCAGTCCTATGGGATCCAAAGCTGTGAGAAAGAGAGAAATAAGATGACTAGAAGTTGGTTCTACAGCCTAGAGAATGTAGAGGATTTTGCAGTTTGTTTTTTGTAAATTGGAGACTTTTTTTTCAAATATGAAACATTTTTCATAGAACCCCAAAACCTCCTGTGCCCTTTGTGTGGATTCTATAGTAGTCCAAGATAAAATGGTCCTAACAGTGTAGCCTTAGCCAGAGAGGCAGGAACCAGCATTCCTAACAGATTTAAGGGAGCAGAGGTACTGGTTCCTGAGAAGAAGCCATAGACGGAAACCCCATGGGAACAGAGACAGTATTCCCCAACACTTACACAGGGCCTGGTTCATAGTAGGCAAAGAAAAGTATTTGCAAATGAATGAGCAAATTCACAGGTAAACCAGAAAGTCAAAGTAGAGGGATGACAAGGTAACTAGTTTTAAATAGTAAAAACCACAAGAGATCAGAATCCAGGAAATCAGATTAAGTCTAAAACACTGTAGCACCTGGTAATCAGAATACGGATCTAATCATAGCGGTGGCCTCTTTTGCATTTCCTGCTGAATTAGGGTGGCATTAAGTTTCTTGATAGTTTTTCAAACATTTTATTATGCAAATTTAGAAAACATACAGCAAAACTGAGGGAATTTTATAGAGGATACTGTACACAAACCATCTGGATTCTATCCTTAACATTTTATATTTACTTAGTTTATCACATGTCTATTCATTTCTCTATCCAATCATCTATTCATCTTGTTTTTCATGTATCCTAAAGTAAATTGCAGATATCACTATATGTCCCCCTAAATAATTCAACATGTATATCATTAAAAGAATTAAAGATTTGTTGATGGTTTTTTCAAATTTTGAAGTGAAATTATATACAATTAAGTGCAAAATTTTACATGTAAATCCCCAAGTTTTAACAAGTACACACACTTGTGTATCCCAAATCCCTATCAAGATAATAGAACACTACCATACCTCAGAAACTACTCAGAATTTTTTAAGAGTGGTGATTTTTTTGGTAGAGGGTGGATAGAAGTGTTGAAACTTCCAGCGTGGTCTGATTATAGCTTAGAATAGTGGGGGAAAACTTGCAGGTTGTCCTATACTAGGGAGTAAATAGAATTCCATGAGCCTCATCTTTAGAACTGATCTCAAGAGATCCATAAGAATGATGGATTACTGGCTGTTCTTGAACTTCAGTCTCAAGTTAAAGGAAATACTAGTAGAGACAGCTTGTAGCAAACTCCTTTGCTCTGTAACATACCCTACACTGACAGACACACAGAAGAAAAAGTACTCACTCGTATCTCTGAACTCTGTCCTGGAACTTGGTTGGCTTGACTCTCAATGCCAGAGTCCAGACTGTTCTACGTAGCTTTCTGCACTGTTTCTAGTATGCAGGCAAGTTAAATTCTTAAAACCATTGAGCCAAAGCCTTATTTCCTCTCAGAATCGTGTACTGGAAACCATTCAAAAAGCTTTCTGATTACATATCTTAAGATATTAAATGAAATAATTTATATTATCAGATTTGATTTCCATTTAGCATTTTGCTGCGCAACATTTTAGATGTGGCTTTTGGCATCAGAATGTGGAACTTTAATCATATGTGTGTCATATCTGGATATTATGATGTCATTAAAATACTGTATCAAAATACCATTTAAAAACTTTTATTATGGAAATTTTCAATTACATACAAAAATAGAAAATATAATAATGGATCTTTGTAGATTTATCAACCAGCCCCAACAATCATGTTCTTCTTCCTAAAATGCATTCAAATTCACCCATGTTGTTTGTTCCTTTTTATTACTGAGTGATGTTCCATTGTATGGATTACCACAGTTTGTTTATTAATTTATACCTGATTGCTTCTTTTGGGACAGTCACCTACACATTTTTATGTGAACCTAAATTTTGATCAGATAAATACTTAGGAGTGGGATTGCTGGGTCATGTGATAAATGTATATTTCACTTTATAAGAAATGGCTAAATCTTTTTCTAAAGTGGCTGTACCATTTTCCATTTCCAGCAGCAATGAATAAGAAGAGTTCCTGTTGCTGCTCATCATGGCCAACATTTTGTATTCGGCTCTTTATTTTACCCATTCTAATAGGTGAGTACCAGTGACCCATTGTGGTTTTCATTTATGTATCCCTAATGACTAAAGATATCAAACACCTTCCCATGTATTTATTTGCCATCCATATATCTTCTTGGGGAAGTTTCTTTTCAAAAATTTTGCCCATTTTTAAATTGGGTTATTTTGTTTTATTATTGTTGAGGTTTAGGAGTTATTTATATATTCTAAAGAGAATTACCCTATGATCCAGTAATTCCACTACTGAGTGTCTATAGATACTCAAAGAATATAAAGATATATAAAATCACTAAAGAATATAAATCACTAATATAAAACCATTAATTTGAAAAGATATACACAATCCTATGTTTATTGCAGCATTATTTTACAATAACCAAAATATGGAAGCAGCCCAAGTGTCCATCGACAGATGAATGGGTAAAGAAGATGTGGTTTAGATATATAATGGAATATTATTCAGCCATTAAAAAAGAATGAAATCTTGCCATTTGCAACAACATGGGTGTATGTGGAGAGTGTTATGCTAAGTGAAGTAAGTCAGTCAGAGAAAGACAAACACCATATGATTTTACTCATACTCATACCATATAATTTACTTAAAATGTGGAATTTAAGAAACAAAACAAACGAAAAAAGAGACAAACCAAAAAACAGACTTTTAAATATAGAGAAAAAACTGAGTGCCAGAGGGGAGGTGGGTGGGGCAGTGGGTGAAATAGGTGAAGGGGGTTAAGAGTGCATTTATCATGATGAGCACTGAGTAATGTAGAGAATTGTTGAATTTCTACATTGTACACCTGAAACTAACATTAAGACTGTACATTAACTATACTGGAATTAAAATTTTAAAAAATTACAGCAGGGGCACTTGGCTGGCTCAGCTGGTAGAGCATGCAACTCTTGATCTCAGGGTTGTGAGTTCAAGCCCCACACTGGCCATAGAGCCTACTTCAAAAAGTTACAGCCAAAAAAAAAAAAGTTCTTTATATATTCTAAATACAAGATATATATATTTTTTTAAGATTTATTTTTTAAGATACATATATTTTTTTAAGATTTATTTTCTTTATTTTAGAGAGAGAGAGGGAGAGTGTACCTGCACATGCATGGGGTGGGGAGTGGAGGAGCAAAGGGAGAGGGAGAGAATCTCAAGCAGGCCTCTGAGTGTGAAGCCCAACATGGGGCTCAATCTCACCACCCTGAGGTCAAGACCGGAGCTGAAACCAAGAGTTGGATGCTCAACTGACTGATCCACCCATGCATCCTTGAATACAAGTTCTTTATTGGGTATGTGATCCACAAATATTTAGTCCCCATTTACAGCTTGTTATTTCACTCTCTTAACAAATTATTTTGCAGAGCAAAAGCTTTTAATTTTGATAAAATTCAGTTTCTCAATTTTTTGTATTATGGTTGAGCTTTTGGTGGCATACCTAAAAATGTATCACAAAATCCAAGATTGCCAATGTTTTTTTTTTTCCCCTAGAAGTCTTATAGTTTTACTTTTATATTTAGGTCTGTTAAGTTAATTTTTGTATGAAGTATGAGTTATGTATCTAGGTTTCTTTTTACCCGTGGATGAATGATTATTCCAGCACCATTTTCTAACAACACTATCTTTATCGAATTGCCTGTTTAAGTAAGTCAAAAATAAGTTGACTACATTTTTATAGGTCTATTTTTGGCCTCTCTATTCTGATCAATTGATAAATTGATATATACATCTATCCTTTTAGCACTACCACACTGTCTTGATTATTATAGCTTTACAATAAGCCTTAAAATTGGGTAGTGTAAATCCTCCAACTTTTTTCATTTTTGTTGTTATTTTTTAAAAACTTGACTCTTCTCGTTTCACAACCTTTTCCATATAAATGTTGACTCCACTTGTCAATATCTAAAAATATGTCTACTGAGATTTTTCTTGGGATTGTGCTCAATGTGTAGATCAAATTGGAGAGAATTGGCATCTTAACAATATTGAGTCTTCCAATCCATAAACATAGCTTATCTCCCCATTTATTCAGATCTTCTTTGCTTTATTTCATCAATGTTTAGTAGTTTTCCTTATATGGATCCTGCACATGTATTGTAGATTATAGGCTTTTTTTCTTTTAGGAGGTGCTATTTTAAATATCTTTTAAGTTTCAATTTTCAAAAACTATGTAATAAATAAATAAACAAACAAATTTTGAATTTCAGTTTTTCCTAACTGCTATAAAGAGCTGTGGGCAATTCTGCTGTATGGAAATAAATTTTCAGTTCATTTGGGTAAACACCAAGGAGTGCAATTGCTAGGTCATATGCTAAGAATATGTTTAGTTTTGTAAAAAACTGCCAAACTCTCTTCCGAAGTGACTTTACCGTTTACATTCTCACCAGCAATTAATGACAGTTCCTGTTGCTCCACATACTCATTAGAATTTGGTGTTGTCAGTTTTAGATTTTTGCCATTCTAATAAGCATGGGCTGGTATCTCATTATTGTTTTAATTTGCATTTCCCTGATGACATATGATGTGAAGTATCTTCCCATAAGCTTATATGCCATCTGTCTATCTTCTTTGGAAAGATGTCTGTTAAGGTCTTTGGCTCATTTTTAAATCAGGTTGCTTGTTTTCTACTTGTTGAGTTTTAAGAGTTCTCTGTATATTTTAGATGATAGCTCTTTTTTTTAAAGTTTATTTATTTAAGTACTCTCTACGCCTAAGGTGGGGCTCAAACTCAATCCCAAGATCAAGAGTCTCAGGCTCTTCTAACTGAGCCAGCCAGGTGCTCTAGGTAATAGTTCTTTATCAGATGTGTCTTTTGTAAATATCTTCTCCCAGTGTGTGACTTGTGTTCTCATTCTCTTCACATTGACTTTCACAGAGGAGAAGTTTTTCATTTTAATGAAGTCCAGCTCATCAATTCATTCTTTCATGCATCATAATTTTAGTGTTGTATCTAAAATCTCATCGCCATAGTCAAGTTATCTAGGTTTTCTCTTATGTTATCTTTTTTAAGGAGTTTTACAGTTTTGCCTTTTACATTTATGGCTATGATCCATTTTGAGTTAATTGTTGTGAAAGGTGTAAAGTCTGTTTCTAGAGATATTATTTTACATGTGGATGTCTAGTTGTTCCAGCATCATTTGTTAAAGACATTTATGTTTGCTACATTATATTGCTTTTACTCTTTTGTCAAAGTTCAGTTGACTATATTTATGAGGGTCTATTCCTGGCATTTTTATTCTGTCTCATTGATCTATTTGTCTATTCTTTCACCAATAAGATACTGTCTTTCTTACTGTGCCTACATAACAAGTCTTGAAGTTGGGTCCTGTCAGTCCTCTGACTTTGTTCTATTTCAGTATTGAGCTGGCTCTTCTGGGTCTTTTGCCTCTCCATCAGTTTGTTGTTATCCACAAAATGACTTGTCTGGGATAAGGGAGTTTTTCTTTCTGAATTCCAGAACCACATTAATTAAGCATCAGGAACTGCCGTTCTCAAATGCAATTGGAATACATTATTTCCTGCATTAAAACAAAGTGATAAATAAAATGGAACAAGATGACTCCACTTTTTTGGATTTTTTTGGGTTTTTTCTTCAGGGAGTTTCCCCATTTTCTCATAATAAGGGATCATTAAAATAACCCAAACACAAGTGACACCAAATTAATAAAAGTGTAGATCTGATGGTCCTCTGTTACCTATTTTTATTCGACTATAGTTAAGGAATGTGTTGTTTAAACTGCTAGCCTATGAGCAGCAACAAAAAAATTCATATGTTTCTCCTGATGCCTAAGTGGCCTTAGTTATGCCATATGTGGTGATCTAGACTATAAGTACTTGGTGACACTGACTATGTGGCTTAACCAAAGTCATGGTCATCCAAACCAAGTTGAACAACAAATCCCAAAGCGGAGCGACCTGTGCTCTTCAGGTTATATTTTTGTATGTGGGGAAGTGTAGGCTACAGCATAACCCTCTGTTGGAAATGGAGTTGCTTTTTGGCCCAACTCTTGCACTCTGTAATTATTGGCAATGACACTGTAGATCAGCAGATCAGTTTAAACTCCCTTGTGTGGATCATAATGGATTATAGCTTTGCCTTGGACCTCATCCTGGCTGTCTGAAATAAGACTTACTGATCCCCTTTGAGACTTATTCATAGTTGGCTGAGTCTGCACCCTTGGCAGAGAGGGGTATGTTTGAGGTGAAGACTACAAGGTGGCCTCATCTTGCTGCTTGGAGTCCTGTTGATAGAAGCTTTGATTAAATGCTGAATGAGACAAATTAAATGATTTTGCTCCCAGCCTCTGTGGTCAGATTAATCAGAGTGGCTGATGGAGTGGCATACTCATGTAAAATTTCAAGTTTGGCCAAGAATGTGTTATTATGGGCTGAGGGTGGATTGTTGAGAAACGCAATCTGCCATGGGCCCTGAGTGTCCTTATGTGTTCTTCCTGGGTATGCCATGAATGCAAAGCCTTAACCATTCTTTTCAGGGTCCATTTCTGCAGGTTGTGTTTATATCAAGCAACCTTGGGCTGGGGTAATGTCTCCCCCCTCAGAAAAAGAGCAGGCTGGCTTTCACTTGCTATACAAACACTGAATCCCCTAAACTCAGTGTTTCCTCTAATGCAACTCACTGTGTACCCAGGCATCCATCATGGGCCCTTTGTGTCAGTTCTGTGGGACTTTTGGGCATGAAGAACCAATATAAAGGGACATGACGCTCCGAATATACTACTTTTGCTGTGAGCAATAAAATCCTTTTTCTCTGACTCAGGAATTTTGTGTCTTCTGACAGCATCCACAAAACAGGAACAGGCTAACTTGTTAGCTTGTAAGCAGGGTAAAATCCCATGCCTCGCACAGTTCTTGACAGTCCTACACTTGGATTTGGCTGATTGTGTTGCAACAGAGTCATTTAACTTGTCTGCTATGGCCGTACTTCTTATAAATGGGAAGCCAAATCTACAAGTTTCGTCAGATCCTCCTTCAGCTTTAAAGGCAGAAATACTTTGCATTCATGCTGTGTTCTTCCTATTGCCCCACATCAGGAGACATAATGTCAGGTTTTCCACTTTTAGTGAAACTAAGCTTATTCAGTGGATTTAGGTGGTTTCAGTATGATATTAAATTCCCCCATCAACATTTCAGTTAATCGTTGTAGCATTCATTGATGATCATTGCCTGGATCCCTTATTTCATTAGTGGATTTTAAAAGGTGACATTTAAATGGTATCATTCTCCCTATATTTATCCACTATAATTCTTTGTTAAAGGAGAACTTTCTATCATCAACTAATTGGTTGCCCTGAAATCAGTTCAGTCCTTTGACCTAGGCAGCAAGGGCCTCTTCTCTGGGCCCCTTATTTCAGGGGACCCTACATTTTAAGTATCTTCTTCAAACTGAAACCATGGATGGGGGGGACTGCTTTACTAGGAACAGCCTACATTTGTGCTCTCACCTTCATGGTAAATATATACATACATACGTATACATATATATATATACACACATATATACACACACATACATATATATATATACACACACATATATTTGTATATATATTTATATATGTATGTATACACACACACACATATATGTGGTAAATATGTAAATATGTGAAGATTTTTGTTTAGCTCTTATTTCAAAATGTCCAACACAAAAAGGTGGTAATATTCAAGTGTTTTTTTGAAGTTATGTTTCTGACATTTAAGGGAAATGTCAGAAAATCATCATACTATGATTGAAATGTGTGTGTGTGTGTGTGTGTGTGTGTGTGTGTGTGTGTGTTTTATCTCCTAAAGCATAAAAGTTGGGATTGCCTGGGTAGCTCAGTTGATTGAACATTGGACTCTTGATTTTCTCTCAGGTCATGATCTCAGGGTTGTGATATCAAGCCCTGCATTGGGCTTCACACTCAGTGCAGAATCTGCTTGTCCCTCTCCTTTCCCTTCCATCCTCCCTCTGTGTGCTCACTCTCAAATAAATAAATAAAATCTGCTTTAAAAAAAAGATTAAATTAGATGAAATTCTAATTGAATTTAAATTTAAAAATTTAAAAATTTAAGAATAAAGGTCTATGGGAAATGGATAAATAAACTGATCTATGTAATACCAAAAATTACACAGCATTTAAAAAAAACCCACAAATTTCTCATACAGCAATAGGGTGGATAATTTTCACAGACATTAAGTTGAGTAAAAAGACCAAACACAGAAGAATATATATGGTATGATGGTGTTTATAAAAAGTGCAACAACACACAATTAATGGTAAAAAGAGGTCAGAATAGTACATATCTTTGGTGTGTGGGGAGGTGCCTGGGAAGGGACAAAGGGAAACTGAGATGTTGGAAATGTGCTAGATGTTAATGTGAGGGATAGTTACATAGGTCTATATGTTTATAAAAACTCGTCAAGCTATATACTTAATATCAGTGCACTCTATGTATTTTACTGCACGTATTAGTTTCCTATTGTTGCTGTACAAGTAACCACACATTTAGTTGTTGAAAACAACACAAATTTATTATGGTACAATTCTAAAGATTAGTCTAAAATGGGTCTGCGGGGCTGTATTCCTTCAGGATGTTCTAGGGAGAATCCATTCCAAGGCTTTTCCCAGCTTCTAGATGACACTTGCTTTCCTTGGCACACATCACTCCAACCTCTGCT
Organism: Ailurus styani; assembly: GCA_002007465.1. Lineage (NCBI taxonomy): Eukaryota > Metazoa > Chordata > Mammalia > Carnivora > Ailuridae > Ailurus > Ailurus styani. The sequence continues at coordinate 184,522 of LNAC01000298.1, forward strand.
TCCATCTCCTTCCCTGTCAGACCTTCCTGCTTCCCTCTTACAAGAAGCCTTGTGACTAGTTGGCCTACCTGAATAACCCAAGATAATCTCCCAGTCTCAAAATCCTTAAATTAATCACATTTGCAAAGTCTCTTTTGACATATAAAACAACATATTCACTGGTTTGGAGATTTAGGACATGGATGTCTTTGAGAGGGAGGAGCCCAGTATTCTGCCTAACAGGTATAAATAATGTTGTTGTTTTTTTTACCTCAACTAAAAATAAACACAAAAAGTTGAAGAATGCTATGTGATAGATTGTTTTACAAACTACGGTAATAATGAAAAAGAATTTGAAATGTGAATGTCTTTTCTAAGCACAGAAATAAGAAATTTTGACACAGGAAATTATTTTAAAAGATTTTGTTCACTATTTGATACAACTGTAGAACTTTTCAATTTAATGAAAAAGTAAACATTAAAATTAAAATATTTCAAAATCAAATTATGTATCTTTTCAATATATTTGAAAAGTTAAAAGTGCTCTTTTTTAAGCAGAAAGAAAATGGGAACTATTTAACATGAAGGATATTATCATGGAATTTATTAGCAAACTTGAACGATTTACAAATAACCCTTTGTTCAAGATTTTTCAATTTCCCTTCTTGCAATTAATAGACAGAAATATGTTTAATGGGTGAGGAGCAAGATGGTGGAGGAATAGGAGACCGATTATCATCAGGTCCCAGAAATTCACCCAGATAGTGATCAAACTATTCTGAACACCTACAAATTCTACAGGAGATCAAAGAGAAGAAGAGCAGCAATTCTAGGAACAGAAAATCGACCACTTTCTGGAAGGTAAGACGTTCGGAGAAGTGAATCTGAAGCGACAGGAAGATAGACCGCAGGGGGAGGGGCCGGCTCCCAGCAAGTGAGAGAGCAACAGAGCACAAAATCGGAACTTTTAGAAGTCTGCTCCACTGAGGGATGTCACCCCAGAGGCTAAGGTGGGGGTGAAGCCCTCACGGGGACAGTGTGGTCTCAGGACACACGGAGACACAAAAAGACCAGGGGTGTCTGAGAGCGACAGAGCTCTCAGGTGTCAGAGAGGAGAAGCTGACTGGAGAGATGGAGCCAAGCTGAGGAGGAGTCTCTCAGCTTGATGTTACCTTGGGCCATGATGCAAAGCACAGTCGGGCCACTGCTCTTTGAGCGGGGAACCCCCTGCAGGTGGCAGATCCGGAGAAATCCCTTCCTTCCTTCTCCGGTAGGAGCAGCTCCGGAGCAGCTGCAGGAATCTGCTGGGTTTGGAGATTCTGAACAGGGCCACATGCCAGAAATCAAAACACTTGGTCACAGGCTGGGTGAGCTCGGAGTGTGGCTGGAGACCAGGAGACAGGAGGAACTGACTGCTTTTCTCTGAGGACACACTGAGGAGTGAGGACCCAAGCTCTCAGCTCCTCTGGGTCAGAGATTAGAAGGCTGCCATTTTCATTCCTGTCCTCTAAAGCTGTACAGAAAGCATTCAGGGAACAAAAGTTCCCGAGAACGAACCCCAGCTGATTATTTAGCCTGGCCCCTAGTGAGGGCGGTGCAATTCCACCTCGGGAAGAGACACTTGAGAATCACAGCAATGGGCCCCTTCTCCAGAAGATCAGCAAGAACATCCAGCCAAGACCAAGTTCACAGATAGCTGAGAATTGTGGAAGCCCAGAGCTAGGGGAAAGCAACACAGAGAACTCATGCCTTTTTCCCCATGATCCTTTAGTTGTTCAAAGTTGAATTCTTTGAATTTTATTTTTTTTCTTACTCTTTTCTTTTAAATTTTTCCTCTTCCCTATTTTAGTATTTTTAACTATTATATCTTATCAACGCTTTTTAATCTTTTTTAATTTTCATTGTTATAGTCATATTTTATCCCTTCATTGTATTTAACCTTATTTTTTGAATACATATAAGGGTCTGTTCAATTCATCAGTCTAATAGATAGAGAAAGAGAGATACAGAGTCAGAGGCAGAGATAGACACAGAAACAGAAATAGATGATATAGATAAAGATATAGATATAGGGTTTTGTTTTATTATATTTGTTTTGTTTTTTTGTTTTGTTTAGTTTTGGTTTGGATTGGTTTTTGGTTTTTCCCTCTTTCTTCTCCCCCCAGTTTCAGGTCTCTTCTGATTAGGGGACTCTTCTGGGGTCATTGCTACCCTTTAGTATTTTGTTCTCTCATCCATCTATTCTTATCTGCATAAAATGACAAGGCGGAAAAAATCACCACAAAAAAAGAACAAGAGGCAGTAATGATGGCTAGGGACCTAATCAATGCAGACATTAGTAATATGATAGAACTAGAGTTCAGAGTGATGATTATCTGGGTGCTGGCTGAGCTCAATAAAAGCTTGGAAGATAATAGAGAATCCCTCTCTAAAGAAATAAAAAACCCTTTCTGGAGAAATAAAAGAACTAAAATCTAACCAAGTTGAAATCAAAAAAGCTATTAATGAGGTGCAATAAAAAATGGAGTCTCTTACTGCTAGGATAAATGAGGCAGAAGACAAAATTAGTGGTTTAGAAGACCAAATGACAGAGAATAAAGAAGCAGAGGAAAAGAGAGACAAACAACTACTGGACCATGAGGGGAGAATTCGAGAGATAAGTGATACCATAAGATGAAACAATATTAGAATAACTGGGATCCCAGAAGAAGGAGGGGGGGCAGAAGGTATATTGGAGCAAATTATAGTACAGAATTTCCCTAATTTGGAAAAGGGAACAAGCATCAAAATCCAGGAGGCACAGAGATCTCCCCTCAAAATCAATAAAAATAGGTCCATACCCTGTCATCTAATAATAAAACTTACAAGTCTTAGTGACAAAGAGAAAATCCTGAAAGCAGCTTGGGACAAGAGGTCTATAACATACAATGGTAGAAATATTAGACTGACAGTAGACTTATCCACAGAGACTTTGCAGGTCACGAAGAACTGGTATGATATATTCAGAGGACTAAATGAGAAAAATATGCAACCAAGAATACTATATCCAGCTAGGCTGTCATTGAAAATAGAAGGAGAGATAAAAAGCTTCTGGGACAAACAAAAACTAAAGGAATTTGCAAACACCAAGCCAGCCCTATAGGAAATATTGCAAGGGGTCCTCTAAGCAAAGAGAGCCTAAAAAAAACATAGACCAGAAAGGAAGAGACACAATATACAGTAACAGTCACCTTACAGGCAATACAATGGCTCTAAATTCATATCTCTCAATAGTTACCCTGAAGGTAACTGGATTAAATGCCCCAACTAAAAGACACAGGGTATCAGAATGGATAAAAAAACAAAACCCATTGATAGGCTGTCTACAAGAAACTCATTTTACATGCAACGACACCTCCAGATTTAAAGTGAGGGGGTGGAAAACAATTTACCACGCTAACGGACATCAAGAGAAAGCTGGAGTGGCAATCCTTATATCAGATAAATTAGATTTTAAGCCAAAGAATATCATAAGAGATGAGGAAGACACTATATCATACTTAAAGGATCTGTCCAACAAGAAGATCTAACAATTGTAAATATCTATCCCCTAACATGGGAGCAGCCAATTATATAAACCAATTAATAACAAAATCAAAGAAATACATTGACAATAATACAATAATAGTAGGGGACATTAACACCCCACTTACTGAAATGGACAGATCATCAAAGCAAAAGATTAACAAGGAAATAGAGGCTTTAAATGACACCCTGGACCAGTTGGACATCAAAGATATATTCAGAGCATTCCATCCCAAAACAACAGAATACACATTCTTCTCCAGTGCACATGGAACATTCTCCAGAATAGACCATATTCTGGGTCACGAATCAGGTCTCAACAGGTATCAAAAGATTGGGATCATTCCCTGCATATTTTCAGACCATAATGCTCTGAAACTAGAACTCAACCACAAGAGGAAAGTTGGAAAGAACCCAAATACATGGAGGCTAAAGAATATCCTACTAAAGAATGAATGGGTCAACCAGGAAATTAAAGAAGAATTTTTAAAAATCATGGAAACAAATGAAAATGAAAACACAACTGTTCAAAATCTTTGGGACACAGCAAAAGCAGTCCTAAGAGGAAAGTATATAGCAATACAAGCCTTTCTCAAGAAACAAGAAAGGTCTCAAGTACACAACCTAACTCTACACCTACAAAAGCTAGAGAAAGAACAGCAAAGAAAGCCTACACCCAACAGGAGAAGAGAAATCATAAAGATCAGAGCAGAAATCAATGAAATAGAAACCAAAAGAACAGTGGAACAAATCAATGAAACTAGGAGCTGGTTCTTTGAAAGAATTAATAAGATTGATAAACCCCTGGCCAGACTTATCCAAAAGAAAAGAGAAAGGACTCAAATTAATAAAATCATGAATGAAAGAGGAGAGATCACAACCAACACCAAAGAAATACAAACAATTCTAAGAACATATTATGAGCAACTCTACACCAGCAAATTTGACAATCTGGAAGAAATGGATGCATTCTTAGAGAAATATAAACTACCAAAACTGAACCAGGAAGAAACTGAAGACCTGAATAGACCCATCACCAGTAAGGAGATTGAAGCAGTCATCAAAAATCTCCCAACGAACAAGAGCCCAGGGCCAGACGGCTTCCCAGGGGAATTCTACCAAACATTTAAAGAAGAATTAATACCTATTCTCCTGAAACTGTTCCAAAAAATAGAATTGGAAGGAAAACTTCCAAACTCCTTTTATGAGGCCAGCATTACCTTGATCCCCAAACCAGGCAAAGACCCCATCAAGAAGGAGAATTACAGACCAATATCTTTGATGAATACGGATGCAAAAATCCTCAACAAAATACTAGCCAATAGGATCCAGCAGCACATAAAAAGGATTATTCACCACGACCAAGTGGGATTTATTCCTGGGATGCAAGGTTGGTTTAACATTCGCAAATCAATCAATGTGATACAAGACATTAATAAAAGAAAGAACAAGAACCATATGATCCTCTCAATAGATGCTGAAAAAGCATTTGACAAAGTACAGCACCCTTTCTTAATCAAAACTCTTCATAATGTAGGCATAGAGGGTATATTCCTCAATATCATCAAAGCCATCTACGAAAAACCCACAGCAAATATCATTCTCAATGGAGAAAAACTGAGAGCTTTTCCCCTAAAGTCAGGAACACGGCAAGGCTGTCCACTATCACCACTGCTATTCAACATAGTACTAGAAGTCCTAGCCTCAGCAATCAGACAACAAAAAGAAATAAAAGGCATCCAAATCGGCAAGGAAGAGGTCAAACTCTCACTCTTTGCAGATGATATGATACTTTATGTGGAAAACCCAAAGGACTCCACTCCAAAACTGCTAGCACTCATACAGGAATTCAGTCAAGTGTCAGGATATAAAATCAATGCACAGAAATCAGTTGCATTTCTATATACCCACCAACACCAAGAAGAAAGAGAAATTAAGGAGTCAATCCCATTTACAATTGTACCCAAAACCATAAGATACCTAGAAATAAACCTAACCGAAGAGGCAAAGAATCTATACTCAGAAAACTATAAAGTACTTGTGAAAGAAATTGAGGAAGACACAAAGAAATGGAAAAACATTCCATGCTCA
>LNAC01000298.1:190185-304665 GCA_002007465.1 Ailurus styani
AGAACAAATATTGTGAGAATGTCTATACTACCTAGAGAAATCTACACATTTAATGCAATCTCTATCAAAATACCATCAATTTTTTTCAAAGAAATGGATCAAATAATCCTAAAATTTATATGGAACCAGAAAAGACTCCGAATAGCCAGAGCAACACTGAAAAAGAAAACCAAAGTTGGTGGCATCACAATTCCTGACTTCAAGCTCTATTACAAAGTTATAATCATCAAGACAGTAGGATACTGGCACAAAAACAGACACATAGATCAATAGAACAGAATAGAAAGCCCAGAAATGGACCCTCAACTCTATGGTCAACTAATCTTCGACAAAGCAGGAAAGAATGTCCAGTGGGAAAAAGACAGTCTCTTCAACAAATGGTGTTGGGAAAACTGGTCAGCCACATGCAGAAAAATGAAACTGGATCATTTCCTGACACCACACACAAAAATAGACTCAAAATGGATAAAAGACCTCAATGTGAGAAAGGAATCCATCAAAATCCTCGAGGAGAACACAGGCAGCAACCTCTTCGACCTCAACCGCAGCAACTTCTTCCAAGGAACCTCACCAAAGGCAAGGGAAGCAAGGGCAAAAATGAACTATTGGGACTTCCTCAAGATTAAAAGCTTTTGCACAGCAAAGGAAACAGTCAACAAAACCAAAAGACAGCTGACAGAATGGGAGAAGATATTTGCAAATGACATATAAGATAAAGGGCTTGTATCCAAAATTTATAAAGAACTTCTCAAACTCAACACCCATAAAACAACCCAATCAAGAAATGGGCAGAATACATGTACAGACATTCTCCAAAGAAGACATCCAAATGGCCAATAGTCACATGAGAAAGTGCTCAACACCACTTGGCATCAGGGAAATACAAATCAAAACCACAATGAGATACCACCTCACACTGGTCAGAATGGCTAAAATCAACTAGTTAGAAAACGACAGATGTTGGCGAGGATGCGGAGAAAGGGGAACCCTCCTACGCTGTTGGTGGGAATGCAAGTTGGTGCAGCCACTCTGGAAAACAGTATGGAGATTCCTCAAAAAGTTGAAAATGGAGCTACCCTACGACCCAGCAATCGCACTCCTGGGTATTTACCCCAAAGATACAAAAGTAGTGATCCTCAGGGGCACATGCACCCAAATGTTTATAGCAGCATTGTCCACAATAGCCAAACTATGGAAAGAACCTAGATGTCCATCAACAGATGAATGGATAAAGAAGATGTGGTATATATATACAATGGAATATTATGCAGCTATCAAAAGAAACGAAATCTTGCCATTCGCAANCCATTTGCAACAATGTGGATGGAACTAGAGGATATCATGCTAACCGAAATAAGTCAATCAGAGAAACAATTATCATGTGATCTCTCTGATATGAGGAACTTTAGGGGCATGGCGAAGGGTCATGGAGGGTAGGGATGGAAAAATAATGAAACAAGATGGGATAGGAAAGGAGACAAACCATAAGAGACTCTTAATCTCACAAAACAAACTGAGGGTTACTGGGGGGTGGGAGGGTAGGGATAGGGTGGATGGGTTATGGACATTGGGGAGGGTTTGTGCTTTGGGGAGGGTTTGTGCTATGGTGAGTGCTGTGAAAGGTGTAAGCCTAAAGATTCACAGACCTGTACCCCTGGGGCAAAAAAAAAATATATATATATATATGTTTAATGTCACTGATTTAGAAATGTATTGCTCTTACTTGGTTATTATTTTAAAAGGCATTTTTTTCCAATTTGAAGCACTGAATTGGATAATTTATACATTTGAAATGAATGTGGACCTTGTTAGCTTACTTAACAGAAATCAATAAAACAAAATAAAAAACTAACAAAAGAAAACATAAAGATTTTGAGGCCAAAGAGCAATTTAATCAGTCTAACTACCCAAGCTTCTAGATCCAACTAAAATGCTCATACCTCCTTTCTTGGAAAGTACTAATAACCATATAGTTAATTGAAAAGGGACCCAGTGCACTAGTGCAGTTACTGCAAAACCAAGAAAACCAACTGCAAACACATAACAGAGAAGATTACTGAATTATATTATTAGGCTCAAAGCAAATACTACACAATTCGTTGAGATACTAAGTGCAAGGATTTTATTGAATTTCACCTTATACTACCACCAATTATATATTTATTTATTTATTTATTTATTTATTTATTTATTTATTTATTTAATATATATTTGATTTTTAGTGTCATGATAAGAACATTATTCTTTGAAATTATTTATTTATTTGGAGGTTATTATTGAACTTGTTGAAGAGTACCATACAACTTCTTTTTAGTCTTTTGTACTACTTTCTGTTCTCAATCCAGACACTATTCTCTGATTATATCAAAGCATATGATCTCCAAGATATTGTTAAGCACAAACAACTGAATGCATGCCTCTTTATTTAATCATCAGGGCATTATATTGATTTTCTGAAATTATCTATGTAGATACATTGTAATATCTATGAGTTACATTTCAGGAGAGTAAAGTGGACAAAGTATTAGTTATGTAAAAAGGAAGCATGAGGTCTGATGAGCATGAGGACCAATGGTGAAAGGAAGAGTTCCTAGTACAGACCCAAACCAGAATGTTACATCCAGGGAACTGATGAGGAGAGATGGGGTAGGAAAGATAAAGACTGACAAACTGGAGGTCTGTCTGAAGCATCCACAAGGGAATGTGGTTTTGCTACCCACTTTTACAGAAGTAACTATAAAATGAATAGTTGACACAAAAACTCCCAGTAATCTTTATGACTATGTTCAAAACATGTACACAGGTATTTAAAAGATCTTGATACCTGCTTTCTGACTATCCATATCAATTAAGATTAAACCAACATGACTATTCTTTGTAGTCAGATAAAATCTGTTACCTGAGTTATAAAAAGTCCTATGTAAATTTTTAGTAAGGATGCCAAGACAGTTCCATGGGGAAAGAATGATCCTCTTAACACTTGTGGGAAACATCTGGATGTCTGTGCCAAAAAATGAGTTGAACACCTACTTCACATCACGCAGAAAAATTAACTTAGAATGTATTGAACACCTAAATGTAGGAGCTGAAAGTATACAACTATAGAAAAAACATAGGAGTAAATGTCTCTGATCTTGGATTAAAGAGTGGTTTCTTACATATAACACCAAAAGCACAGTGACAAAAGAAAAAAAATGGATAAAGTGGGCTTTGTCAAAATTAATTATTGTGCTGCAAAGGACACCATAAAAACTGTGAAAAGATTGGTTAGCTCAGTCTGTGAAGTGTGCAACTCTTGATGTCAGGGTCGTGGGTTCAAGTCCCATATTGGGTGTAGAGATTACTTAAAAAAATAAAATCTTTAAAAAAGAATGTGAAAAGACAACTTATGGAATGGGAGAAATTATTTGCAAATTATATAATCTGGCAAAGGACTTGTACCCAAAATATATAAGAACTGTTATAACCCAAGAACAAAAAGATAAATAACCCAATTTAAAAATGGGTAAAGGATCTGAACAGGATTATTCCAAAGAAGATACACAAATTGCCAAAAAACACATTAAAAGAAGCTCAGCATCACAGGTCATTAAGGAAATGCAAATCAAAACTACAGTGAGATACAATTTCATACCTCACAGGATAGCTAAAATGAAAAGGACAGATGATAACAAGTATTGGTGAGAACGTGGAGAAATTGTTCATTGCTGGGATTATAAATTGATGCAGTCACTTTGCAAAACAGTTTGGCAGTTATTCAAACCTTTAAACATAGAGTTACAAGATGATCCAGTAATTCCATTCCTAGGTATATAACCGAGAGAATTTAAGCACATGTTCACTAAAAAACCTGTATACAAATGTTCGTAACGATATTATTCGTAATAGTCAAAAAATGGAAAAAACCCAAATGTCCATCGACTGATGCATGGATAAACAAAATACAGTATAGTTATTACAGTGGAATATTATTTGACCACAAAAAGGAATGAAGTACTGATACATGCTACAACATGGATGAACTTGGAAAACATCATGCTAAGTGAAAGAAGCCATAAAAAAAGACCACATATTATATAATTCCATTTATATGAAATGTCCAGAATAGGCAAACTCCTAGCTTCAGAAAGTAGATTAATGATCGCTAGGGGTCAGAGGGCAGCAGAATGTGGAGTGACTGCTAAGGGGTACGTGGTTTCTTTTTGAGGTGATGGCAATGGTTGCACGACTCTGTGGATATACTAAAAACCATTGAATTATACACTTCGAAAGGTTGGACTTTGTCATATGTGAATTATAGCTCAATAAAGCTGTTACTATTTTTTAAATTCTGTATATAGATTTCCTTTATACAACAACCTGCTTTAGTGCAGTTGATGTAGAAATCTGTTTCTAAGAACTCAGTTTATATACTACTTTCTGGTTTTTAGATGAAGTGTAATTATAATACATATATTTATTTTAGGGGTTTTATTTGTTTGCTGTTCTTACAAACATTTACAGAGTGTTGATGAATTAAGAACATATAAAATGGGATTTTAGGGCGCCTGGGTGGCTCAGTGGGTTAAAAGCCTCTGCTTTTGGCTCAGGTCATGATCTCAGGGTCCTGGGATCGAGGCCCGCGTCGGGCTCCCTGCTCAGCGGGGAGCCTGCTTCCCCCCCCCCCTCTCTCTGCCTGCCTCTCTGCCTCTTTGTGATCTCTCTCCCTCTGTGAAATAAATAAATAAAAATCTAAAATAAATAAATAAATAAATAAATAAATAAATTTTAAAAATGGGATTTTACTATTTTTTTCTGAAATTTTGGGAAAATTCAAGTCTCTTCCTTACTTTTTAAATTTCCCACCTTTCCAAACCTTTACATCTCTTTCTATAGAATATTTTAAGTGTTTGGCATGAACTGAAATCTGAGTTAGATATTAGACATGATACATATAAACAGGAAGTTTAAAAGAAAAGATATATAATAATTTTTAAAGATTTGGTTAAAGGTTTGGAATAGTGGTTCACGAGGATGGCTCAGTTGGTTGAGCATCCAACTCATGATCTCGGCTCAGGTCTTGATCTCAGGGCGTGAATTTGGGCCCTGTGTTGTGCTCTGCAGTGGATGTGGAGCATACTTAAAAAAAGCAAAGCAAAACAAAAGTTTGGAACAGCCAAAATAAGAGGCGAAAATGGTATTTTAATTATGCTCAATTCTTAGCAGTTCCATTTTCCTACACTGAAGTTCTCTTGGCCATAACATAACCTTGGAGCTAACTCTCATGGTTGGTATTTCAAAATCATTCATTTCACAGTGAGGTGTTTTTTTTAAGCAGTTTTCAAATATTCCAGAGTTTTGCAAACTTTTACTGGCAATTTTAAGTAGTCTCACATTCCCTGTGACTCAGTTCCAGGATCTCCAAAGTTTAGCGGCCTAGCAGTTATGCCCCAAACTGAAATTAGGCCTACCCAGAACCACATCTACATTCATAGACACGTATGTTTTAATGGAAGGAAGGAAAACAGTTCCTTTTCAACACAAAAATCAGGGTTCTGACAACGTCTGCATTTGGACTATTTATGTGTAGGACCACTACGGAGGAAATAGGTTTGGAGGGATTGTAACTGTTGGTAAAACCATATGAAAAGTTTTATAAACATTTCTACACTTGAAAAATAAAACCATAGACACTAAAACTATGTGAAGTTGCACATATCTTCAATTAGTAATGTTAGGTATATCTTAACTAATAATTCTTTCCCTTTCCTTGTTCCTAGAATATGTTTGGATCTTTCTCACAATTTCAGTGAGATAATTTTGCAGCTATTACATATAACAAGAAGTATTTTTTTTTCTCTGTCTGATCCTCCTACAAATGTCCAGTGCCTTTGGTTTCATAATTTGGAGATGGTGACTTCCTGTTCCCGAGCCTTACTGCAGTCCCAAGACACAGAATCACTTGAATGTTTGAAATGCTTTGAGAAACATTTATTGATGTATTTGACCCAGACAACAAAGTGTTTTTGCAACCTCCTTTCCATAACATCAGGTTCTGTATGGAGCCTGATCTTTGGCCATAGAAACTTCGCACGAAGAAACACTTATCATCAGCTCCTTGAAGACAAGTGACTGGTTTAAGTACCCTCTGTACTACTAGACAAGGAGTGTAGATCCTAGGACTAACTTTACTTATTCTGATCTTCTTTAACTTCCGGGAATGCAAAACCTACCTCAATAGTGCCCTTTGCCTTCCTTCTTCTTTTTTTTAAATCTTCAATATCTCTTTCTTCTAATTCTTACAGCAATTGTACCTAGAATCTAAATTGCTAAGGAAAGGTATGTATGGTATGTATAAACACATTGGGATACCTGCACTTTGAGTAAGAGAAGCTGAAGTTGGGGAGAAATCACAGAATTCCCCTCAGTTTATGACAGTCTGCTTTACCTTCTCCAGAAGGGAAGCAGATGAAGGTACCGTCCTTCCAGGTTGAAAGTTCTTGGCAAATCACATTTTTTATTCCCTAAATTCTTATTTACAGAGCACTTGCTATTGGCTTCTTTTTCTTCCTCTTCAGTACTAAAAATTGTTCTGCTTTATACTCTATTACTTTTACTTTTCTGTACCTCTATCAAATTCCTTTATTATACCCCATCTTCTCTTTTCTTCCTACTACAGATGTCTGTATTTTACCAGTCTCCAACCTGGCTTAACTATTTTATTTTTTATTTTTATTTTTATTTTTTTTTTTATTTTTTTTAAAGATTTTATTTATTCATTTGACAGAGAGAGAGAGATTACAAGTAGGCAGAGAGGCAGGCAGAGAGAGAGGAGAGAGGAGGAAGCAGGCTCCCCGCTGAGCAGAGAGCCCGATGTGGGCCTCGATCCCAGGACCCTGGGATCATGACCTGAGCCGAAGGCAGCGGCTTTAACCCACTGAGCCACCCAGGCGCCCTTAGCAATTGAAAGTACTACTATCCTTTTCTTTGGATCATTTAGAGACACCCTATCTATGAAGGACACCCTTACAAAACCTTCCAATGTGTTGCTAACAAAGGGGAGCTGTTGCAGGAGAAGGTTCTCAATGTTACCTTTTGGTTGTTGAATATAGGTAAGTTACTTTAGAATTCAGTAAATCCGGATTAAAGGAGTGCAGTTAATGCCAGCTGAATTTAAACCTCAGCTCCTGAGATCAGGGAAGAGATTGTAAACAAAAACTAGGAACTTATTCTTAAATGTAGCACTCTAGGGAGGCAGTTTGCATAGGGGTTAACAACAAAGGCATCTGGGTGGTGGAGTGGGTTAAGCTTCCGACTCTTCCTTTTGGCTCAGGTAGTGATCTCAGGGTCCTGGGATCAAGCCCTGCATCAGGGCTCCACACTTAGTGTGGAATCTGCTTGGGATTCCCTCCCCTCTTCCTCTGCCCCTCTCCATCCCAAGTGTTCACCTTCTCTCTCCCTCTCTCTCTTTCTCTTCCTAAAATAAATAAATAAATAAATAAATAAATCTTAAGAAAGAAAGAAACAAACACCCTAGAGCCAGAATGCCTGGGTTTGAATGCAATTTCATCACTTAATTGTGTGACTTTGGGCACCTTGCTTCCTTCCTTCCTTCCTTTCTCTTTAAGTTGTTTGTTTTTTTTTTAATTTAAAAAGAGAACACACGTGCAAGAAAGCACAAGCAAGTGTAGGAGCAGGGGGAGGGGGAGTGAGAGACTCTCAAGCAGACTCTGTACTGAGTGTGGAACCCAATGCAGGGCTTGATCCCAAGACCCTGAGATCATGACCTGAGTGGAAATCAAGAGTTGGCTGCTTAACCAACTGAGCCACCAAGGCGCCTCTTGGGCATCTTTCTTATCTTTTCTTTGCCTCAGCTTCCTCCAGTGTACACTGGAGGATACTTTTACCTCATGGGGTTGATACAAGGATTAAATTAGTTTATAAAAAGCACTTATTTTTGCCTGGCAATAGTAAGCAGCATATAAATGTCAGTTACGATTACTCAAAATTATAATAATGAATAGATCAAGGCCCCAGGAATACTTTGTTTTTTAGAAGCATGAGGTATTTTTTAATGTTTCTGATTTTTTGAAAGATCACAAATATGATCTGGATTACCCCCAAGAAAAAAGTTTGGCTTAATAACTGATTAATTAATTTTTTAAAAAGAAACCATTTTGTGTGACCCAGTACAGTGTAAAGTTCACTAACAGGAGATGTCTGGTTGGCATAAAAACCATTAAAGAAAATCTTGAGCATGATGTTAAACTCAACTCAGAAACACATGCTTTATATTATTGTCCTATCAGTTCTCAAGTTCCTGGCATGTCGCTGAAGCTGACTTTTTTTTTTTTTCAAGTAGTCATTCTCTCTTATTGCTTTTGACTTAGATAAACGACCTTCTAACTGACTATTGGGAAACTTTTCGTAGGCTTTATTTGTGATTGTTATTTAAAGTGATTGCTGTGAAAGACTGTCAAAATATCTTTAGCATTGTGCTTTTCAAAAAGAAAAGATAATTCCTTTGAAAATAATAATGAAAGGTTAATAGAATCCCAGATATAAGAAGGATAGGGTCTGTGAGCTCATGGATGGCATTCATCTGCCAAGACAGGGAAGTCTGTTTTAGGAGCTAACTGGTTTTGCTTGCTTGATACTGCTGAGTGCACTGGAGTTGCTACATTGGGGGCAAAGTGCACTGGGCTGTGGCCCAACAGATTACTCTTCTAGCCAGGAAGGACTGTGGCAGTTCTGCTTCCACAGTAATGGTGAAAGCTGGGGCGCCTGGGTGGCTCAGTGGGTTAAAGCCTCTGCCTTCTGTTCAGGTCATGATCTCAGGGTTCTGGGGTCGAGCCTCCCATTGGGCTCTCTGCTCAGCAGGGAGACTGCTTCCTCCTCTCTCTCTCTCTCTCTGCCTGCCTCTCTGCCTACTTGTGATCTCTCTGTCTCTGTGTCAAATGAATAAATAAAATCTTTAAAAAAAAATGGCGAGAGCACACCATCTCCTTGTCTGGCTTTTACTGAAGATGTGAGTGACTTGAATGACCTACTTGTTTATTATATATTAAATACAGGTACTGTTTTCAATAATATTTCTGAAATAAATATTTTACCTTTTAACAACTGCTGTTTTATGTTATTGTCTGTACATGAGTTATGACAGCTGATAGCCAATATGGAGATTAATGAAACATACAAAAATGAAGTGCAAATCTGCATTCTGAATTGAGAGCACTTTTATTTATTTATTTTTTAAAGATTTTACTTATTTATTTGACACAGAGAGAGAGATTACAAGTAGGCAGAGAGAGAGAGAGAGAGAGAGAGGAGGAAGCAGGCTCCCGCTGAGCAGAGAGCCAGATGAGGGGCTCGATCCCAGGACCCTGAGATCATGACCTGAGCTGAAGGCAGAGGCTTTAACCCACTGAGCCACCCAGGCGCCCCGAGAGCACTTTTAAAAGAATTTCAGCATTTATTACAAAAGTTAAATCTTCAGAATCTGAGAGGCAGCATGATCTGGTGGAGCAAATACAGGCTTAGGCGTCCTACCTTGTTTATTTCCTAGCCATCTGAGGCTACACCAGTTATGTAATCCTTCTAACTCTATTTCTATAACTTCTAACTTTTCTAACTAATTTCTAGCTAATTCTAACTTCTAATTCTAATTTCTAACTAATTTCTTCTAACTCTACTTCTAACTCTATTCCCCATTTCTATAAAATGGGGACAATACCCACCCTAAAACTTTGAAGAATTCAATTAGATACATATGTCAAAGAGTAACCACCTCA
This sequence comes from Ailurus styani, assembly GCA_002007465.1. Lineage (NCBI taxonomy): Eukaryota > Metazoa > Chordata > Mammalia > Carnivora > Ailuridae > Ailurus > Ailurus styani. The sequence continues at coordinate 199,956 of LNAC01000298.1, forward strand.
TGGAAAGAGGAAATTTTGTCTCTCCAAACTTCTGTTCAATTTCCCTCCCAGTGGAAAGAGAACCGAACACTAACTAACCTCTCAGAATAAAGGTTGAGGTTTTCAGTAAAAGAAAAATGTCATGTGCAAAATGATTACCAAGAAAGTATTTTATAGGTAGTGAGAGAGTCTTCCCTCTGTCACTTCAAAAATCACCTTATTTATTAATTCTGTGGTAACTAAAGTACAGAACTTGGAGGTTTTCCCTATTGTAATGAAAACACCATTTGTATAGGCAGCAAAGAGACCCAGGACCCTGAAAAAATTCTCTTATTCTGCAGGGGGAAAAAAATCCTCCATTAGGGATATTTACGCTGAGGTCACTAGGAACCCATTACACATTAAGTGGGCACCTTGTGTCTGTTTCCCAGGACCTGAACTCGGGCAAAGTCTTATTTGGGAATAAAGGTTTGAGTCAGGCTAATTCTAGAGGTCACTGAAGACCATCTTCGGGACCCAAGCTGTATTTAAATAAAATCGACCAGGGACAGATGATCTAAGTAGCCAAGGAGATGACAGGTGACCACCTTGTGGGCCTTCTACTTGAAAGCAGAAAGGAGCAGGCTGTAGGAACTGAGGGCTTCCCTTGGGGGGCCGGACATCCTCCTCGCCGCCTCCGGAGTTCCCTTCCCACTTCTCGAAACCCCAGGCCACGGGGCCGGTGAGACTGGCAGAGACCGGTCGAGCATAGCTCTCCCGCCGCGCTCCACTGGTATCCCCCGGGGAGGGCCTCCTGCACGCCCCCAACCGTGCGGCCCCGAGGGCCACGGAATGAGCATCTCTGCACCTAAAATTCAGCAGGACAGACTTAGAAACCCAGGTGCACGTTCACGGTAAAATCACTTGCAGCCATTACCCCCGGGGCCTGTGCATCTATTTAGAATTTGAGGAAATTCTTCAGAAACCAGCCACGGTAGGCGGCGGAGGCTTTCGGTGGAGGCAAAGTTCTCTCAGCCGTGGGCACGCGGTGGGAGTGGGTGGGTTGTGGAAAACCTCGGGGTCCTTTTCCAGTTCCCACTCTCCCAGCCTGACTTGCTTCTATCAATTCATTCCTAACGGTAATGTCAAAGTTGGGGAAAACAGTTTTTAAAACTCAGCATTCTACGACTACTGAGTTCCGGAAGAGCGCCGACTCCCTGGCCACTGCTCTACGCAAGGACTCAGACATGAACACCCACGAAGATCGGATAAAGGACCCAGCGCCGGGGGGAATGAAGTCCTTCGCTCGCCTTCACGTCACGCCCCCTGCCCCCGCTCCGCCTCTAGCCCCGCCCACCTTCTGGGCCCCGCCCCGCCCCTCCCCATGCGCGCAGCCCCTACGTCTTCTGTCCGAGGCCAGCTACGCCTCTGCCTGCACTGCGCCCTCCCGGCGTGGGGCGTCGCTGTATCGGCCTGCGCGTTCCACACAGACTCTGGCGCTCGGGCGGGGGCGGGAGGCGGAGCGGAGGCGTGGGGGCGGAGTCGCCGCAGTCTACAGGAGGCGGGCGGCCGGCGGCGTCCGAGTCGGTGGTCTCGGCGCCATGGCCGCCTCAGTATTCTGCTGCCTGCGGTGCTGCCGGGACGGCGGGACGGGACACATCCCTCTGAAGGAGATGCCGGCCGTGCAGCTGGACACGCAGCACATGGGTAAGGGCCCTCGTTTCCCCAGACCCAACGGCCCCCGCCGGGTGTGGCGCGGCGGGTTGGGGGCAGTGCGGGGTCAGGAGAGCCACACGCGGCCCTGCCCCTCCGGGCGCCGCCCCCCCGCTCCTCGCTCTGAGGTGCTGCCCTCGACCCGGTGTCGTCTCGCGGATCTCCTCCAGATGCCGGCCGACTCCACCTCGGCCCTGTTCTGTGTTCAAGGCTACGCAGCCCTGTCTGCCCCTGTCATCGGGAGCTGGTTGTGTGGACCTGCCTACCCATTTTCAGCGGAATCTCGGAGCAGCCGCCTCCCGAGACTCGTCAGCTGTCTCCAGACGAGGGAGCGCCTCTGGTGCTCCTACAGAGTTACTACTAAATTGCGTTTTTAAACAAGATTTCTAGCCAGAAGTGAATATTAAATATTAACATTCTTAGGGGAAAAAATAGCGAACTAAAAATTGTTTTTAATTTATCGGCATTTCTGTATTTAGCATCGCTAGTTTTTGACTAAGAGAAGTGAAACAAATTGACCTTGATTGTTGTATAATAAAAAACTTTACACAGTGTTTGCATTTTTTATATAGGAACAGATGTTGTCATTGTAAAAAATGGAAGAAGAATATGTGGAACAGGAGGTTGTTTAGCCAGTGCCCCTTTACATCAAAATAAAAGCTACTTTGAATTCAAAATCCAGTCCACAGGTTGGTATAATGGTCATTTACTATTAAAAGTACTAACTGTAAATATTAAGAGCAATTTTTGATGTATGAAAAAGATTAACGAGACAATAAAAAAGCACCAAGCTTATCTGGAAGAACTTTTTCCCCCCACCTCTTGTGTGATCCTGGTTAAAATAGTTAATTTAGTTATTGAATTATTTTAGGTTCAGTTTTGTTATCTATAAAATGGGATTACAGGAACTGCTTTTTCTGCTTCACATTAGTTATACTTGCAAGTGTGTTTTACACTACATCAGTGTAAGGCACTAGCATTATGAATGGCTGCTAGATGCGCCATTTCATTTGGACAAGCATTAGAGGTGTAGATTCTTGGCTATTTTATCTTAGGATAAAACCAATCTTATCCTGAATTTTTCCTCATAACTCTTGTTAAAATACCCAGATTCATTGTCTTCTGAAGCAAATTAGCAGATTTAGAATTCTAATGTCTATATTTCTCATTAAAAAACTTAGAGTTTTTTGAATCATACAACAGTTTTGCTTGAGTATTAGAATTGCAATTAGTTAACTTGTAGTTATATTGAATGTGGGGAAATATATTCTTTAAAGCTTTAATATAAAAAACTTTAGTGAAATAAAGCATGAATAATATAAGTATAGGTGTAGAATAGGAAAACTAAAGGGTAGTAAATTAATCATACTCTTACTTGACAAGCTTGAATGATAGAAAACATCCTTCAGGGGCTTATTTTCTAAATTAATTTAAAATATTGATTTTCTTAAGTATATGAAATAAATATGAAATTTCCCTTCATTTCATTCTTTTATGAGATAGTTGCAGAATGTCTCTGGTTACTAAAATCTTCTCAAGTGCAACCTACTTTTTCTCAAGAGAAGCAACTATTTTCTTGAGCCTTAAATCCAGTACAAATTTTTATGTGGATTTTCTGTAAAGGATGGCATCCTCAGTGACATCTCTAGAATAAATACATTGGAGTTTGTAAATTGATCTCTCAATGAAAGCTTGAGACAGTTACGCCAAAGTGTATCACAGCATGCACAGTTCTTTAGGAGTAAGGAGACTCTATAACCCTGTCTAGAACTGTTGTCCCATGAAATTAGTATTATCACCTTCTGTCACTCTTAAAATTGTCCCACTCTGGAAGATAAGTTATATAGTAAGATTATTTAGGAAGCCCAGACAGTGATATCCAGACATGCAACTTTATGATAGTTTTGCTCAATTCAGAAAAATTGATTGGCAACATGATCTTCAAACCGTTTTCTTCCATTTATAGATTTTTCTCCTAACTGATTTTGATAAAAACTGAGAAGGAAACAGTTTGAAACAAAATCCAGAGCTCTAGGTGTTCTCTTTGGCTGGTTAAGAGGAGAGCTGCTTGCTTAAAATCAGTTTAGACCAAAAGGTTTTAAACTCACTGATTTAAGGTATGGGTAAGAAAACCATTTTGTACTTCATCATTAATTTTCTCTTCTTTGTGGTATTGACCAGGTCTTTGTTATTTGTCACACATTATAGATGCAAAAACTAAAGACTAATAACACTTCTCTGAGGTAGTGCTTGACTAGAACCCTCGGCCATTTAAATTAATAGTGGAGCTTTTTCAAAAGGTCTTTTAGAGAATAGTGATGATAATAGCTAACGTCTTTTTAAAAAAAATGCTCTGCTTTACTTAACCAATTTTGGGGGGAATACTTACACTGTTTCAAGTGTTTACTTAGTGACCTTGCTCTATCTTTTAATATCCCTTCGAAGTAAGTACTGTTAGAACCCCAAGTTCACAGGGGAAAGACAGGTTAAATACCTTGCCCAGGTCACCTAGTTAAACCAAAGTTTAACCTAGGATGTACAGATTCAGGACCCACTCTTATCTCCTACATTGTACTCCATCTGTAGAGAACATAGGGTAGTTTGCCAACTACTTTTAAAAGATTTGTTTTTTAAAAAATTAATAAAAAATAGTTTAGTGATAGTACATGACTTGTTTTAAAGACAACTTACACTCTTAAAAACAACCCCTTCTTTCATATTTGCATTCTTCAGATTTTGGGGGCATTTAAACTATTATTTTTTAGGAATATGGGGTATTGGCGTTGCAACTCAGAAAGTTAACTTGAATCAGATTCCTCTTGGCCGAGATGTGCACAGTCTGGTGATGAGGAATGATGGAGCCCTATACCACAACAACGAGGAGAAAAATAGGCTGCCAGCAAATAGTCTTCCGCAGGAGGGAGATGTAGTGGTAAGTTTACTTGTGAAATTGTTTTCCACTGTAAATTATTAAAGTTGAACTGCTTTTAGTTATATAGTTTTGCCTGGGAGTTTGTGGTTTGAATTCTGAAGCACTGGGATTGGATATAATGAGGTGGTACACATTCCAAAGAGAACACTTCGTGTAGATACTGCTACTTTACCAAACTACTCTCCTTTCTAGAGCTGTCGCCAGTCAGAAAAATCAGCGTGAGCCCTTATTTCCATTCAAGAGAATTAATGACAGGTTGGCTGCTTATCAACATTTCCTGCTTCTCTCACATCAGAGAAATCTTGGCCCACAATTTTAAAAGTTTGCTGACATTCATGTTAGAAAATAGGTATTTTTGCAAATAGAGATCTCCCAGAGAAAATTTTGACATTTATTGCAGGCATACCTTGGACATACTGTGGGTTTGGTTTGAGACTGCTGCAATAAAGCAAGTCAAATGAGGTTTTTGGTGTCCCAGTCAATATATATGCTTACACTACACTGTAGTCTTTTAAGTGTATAATAGCATTATGTTTAAAAAAATGAATGTACCTTAATCTAAAAATACTTTATTGCTAAAAAATGCTAACCATCATCTGTACTTTTAGTGAGTCATAATCTTTTTGCTGATGGAGGGTCTTGCCTCAGTGTTGATGGCTTCTGACTGAGCGGGATGGTGGTTGCTGAAAATTGGGGTGGCCGTCACGATTTCTTAAAAGAAGACAACTGCATTTTGCTGCAAAGATTGATCCTTCTTTTCATTAACAATTTCTCTATGACATATGATGCTTTTTGATAGCAGTTTGCCCAAAGTAGAACTTCTTTTAAAATTAAGAGTCAATTCTGTCAAACCCTGCTGCTGCCTCATCAACTAAGTTTATATAATATCTTAAATACTTTGTTGTCATTTCAACAATCTTCATAGCATCTTCACCAAGAATAAATTTTATCTCAAGAAACCACTTTCTTTGCTCATCCACAAGAAGCAACTCTTCATCCACTAAAGTTTTATCATGAGGTTGCAGCAATTCAGTCATATCTTCAGGCTCCACTTCTAATTCTAGTTCTCTTGCTGTTTCCACCACCTCCACAGTTCATGCCTCTACTGAGATCTTGAAACCCTCAAAGTCATTCATGAGGGTTGAATCAACTTCTTCCAGACTCCTGTTAATGTTGATATTTTGATTTCTCCCCATGAACCATGAATATTCTTTATTTTCTTAAGTAGAAAAAAACACGGGGCTTGAACTCACGACCCTGAGATCAAGATCTGAGCTGAGACCAAGAGTCGGATGCTTAAATGACTGAGCCACCCAGGCATCCTGAATCATGAATGTTCCTAAGGGCATCTAGAATGGTGACTCCTTTTCAGAAGATTTTCAGTTTACTTTGCTGAGATCCTTCAGAAGAAAAGCCTTACGAAATGTATTTTTTAAGTAGTAAGACTTGAAAGTTGAAATTATTCCTTGATCCATGGGCTGCTGGATCAAGGAATCCAATCCAATGGATGCTGTGTTAGCAGGCGTGAAAACAGCATTAATCTCATTGTATATCTCTATCAGAGCTTTTGGGTGAACAGATAAATGCATTGGCAGGGAGCAGTGATACTTTGAAAGGAGTCCTTTTTTTTGGAGCAGTAGGTCTCAACTGTGGGCTTAAAATATTCAGTAAACCATGATGTAAACAGGTGTGTTGTTATCCAGGCTTTATTTTTCCATTTATAGAGCACACAGAGTAGATTTAACATCATTCTTAAGGGCCCTAGGTTTTTTGGAATGGTCAGTAAGCATTGGCTCCAACTGAAAGTCACCAGCTACTTAGCCCCTAACAGGAGAATCAGCCTGTCCTTTGAAGCTTTGAAGTCAGGGATTGACTTCTCCTGTCTAGCTCCGAAAATCCTAGATGGCATCTTCTTCCGGTATAAGGCTATTTCGTCCACACTGAAAATCTGTTGTTCAGTGTAGCCACCTTCACTTGATTATATCTCCTGGATAACTTGCTGCTTCACCTTGCACTTTTGTGTTACAGGAATGGCCTTTTTCCTTAAACTTCATGAACCAGCTTCTGCTAGCTTCCAATTTTTCTTTTATAGCTTCCTCACCTCTCTTAGCCTTCGTAGAAATTGAAGAGAGCTAGGGCCTTGTTCTGAATTAGGCTTTGGGTTAGGGCAGTATTATGGCTTATTTGATCTTCTAAGCAGACCATCAAAATTTCTCTGTATCAGCAGTAAGTTTGTTTTGCTCTATTTGTGTGTTCACTGGAATAACACTTTTAATTTTCTTCAAGAAGTTTTCCTTTGTATTCACAACATAGCTAATCTTCTGGTGCAAGAGGCCTAGCTTTTGGCCTGTCTTGGCTTTCTACATCCCTTCCTCACTGAGCTTAATCATTTCTGACTTTTGATTTAAAGTGAGAGATGTGTGACTTCCTTGCACTTGAACACTTAGAGGCCATTGTAGGGTTATTAATTGGCCTACTTTCAATATTGTGTCTAAGGGAATAAAAAGGCCAGAGGAGAGGGGGAGAGACAGGAACACCTAGTCAGTGGAGCAGTTAAAACTCATACATTTATCGAATGGTCTTATATGGGCATGGTTTGTGGCACTCCAAAGTAATTGCAGTAGTAACATGAAAGATCAGTGAACACAGATCACCTTAACAAATAAAACAATGAAGAACTTTGAAATGTTGCAAGAACTACCAAAATATGACCCAGAGACTTGAAGTGAGCAAACACTGTTGGGAAAATGGCACCAGTAGACTTGCTCAACACATGGTTCCCACATGCCTTTAGTGTATAAAAAATGCACTGTTTAGTGCAATAAAACAAGATATGCCTGTATTTAATTTGTTATGAACTTCTGTTAAAGAATTACAGCATTTTATTAGGAGTGATGATTCTCATTAATAATCTTATTAAATTTCTTCACTTTGAGAACTCTTCAAAGAACCGGACTCAAAATCCTAAGGTTTGATTGGAGAGAAGTTTTTTTTTGGTTTTTGTTTTTAAGATTTTATTTATTTGACACAGAGAGAGAGAGAGCGATCACAAGTAGGCAGACAGGCAGGCAGAGAGAGAGAGGAGGAAGCAGGCTCCCCGCTGAGTAGGGAACCTGATGTGGGCCTCGACCCCAGGACCCTGAGATCATGACCTGAGCCGAAGGCAGAGGCTTTAGCCCGCTGAGCCACCCAGGCGCCCTGGAGAGAAGTTTTTTTGGAAGGCAGGGGATAGAAAGAGTTACATATTTTAAGACTGCTCTGTGTTTATTCCCAACTAATATATTTAAGTCTTTGCCAAAGCTACCTGTTGAAAATGTATTCCATAGATTCCTTTCTGATCTCCCAGTTACTTCTTAAATGGCATTATCCAAGAACCTTATACACTGGGTTCAGGCTATTAGCTACTGATTGAGAACAGTGTCCTAGGATCTACTTCAGCGAAGATGCCCTTATACATAGAACTTGTGTTCCTGGCTGTGGTACCAAGGTGAAAGGAATCTACATAATGAGGGAAAGTTTCTAATAAAAAGATGACACAGGGTAACTCCAGGTTATTAAAAAAAAAATACAGGGAGGGAAGAATAATGAAACAAGATGGGATGGGGAAGGAGACAAACCATAAGAGACTTCTAATCTCATAAAACAAACTGAGGGTTACTGGGGGGTGGGAGGGTAGGGATAGGGTGGATGGGTTATGGACATTGGGGAGGGTTTGTGCTTTGGTGAATGCTGTGAAAGATGTAAGCCTGATGATTCACAGACCTGTACCCCTTGGGCAAATAATAAAAATAAAATTAAAAAAAAATACAGTATTTTGGTGAAAAGAAAGAGAGATGTGGAAACTAAGATTTTTAACTGTGGTCTGATCTTTCATTTTTCTTAAAGGTTTATTTTAGGGAGCGAGTGGTGATTTATTTATCTATTTGGGGGAGGGCAGAGGGAAAGGGAGAGAGAGAGACCTTCAAGCAGACTTCCCGCTGAGCACAGTGTCCGATGCGGGGTTCAGTCCATGACCCTGAGATCATAACCTGAGCCAAAAATCAAGAGTCAGACGCTTAAGCAACCGAGGCACCCAGATGCCCCTGATCTTTCTTTTCTTTTCTACAATTTAAAAAATATGAAGAACATTTAGTTTTGTTTTGCTTTTTTTAAAGAGGGAGAGAGAGAGAATTTTAAGCAGGTTTCACATCCAGCATGGAGTCCGACATAGGGCTCAATGTCATGACCCTGAGATCATGACCTAAGCCAAAACCAAGAGTTAAGACACTTAACCTACTGAGCCACCCATGCTACCCTAGTTTTTAAATAGGTAAATTGTTGAAAGAGTTTGGGGGGGAAAAATGCCTGTTTTAGGAGACAAAAGGCATAAACCATTTTTAAATCTGCTTTTCCCTGTTCTTTTTGAATAGTTGGCTTTGTATTTGTAGATCATTGCCAGATGTCCATAATATGGAACACCCTTATTCAAATGGATATTTCTTAAAGGGAAGTCTTGAAGTCAAGTCGATGCTATCAACCTGTTTACACTAGATAAAATTCAAACATAAGGATAATCAGTAACAAATGTTTTTCTTTGTTGTTGAACTTCTGTGTGTTGTTCTTGCCTTTCTATCTCATTTATTGAGATAACTGTTATCACAAATTGACAGATTTAAGAATGTCATTTTTAGTCCATCAGCTTTATTAAATTAAACTTTGAGTTTTCATATCCATTCTGGTATAAGGAGGACTTTAGAAAGGGCGAAATATATGCAGAGTCAAGAAAAGTAAAACATTACCCTACCATATTACTTTTATACTCCTAGTTCAAACTTTTAAGAACAAATTTTACCAAATTGCTGACAGTGGCATAGGAAAAGTAGAAGGATTTAAGGCAGGAAAAACATTCTCATATGTGCAGAATTTCAGTCATATACCATTCCCTGAGGAGAAATCAGGAAAAATAAGCTGTCAACATCTGACCCACAGGGCCTACTATAGCATTAGGAAGCCATACCTGGCTTATACTTATTTTTTCCTTTTATACGTAGTTTTGAGAAGTGGAAATTATAGTCTAAAATTGCATTTTTCAGTTTAATTTCAAGAAGTTTTATTAACATTCTACATAATAATAGTGATAATAATAGCAGACACTTCTCTCACATTTATTATGGGCCAGGCACTGTTTTAAATGCCTGGCAGGGATTAAAGTGTTTAATCCTTGTAATGACTCTATAAAATAGTATTATTATTACCATTTCATAGATTAGGAGAAGTTAAGTAACTTCATTTATGGAGGGATCCTGGAGCATAATACAGGCAGCTTAATTATAGAGTCTCTTCACTGAACATGCAAACAATTATCGATAAATGCCTTGAACACGTCAGATTTTTTGGTATCATTATGGTGGAATGAAACCTAGTTTCTGGATCATATAAAAGTACAGATTAAGTTAGAAATAATTGAACTAAACTTTGCTTATAGGAGTTGGGGGTTCTTACATCCTTTCTCACTTCTTTCTTTAGTATTGGGATTTTGCCATGATGCTGCAGGTTTGGCTCAATACCTGCTGGCTTGCAGTAGGTTATGCTGCCACTAGGTGGTGAAGGGTGACTGGATTACAAAGCACTGCTCTGAACTAGATAACCCTGTAAGGTGTTCCTATAAAGAGAGGACACGTTGTTTTTGTGTAATTTTGTTTTTGTTTTTTTTTAAATGAAAAAAGCCCTCGTCATTACAAAAACTAATCCCAGCCATCAGTTAGCTTTATTATTATATTTAAATACATAAACTGAAATGAAACCATCTATCTCAATGTTTCTTAACTATTAAAAAATTATTCTTCAACCCTGGCTTTGCTGAGATTTGAGGAGATTTTTTTAAAAGATTTATTTATATATTTTAGAGAGAGAGCCAGATTCCCTGCTGAGCGCAAAGCTTGATCCCAGGACTCATGAGATCATGACCTGAGCTAAAAAAAACCCAAGAGACTTCACCGCCTGAGCCACCCAGGTGCCCCAGGAGAATCTTTTGTAGCACTTAACACACTGACTCTTCTGGGCCTTTGTTTTAAGGAGAAAGTGAAGGATCATCTGTAAGATCTTTTTCTACCTCTATAAGTTTTTTTTTCTTTTTTTTTTTTCAAAGATTTTATTTATTTACCAGAGAGGGAGAAAGAGAGAGAGAGAGCACCAGAGTACAAGCGGGGGTGAGGGAGAGGCAGTAGGCAGAGGGAGAAGCAGGCTTCTTGCTGAGCAGGGAGCCCAATACAGGACTCGATCCCAGGACCCTGGGATCATGACCTGAGCCAAAGGCAGATGCTTAACCTACAGAGCCACCCAGGTGTCCCAATCTACCACTAAAAGTTTTTTAAGTTGGTATATCCACAGTCAGAAATCCTTGGAGTGGTCTTCTTGGTTTGTGATGATTTCGCTATTGAAAGTTCTCTGCTGTCTATCTTAATTCTTCAAATTAAGAATTTCTGGCAGCAGTTAGTATCTACTGTATAAAGGTTTAAAGAGAGAGGTAGTATGGCATGGCAAGTAAAGTAAGTATTCTGAAGCCATATTGCATGGGTTTAAATCCCAGCTCTGCCGCTTCCTAGTTCTGTAACTTAAATAAATTATTTAGTCTTTTTTTGCTTTAGCTACTTCCTCTGTAAAATGGGGATAATAGTAATAATAATACCTACCTTGTTGTGAGGACTAAATATGAAGTACTTAGAATAGTGCTTGGTACATAATACAGGCTTTCAAAGTATTTTCCAGCATTTTAATAATAATAACTTTATTATTAGTTTTGACTATTGCACCGTCAATAACTTTAAGATATACAGACTGATCTATTTTTATTCCACTTTTTTTTAACTCTTTTGAGCTATTGTTTTTCTGTTTATCAACTTGATACTAGCTACCAATTACATTCCATTGTAAACACTAGCTTTACCTTGGTAATACATTTGATATATTTGAAAGCAAGGTAAAGAGATGGAAATGTATTTCTTTTCAGAAATAAGTTCTGTAAAGATACTTCTTCATGACTTGAGAACAGTGACAGATAGTAAGCCCTAATGCTGAAAACCTCATTGTTTTTCCCCCTTAAGATCAAATTCTATAGAGAGCAGTGTTTTCTGTATGACTTTTAAAGGTCTCTCTGGGGGTGCCCAGGTGACTCAGTCGATTAAGTATCTGACTCTTGGTTCCGGCTTAGGTCATTATCTTAGGGTCATGAGACCGAGCCATGCCTCAAGCCCTGCATTGGGCTCTGCGCTCAGTGGGGCGTCTACTCTCTCTCTCTCTCTCTTTACCTCTCTCTCCCTCTCCTCCTCCCCCCAATGTACTTGCTCTTTCTCAAATAAATTTAAAAAAAAACAAGGTCTCTCTGTACATGGCAAGCCGTACTTACATCATCTTAATATTCACAATATAAAATTCAGATTATATGAATATAATACTTGGCATCAAACTATTCTCATTTGTTTTACCTCTAATGTAAATTCTTGGAACTTTACCTGACTTTTCCCCCATGTAATCACCACTACTTTTTTTTTTTATCTCAGTTCAAGCAGAACTCCATCAAATTGTAACCCCTTAATGAAAGCTCTTGCAACACAATTATAAAGTTTTTTCTATGCTTCCCAGTGGGTGCTTTCTGACTATTTAGGCTTTTTATGGAACATTTATATTTTTACTTTTTAATATATTCTTTCCTTCCTAGGGTATTACATATGACCATGTAGAATTAAATGTATATTTGAATGGAAAAAATATGCATTGTCCAGCATCAGGTATACGAGGGACAGTGTATCCAGTTGTTTATGGTAAGCTAAAATATTTTTAAATATTATTATTGTATATGTTAACTTTTACTTGACATTTTCATTAACTTTCTATCATTCAAAAATCTGGAAGTTAACAAGGACCTCTTTTATATGAAATGTACACAGTAGGGTATCAGAGTCCCACTTTGTAGGACTAAGGAAGTTTTTTACTCCCCATGTATTAAACATCTTTTTCCAAATACAACAATTATACTTAAATATGCAATAACTATACTCCCTTTTTTAATCATGTAGTCTTATATTCTAGAAAATTCCAAAGAGCTTTGCTGCCAAAGCTCTTTCTACCAGTTATTAGGGAGATTTAGGTGACCAGGAAATGTAATTGTAAAGAATATTTTGGAACCAGGGATGGGAATTTTATATAGACTGAGCATTAGTTACCTTTATAAAGTTACCTAAGTTTTAAAACTTTTCTGAGAGAAATTGTGATTGAAACTGTTTCATATTGATTGTTTTGCTTTTGGTGGTTATGTATATGTATGTACTATAATTTCTGTACAAGTGCATCCTCCCAAGAATTGGGTTACTTAAGAGATAACTCTATACCATTTAATTATGGTAATTTTTATTATAGAAAAACTCAAATATGCATAGAAGCAAAGAAAATGGTATAATGAACCCTCATGTACCCATCACCCAACTTCAGACAGTTATCAGCTTGGAGCCTGTAGGGTCTCATCTACCCCACTAATGCTTATACTCTTTCTGTTTTTCACCTTCCCTCCTGGGATTGTTTTGAAGCAACTGACAGATGTTATTATCATTTTATTCATAAATATTTCATACGTATCTCTAAAAAATAAGTTGCCTCTTTATAAAAAATAAACATAAGCACAGTGTCTTTATCCCTCTAGTCTGCTTTATTTTTTATGTTACCAAGATTAAATCAACAAGTGTATTATTTTTCTGCCTATGGTTTTAGTAATCTAAAAATATTTTCTCATTTAATTACTTTAGAGCCATTATAAGAACTAATTATTAATTGTTATAGTAATTTACTAGAAAGGTAGCAGTGTTAGTGTGATAGACTAGAATGTCAGAAAAGTATACAAATAACAAATATAAATATTTAATAATATGATAATAAAAACTAAAGCTTATGCTTTACTTTTTAGTTCTTTTCATTAGTCTTTTCTCCCAAAAATTATTTTTCAGTGATTTTCCGTTCTCTATCTTTGCATATAAAAATGTATTTTTAGGGGTGCCTGGGTGGCTCAGTCAGTTAAGCGGCTGCCTTCAGCTCAGGTCATGATCCCAGGGTCCTGGGATCGAGCCCTGCATCGTGCTCCCTGCTAAGCAGAGAGCCTGCTTCTCCCTCTCCCTCTCCCTCTGTCTGCCACACTGCCTACTTGTGCTCTTTCTCTCTATATCTCTCTCAAATAAAAAATAAATAAGTGTATTTTTAAGTTTGATTTTGGTTAGTTTCTTTGCCATATTGGGTAAAGCAATTCCTTTACTTAAATGGAAATATAGCTTAATATTCTAAATAATTTAGTCTGAGAAATGAAATAAATATCAAATTATAGAAGTGAGTGTAGCAAGTACAGTTTTATTCCAAATTGTTTCTTTGATTTAGCATACTTTTTAATGTAAAGTTATAGTTAGTGAATTATATAAAGTATATATAAAGTATATAAGTTAAAAAAAATAAAAAATAAAGTATATAAGTTGACATTGATAAGTCAGTTAAATTATGCCAATTATTTTAATGGTCTGATAATATCAGAGATAAAAATTAAACTTAAGGGATGCCTGACTGGCTTAGTCAGTAGGGCATCTGACTCTTTATCTAGGGGTGATGAATTTGAGCCCCCTGTTGGGTGTAGAGATTATTAATACATACATACATACATACATACATGAAAATAAAACTTAAATTCCTTTACCTTTTGTCCTCCATCCCATCCCTAATCCTAGATCCATCCAGTCATTCATTTTGTCAGTTCTTACACTCATACTATGGAGAGAAAAAGCCATATCACACTGAAGAAAAGTGTCATTACAAAATTATGCCTTCCAACCTAAGTTCTCAACATTTGTGGCAATTCTTTTACAGCAATTCTTTTACATTTCTGCACATTCCAGACCTTCGCCATACTTCTTGAATTCCCTCCTCATTATCCACAGATGACCTTACCTTCTACTCTATAAAGAAATAGGCTATCAATAGTGAACTCCACTTTCCTACCCCTGCCCTCCTGAAGCTTTTCTCAATCAAATCCAATCTTTCCTTCTTTCTGTCCCATCTTAGATGAAGTGGTATCCTTCATGTTAAAAAAATAAAACACTGTACAGTCTTGATTTCAAACTCCCCAACTATGGGACTTCACTTTGTCACTTATTTCACTCTTATGTCATGTAAGGAACCTCTCTCTCCAATGCCTGTAAATATTCTGAGTCATTCTTATCCCAAAAATACCCTTCCTAAACTCATAGCCTCAGTAGCCCTACGTTTAGCTTTCTTTATCCAGCTGCAGTACTAATGGTACCACTTACTGTATCATTCAGTTGTTCTTCAGCCCCGCCTCACTGCCTTTACCACCACTTCACTGAAACCAACCATTAAAATCTCTACTGGAGGGCGCCTGGGTGGCTCAGTGGGTTAAAGCCTCTGCTTTCAGCTCAGGTCATGATCTCAGCATCTGGGATCGAGGCCCGCATCCGGCTCTCTGCTCAGCAGGGAGCCTGCTTCCTCCTCTCCCTGTCTCTCTGCCTGCCTCTCTGCCTACTTGTAATCTCTCTCTCTCTCTGTGTCAAATAAATAAATAAAATCTTTAAAAAAAAAATCTCTACTGGTTTCACAAATGGCAAATGCAGTACTTAACTTTTTTCTGCATTATTATGAAATATAAAATATTTAGTGATGTACATTTAATATATGTGTACAGTTTAACAAGTAGCTATGAAGTGAACACTCATGTCATTACCAGAATCAGCGTAATGAACGTATTCATCACCCCTAAAATTTTCTCCTATTCCTTTGTAATCCTTCCTGCTTACCACTCCCCACCCCAGCCCCAACCAACCCTGATCTGCTTTCTGTCACTACAGATAATCTGAATTATAAAATTTGTATTCTTTTTCTGTGTGGCTTCTCTCAACATAATTATTTTAAGATTGATCCATGTTGTAGAATGTGTCAATAAGTCATTCATTTTTATTGCCAAGTAGTATGTGTAGTTCATTGCTTATATCATAATTTGTTTTTCCCTTTGCCTGTGAATGGATATTTAAGTTGTTTCCAGTTTGGGGCCATTACAAATAAAGCTGCTATGAACATTCATGTACAAGTCTTTGTTTGGATATATGTGTTTATTTCTCTCTGATAAATGCTGGTAAAAAGATGTAGAAGCTGAATAAGGCCTACAGTCTAGTTAACAGTACTTTGTCGATGTCGTTTTTCCTGTTTTGATATGGTACTGTGGTTATGTAAGATGTTACCACTAGGGGAAGCTGGATGAAGAGTACAGAGAACTCTTTATTTTTGCAACCTTTTCTGAATCTATAATCTTTTCAAAATAATTTTTAAAAAGTAACACATCTTACTGTGTAAAATTGAGAAAATACAGGTAGGCAAATAAATTAAAAGTACTCATATTCACACTTTCTAATTATTAGTATTATTTTGATGTATATCTTTTCAGTGTTTTTAATTTTACTTCATTGTGGTTATTTTTACCCAGTAAGATTATGTTTTGTAACCTGGCCAGGAGATGTATTTATTCTTTTTGCCTGTTAATATTATGGTATTATGAAAACACTGTTTTATACTTATGTATTCTTGTGAATTAAGATGTTAGCTTCTAATTTCTTTCTTTCTTTTTCTGTCTTTAGTTGATGACAGTGCAATTTTGGATTGCCAGTTCAGTGAATTTTATCATACTCCTCCACCTGGTTTTGAAAAAATATTATTTGAACAGCAGATCTTCTGAATGTATTAGTTTTCGAAACTTGTGTTTCTGTACTTTTAAAAGTGTTTACCATTTAATAAAGCTTTACCTGGCCTGTAGATGAAAATATATTCTTAAAAATATGCCTGTTAAAGTTTTTCAAGGAACCAGTATATTCAAGATACCATCTGGAAATTGTGATTTAAAATACTTCTGTTTTGTGAGGTGAAATCAGCATTTGGGGCAGTTTATTTAATTCTTATTTAAATAAGTATAACTATGGGTTTGATTAACAGTATTAAGTGGAAAAATGTATATAGATATTTAAAAGGGAATATTTCTTACATAAAATATTTGTTTTTATAATAGAGATGTAGAGTTGGGTGGGTTTTTCTCATTCTGAAATTTAGACCTCATTAACTATTTTAAGTCTACGGTCTAATTTGTGTCTGAGTGTTCTTTTTTATATAGAGTATAACAAAGTGATAGAAAATATATTATTGGCAACTTCTTTTTTGGTGATTTATTTACTGTGAAATGCACCACTTTTCGTAAACTTAAAATTGCTTACTTTGTATGTCATTGCTTTTAATTTGCTTTGTGAAAGGAGGTAAATGTTTGAGTAACTGTCAGAGCATTTGCTGAAGACCATCATGCTGTGTTACTTCAATATGAGAGTAAGTAGCGGTTGATTGGCCATGTAGTATACACTGGCCGACATTTAGAATAGTACGATGCTTTAAACTTAAATGTAAATGAGATTATTCTTTTAAGAACTTTTATTTAAATGTGTGTTTTTCTGTAAGGAATAATAAAATAATAGTAATTAAGGATATTTAGTACTATATTAAATACATGTTCTTCTTGTTTTGTTAATTGTACATTAAATTCACTTCATCCTTGATTATTTCAGAAGTTCAGAGAAAGTGAGTCCTTTCCATGACCCTGACCCTCTGTCAGGTCTTCAGTAAAGATTCCTTCAATACTCGGGCGCCTGGGTGGCTCAGTGGGTTAAAGCCGCTGCCTTCGGCTCAGGTCATGATCCCAGGGTCCTGGGATCGAGGCCCACATCGGGCTCTCTGCTCGGCAGGGATCCTGCTTCCTCCTCTCTCCTCTCTCTCTGCCTGCCTCTCTGCCTACTTGTAATCTCTCTCTCTCTGTCAAATAAATAAATAAAAAAAATCTTTAAAAAAAAAAAAAAAAAAAAAAAAGATTCCTTCAATACTCTATGAACCTGAACTAATCACTGTATACACTCTGGTACAGTCTCCTTTTCTAGTGAGCCAAGGATATGTTTGTTTCACTCCTTTGTCAACAAGGAGCAGTATGTTGTACTAGAAAACCATGGGCGTTAGAATCAGAAATCTGAATTGTAATTTTGCTGTCTAATCCCGTTACCTCCTCAGCTGAGTTCTTAGCTCCCCTGAGTTCAGGTGCACCATTTAGAAAAGGGATACTCATACTTGGTTGATAAGATTCTGTAACTAGTTAAATAAGGTAATACATGTAAAACACCTGAATCACCATTGGCACTTAATAAATGTAGTTTCCTTGCTGACTCTTAAGCAGTGGTTTTCGTAGTGTCCTCAGACCAGCCGCCTCAGGAACTTGTTAGAAATGCATATTCTCAGACCCTGCTCCAGACCCACTGAATCAGAAACCACTGGGGATGGCACCCAGGAATCTGTTTGAACAAGGCTTTCAGGTGATTCTAAATCACGCTAAAGCTTGAGAACCACTGTTCAGGAGAGAATGATTGCCTACTATGAATTTTCTAAGAATTTAAGACTATTTTTGACCCATAGGCAAGAGAATCCTGCAGAGTTTATTATTTATTTGGTAGATGAAAATGTGACAGTATGCTTTGAAAACATAAATATACTTGAGTAAATTTATTTATATAAAATCCATATTTACCTCTGAAGATACAGAATTGAACTACCTATATTATTTATGCATTTTTATCTGACTTTCTGAATCTTAATTCGTAAAGAACATACTTTGGAAAGTGAATTGAAATGACTACTGTTTGCTGTCTTTATAATGTTATCTACCTCTTAGTTATTTTTTTTAAAGCCAATGTTTTTTTAATCATCCTGTTCTTTTTTCAAGACTTATCTTTTCTGCCTCTACTCATATGGAATAGGCATAATACTAAAATGATACATGAGTTGTGCCATATCCATGACAACAGTTTGATGAAGTCTAGATGTGTTTTTAATCTGAAGTTATCTAAGTCCTCTTAGGAAAATTACCTCCCTAAACCTATAACCTCAATCTAATCTTAAGGAAGACATCAGACAAATTCCAGTAGAGGGGCATCCTACAAAATCTTGAACAGTACTCCAAACTGTCAAGGCCATCAAAAAGGAAAGTCCGAAAACTGTCATACCCAAGAGGAACTGAGCCCAAAGGGACATAACAGGTAAATGTACTATGGGGTCCAGGAAGAGAGAAAAGGTGTTAGGTAAAAACTAAGGAAGTATGAATAAACTGTGGATTTTAATAATAAAGTATCAATATTCATGTATTAACTATAACAAATGTATCCTGTTAAGATGTTAATAATGGGAGAAACTGGGAAGGAATATGTGGAAATTCTGTACTACTCAATCCTGTAAATCTAAGCTATTCAAAAAAATAAAGTCTTAAAAAATTATATTGATGGGGTGCCTGGCTGGCTCAGAAGAGTATGCAACTCTTGATCTCATGGTCGTGAGTTTGAGCCCCACATTGGGTGTAGAGATTAAATACATATACAAAAAAAAATTACATTGAGCTAGGAGAAATTAAAAATAAAGCCTTTCATGAAGCCATCATGACTAACATTAGTACAGTATAAACCCATACCTTAAATATTTAATGAGAGCATAATATAGGCCTAGATAGGACACAAAACACACAAAGACCTACATTTGTTCCTGGCTGAAGAGACGGTGTCCAATGTCTTGATTCTGTATATTGCAAAAATCCATCTGTTCATACTAGTGCAATTTTCCATACTTAGACTGAAAATTATTATCCATGGTATTTCAATGATTAAAAATTGATTTAAATATTGGATTTGTAATGTTAGATATGTGAGACCAATGAAAATCTTTGATCAGTTTACATATTAGAAGCCAGAAAAAAGGGGTGCCTGGGTGGCTTAATTGGTTAAGTGTCTGCCTTTGGCTCAGGTCATGATCTCAGGGTCCTGGGATTGAGCCCCACATTGAGCTCTCTCCTCAGTGGGGAGTCTTCTTGTCCCTCTCCTCCCTGCTCATGCTCTCTCTCTCTCTCTCAAATAAATAAAATCTTAAAAGCCAGAAAAAGCAAATTTGGCTTTTAATTGCCTTTGGCTCATTCTTAAGATAATATGAACATATTTTAAACTTAGATTATAGACTGTTATACATTAACTTCAGAATGGTATAAAACGTAATTTGAATTAGGGCTTTTCTAAATCATTAACAAAGACATGCATGATTTTGTTGCTCAGATCTTTATATGTTTATTTTCTAATATAAGTAGTTATGGATAACAAAAGCATAGCTGGAAATGTAAGTGAGATCTTGGACAAGTTTTGATAAAATACATTAAATCAACTTCTTTTAGATAATGCAAAACACTAGATAGGATTGTGAGAAGAAATCTCTAATCAAAACTAGAATTTCCCTGTACACAAATATATAACCAAACATAGTACTCATAAATGGAATATAATCAACTACCACTTATATTAATTTGCATTAATTATGCAACCTGGCAGGGAAATACTGTTGGGAGCTAATTGGGCTATTCACATGAATGAGTGGAAACATAATGGTAGAATCAATTATCTGTCATTCTTCCATGTGCTGAATAAGATACACAATTCCCCTTCAACTTGCTCTTTTAAAATACCTGGGATGAAATTATTGAAATAAGTATAACAGAATAATGCCAAATAATAATTAGCAATATAAATGAAATCACACACCATCCAAGGGTTCTATAGAAATTTAAAGGAAAAATTGTCGCAGTATTGGCTGAAATGTGTAATCTGTATTTACATAGGAATCATTACCATGTAGTCACTCAACAATTGTATCATCTATGCGTTTATTTCACAAATACTTAAATACGATAGTCCCTGCCCTCAAGGAGCTCTGCTAATTACAATTCATAAGTTTGGCTCTAGAATACCCAAGATACATTGATAAATGGGAAAAAAAAGTTGTTAAACATTTCTATATTTAATATAAACCATTAAAAAAAACACTGGAGTCCAGAAATCTATCTTAGAAATAAGATCATAGGGAATTATCTCTTACTGGTAAATTTATCTGGTAAATTATTAGTTGATGCCATGGCAGGCACCAGCATAAACCTGATGCACACACCCAGGAAAGTAATAGTGCTGGTGAAGCCACATATGGAGTAGACCAGTTCTAGTAAACACTACATTTTTAAAAAGATGGTGATAAAACAGTGAAGGCTACCTGGCTGCTGAAGGTCTGTTAACCCCTGAATGAAGGAATAATTATGAGACTGTTAGAAGAAAATACTCATTTCACTGGGCTATTGAAGCCACAGTGACTTGTGAAATGCTGATCATTATAAGGAGGAGACTAGAGGGGCACCTGGTGGCTCAGTTGGTTAACCATCTGCCTTTGGCTCAGGTCATGATCCTGGGGTCCTTGGGATCGAGCCCTGTAACTGGGCTCAGGGGAGAGTCTGCTCCTCCCTCTCCCTCTGCCCTTCTGCTCATGTGCTCTCTTTCTCTCTCAAATGAATGGATAAAATCTTTTTTAAAAAAAGCACGCCTGGGTGGCTCAGTGGGTTAAAGCCACTGCCTTTCGGCTCAGGTCATGATCCCAGGGTCCTGGGATCGAGGCCCACATCGGGCTCTCTACTCAGCGGGGAGCCTGCTTCCTCCTCTCTCCTGCCTCTCTGCCTACTTGTAATCTCTCTCTCTGTGTCAAATGAATAAAATAAAATCTTAAAAAAAAAAAAAGGAGACTAGAAATAAAGCCAAAAAACTCTGTAGGTTCATGTGTGTGATTCTCACAAATGTATTTCAGGAAAGGCAATCATGGTCTCCTACATATTATTTAAGCTTGGAAAGAGATCTGTATAGCTACCAGCCCAGGGTATGTCCATAATCAAAAGCATCTATAAAATGCTACTATTAGGAAGGGTTTTGAAAATTAAGCAGAGAATCTTACTAACCATTATAAGATACAAAACACAAAATTTGTCTCTTTTTACCTATGTATGGTTTACTTACTACATTTCAGGTGAAAGGATGAGTTAAAGAAAGCCCAAGGAAGGATAGCATAAGTGACCAAGAGAAGGCCAGCCACTAACATGTAGGCCCATCAGTCTGGAGGTCAAGGCTGAGAATATTACCCAAATCTATAAAATCAGGGTGAGTATGGATGGGTAGGTTAAACTTGGATTTACTGACCAAATTCCTGAGTGCTAATAATTAAGGTAGCAACACTTGAAACTTAAAAAAGAAATACTTAGAGGCAAAAAAAATTTTTATGCTATGTAAGAAATGGATCATTCCACCCAGAGGTGGTATAGGAAGACATAGCTTTGAAACTGAGTTGTTAAGCAACAAGACATACTGGAGACCATTTGTGTAAATTCTTACTTCCCACATGGGCAAAGTGGCCCAAGAGAGCTTAGGTGTCCTGGCCAAGGTGACACAGTTAGCAAAATCCAGGTAATTCAACATTCATTAAATAAACATAAGCACTCAGGCACCATACAAAGTTCATTCTACCCTGGCATGTGATTAGATAAATCCATTAACAATTTCTAGGGGTTTCTGAAGGGTTTTTGATGGAAGCTAGAAATTTAGGAATATATCATTTTTTTTTAAAGATTTTTTATTTATTTATTTGACAGAGAGAGATTACAGGTAGGCAGAGAGGCAGGCAGAGAGAGGAGGAAGCAGGCTCCCCGCGGAGCAGAGAGCCCGATGCGGGCCTCGATCCCAGGACCCTGAGATCATGACCTGAGCCGAAGTCAGAGGCTTTAACCCACTGAGCCACCCAGGCGCCCAGGAATATATCATTTTTAACGTCAACAGCATGAAAGACAGTTCAGCAGTCCTACAAAACATACCTTCATACAACTGTCAGAGACAGACAAAGACCAGGCTAGACCATTCGGTAGATTCATATTTGATTACCCTTATTTAATGGTTGGTAACTGTACAGCTGTGAAAATGATGAAATAAATATCTCCCTTTTTGAATTATCTTTGTGACACCTCTCCTTTAGTACAAATAAACAGCAGTTAATGATTCACCCACTTTCATCCCTGGGCTATGTGCAGACATGGAGGTGTGGCCTCAAAGACAGGTAACAAGGAAATATTTGATTCTTCTCCTTGTGTTATATTCTTGTAATTTGATTGGAATATGTCCATGGAAGCTTGGAAAATCCACAATGCTTTAATGAAGTAAGCTATGATATATCTTCTGTATTTGTCATTTCTGAATTTTTTCCTAGACCCTGTTCCTCCTATTAAAATTATGTTTAGAAAAGTCTCATTTTTTGCTAGATTTTATAGATTCAGATTTTATGAATATTCAGACTCTGACTCTCCTTTTTTATTTTTACTTTTGAAGAACACTTTAAAGCAAATATAATAATATAAATTATAAGAAAAAGGTTTAAACTTATCACAAAAACAATTTTCCAACATTTTAGAAGTGTATATCTTCCTTTAAGCAATTGTCACACTAATCATAAAACTGTTCCTACCTATTGGATAGGAATCTTGAAAAACAAGACAGTATAACTTCAGTATTCCATAGCTCTTTTCAGAAATGATGCTGGAAACTAAGTAAGCTCTTGAAATCTCATGATAGAACAAATGTGATTATTTTTATAGGACTGAGCTTATTTATTCAACAAGTACATTTCAGCATCTACAATGTGGCAAGTGCAAGACTGGGCTGGAGATGCAAAGATGAGTAAAATAGTCTTCACCTTCAAGGAAGTATTTGACTGTGCTCATGGTGCTGCTGCAGTTTTATTCTACCAGCAATAACAGAAGAAAATTGACATAGACATGTCTTTACCAGCATCATGGTGAAAATGTTTCATGGTAACAGTAGACTAGAATCCTTAGGATTTATTTTATACATCTTTATTTGAGAAATTTAGGTTGTTAACCAACATCTATATATAAATATATATATTCATTCACTCACTTATTATTTTAATTCTAATGTAGTTAACATAGAGTGTTATATTAGTTTCAGGTACACAATATAGTGATTCAGCAGTTCCATATATTACTCATTGATCATCAAAATTAAGTGTACTCAATCTGCTTCACCTATTTCACCCCTCTCTCCATGCACCTCCCCTCTGGTAACCCTCTGTTCTCTATAATTAAAAGTCTATTTTTTGGTTTGTCTTTCTTTTTTTCTCTTTGCTCATATGTTTTGTTTCTTAAATTGCACATATGAGTGGCATTCCATGGTATTTGTCTTTCTTTGACTGGCTTATTAGCATTCTACTCTCTAGATTCATCCATGTTGTTGCAAATGGCAAGATTTCATTCTGTTTTCTGCTGAATAATATTCCAGTGTGTGTGTGTGTGTGTGTGCACATATATATACATTGTGTGTGTGTGTGTGTGTGTGTGTGTATCACCTTTATCCATTCATCTATTGATGGACACTCAGGCTGCTTCCATAATTTAACTATGGTAAATAATGCTACAATAAACACAGGGGTGGATATGCTCCTTTGAATTTGTGTTTTCATATGCTTTGGATATAATTCCCAGTAGTATTCCAGTAGTAATCCAGATTACTGGATCATAGAGTAGTTCTATTTTTAATTTTTTGAGGAGCCTCCACACTGTCTTCCACAGTGGCCACATCAGTTGGCATTCCTGCCAACAGTGCACAAGCGTTCCTTTTTTTCCACATCCTCGCCAGCACTTGTTTCTTGAGTTTTTTATTTTAGTCATTCTGACAGGTGTGAGATGTTATCTCACTGTGGTTTTGATTCGCATTCCCCTGTTGATGAGTGATGTTGAACATCCTTTCATATGTCTGTTGGCCATCTGTATGTTTTCTTTGGAGAAATGTCTGTTCATGTCTCCTGCTCATTTTTAAATTGGATTATTTGGTCTTGGGGTGTTGAGTTGTATAAATTCTTTACAGATTTTGAATACTAACCCTTTATTGGATAAGTCATTTATAAATACCTTCTCCCAATCGGTAGTTTGCCTTTTAGTTTTGTTGGTTGTTTCCTTCGCTGTACAGAAGCTTTTTATTTTGATGCAGTTCCAATAGTTTATTTTTGCTTTTGTTTCCCTTGCCTCAGGAGAGATATCTAGAAAGATATTGATATGGCCAGTGTGAGATAAATTACTGCCTGTGCTCTCTTCTACAATTTTTATGGTTTCAGGTCTCACATTAATGCCCTTAATTCATTTTGAGGTTATTTTTGTGTGTGTATAAGAAAGTGATCCAGTTTCATTCTTTTGCATGTAGCTGTCCAGTTTTCCCAACACTGTTGAAAAGACTGTCTTGTTCCCACTGGATATTCTTTCCTGCTTTTCGAAGATTAATTGACCATATAGTTGTGGGTTTATTTCTGGGCTCTCTATTCTGTTCTGTTGATCTATGTGTCTGTTTTTGTGCCAGTACCATACCATTTTGATTAGTACAGATTTGTAATATAACTCCAGAACTGTGATGCCTCCAGCTTTGCTTTTCTTCCTCATGATTGCTTTGGCCATTCAGGGTCTTTTCTGGTTCCATATAAATTTTAGGATTATTTGTTCTAGTTCTGTGAAAAATGCTGTTGGTATTTTCAGAGGGATTGCATTGAATGTGCACTCCTGAAACCAATACTATACTATATGTTAACTAACTAGAATTTAAATAAAAACTTGAAAAGGAAAATACTATGCAGATATCTTTGGGTAATATAGAAATTTTAACAGTATTTGTTCTTGCAATCCATGAGCATGAAATATCTTTCCATTTGGTTGTATCATCTTCATCTTCAATTTTTAAAAATTTTTCATGAATTTATTTTTAGTAATCTCTACACCCAACATGGGGAGCTCCAACTCACAATCCCAAGATCAAGAGTCACATGCTCTTCCAACTAAGCCAGCCAGGGGCCTCTTTCATCAATGTTTTATAGTTTTAAGAATACGGGTCTTTCGCCTCTTTGGTTACATTTATCTCAGGTATTTTACTATTTTTGGTACAACCGTAAGTGGAATTTTTTTCTTAATTTCTCTTTCTGCTACTTTATTATTAGTGTATAGAAATGCGGTGGGTTTCTGTACAATGATTTTGTATCCTGTGATTTTACTGAATTCATATATCAGTTCTAGTAGTTTTTCAGTGGAGTCTTTAGGATTTTCTATATATAGTATCATGTCATCTGCAAATAATGAGAGTTTTACTTCTTCCTTACCAATTTGGATGTCTTTTATTTCTTTTTGTTATTGATTGCTATTTTTATTGATTGTGATTGATTGCTGGACTTCTAGTACTATGTTGAATAAAAGTGTTGAGAGTGGACATCCTTGTCTTATCCCTGACCTTAGGGGAAAATCTCTCAGTTTTCCACCACTGAGTATGATGTTAGCTGTGGGTTTTTCATATAAGGCCTTTATTATGTTGGCATATGTTCTCTCTAGCTCCACTTTGTTGAGGGTTTTTATCATGAATGGATGTTGTACTTTGTTAAATGCTTTTTCTGTGTCTATGAGAGGATCATACGGTTCTTACCCTTTGCTTATTGATGTGATGTATTTGCAAGTATTGAACCACCCTTGCATCCCAGGAATAAATCCCATTTAATTGTGGTGAATGATTTTTTTTTTTTAGTATATTGTTGGATTCAGTTTGCTAATATTTTGTTGAGGATTTTTGCATCTATATTCATCAGGGATATTAGTTTGTAGTTCTCTTTTTTTGTGTGATGTCTTTATCTGGTTTTGGAATCAAGATAATGCTGGTCTCATGAAATGAATTTGGAAACCTCCCTTCTTCTTCTATTTTTTGGAAAAGTTTGAGAAGAATAGTCATTAACTCCTCTTTGAACATTTGGTAGAATTCACCTGTGAAGCCATCTGGTCCTGGACTTTTATTTATTGGGAGTTTTTTTGTTTTGTTTTGTTTTATTACTGATTCAGTTTCATTGTAGGTAATTGGTCTTTTCAAATTTTCTATTTCTTCCTGCTTCAGTTTTGGTAGGTTATGTTTCTAGGAACTTATCCCTTTCTTCTGGGTTGTTCAATTTGTTGGCACATAATTCTTCATAATATTCTCTTACAATCCTTTGTATTTCTGTGGTGTCATTAACCAACATATTTAATTTGAAGAAATTTTTTGTTCCTTCTGCAAAATAAATTTTTCAGGAGCAGTTATTTGGAAGCCTTTTTGCCATTAAAAAAGTGGAAAAAGGGCGCCTGGGTGGCTCAGTGGGTTAAAGCCGCTGCCTTCGGCTGAGGTCATGATCCCAGGGTCCTGGGATCGAGGCCCACATCAGGCTCTCTGCTCAGCAGGGAGCCTGCTTCCTCCTCTCCCCTCTCTCTCTGTCTGCCTCTCTGCCTACTTGTAATCTCTCTCTCTGTGTCAAATGAATAAATAAAATCTTTTTTAAAAATAAATAAATAAATAAATAAGTGGAAAAAATAAAGATTTAAAGCCCACAAAAAGCAGCTCTATACAGCACAGTTTCTTGAATAATTATTGTAAAAACTCTACCTTTCCTTTAATTATCTGAATAACTGCTTCAATCTTCATTACATATTAATTATTTAAAAATGGCTACTGATTCAGGTCTGATAGATATGCCTTGGAATAAAATATGGATCCGATATGTTAATACAAATGTATTTTATTTTATTATTATTTTTTAAAAAGACACATTTATTCAGCGTCATGATCAGACTATTACACTTAGCAATCAACAGCATGGGTGCAAAAAAAATCTACATTAGAACCCTTTGTTGGAATGCTTTACACTTTCCACAGAACAGAAAATAAAATAACCTGTTATACAATTAGTCACAAATACAGTCTTCGAGTTTTTGGCCCATGCACATGAGTATTGTCTAAAACATGTCTTCTTTGTAGCACTAGGGCCTGCCACCACAGTGCTTGGCTGAGTTCACAAATCTGTTGTAACCTGTAGTTTCCCTGTCACTTCTCTGGCTCTCCTCTCCTGCTAAGCTTTGTTTCCTGGCAGTAATTAAAACCTTCTGCCACTGCCATAGCTACTGCTACTGCTGGAACCACCACAGCCACCTTGGTTTCGTGGTTTGGCAAAGTATTGGCCTCCACCACCATAGGGGCCAGAGCTTCTGCCTCCAAAATTTCCTCCTTTCATGGGTCCAAAATATGAAGATTGATTCTTGTAATTGCCGAAATCATTATAGCTTCTGCCACCTCCAAAGTTGCTTCCATCATTACCAAATCCGTTATAGCCATCCCACTGCCACTATATCCACCACCACCTCGACTACCACAAAAGCCACCTCGACCACTGAAGTTCCCTCCACAACCAAAGTTGTCATTCCCACCAAAACCACCTCCACGACCACCAACAAAGTTTCCAGAACCACTTTGACCTCTTTGGCTGGATGAAGCACTAGCCATCTCTTGCTTAGATAGGGCTTTCCTTACTTCACAGTTGTGGCCATTCACAGTATGGTGTTTTTGAATGACAATCTTGTCTACAGAGTCATGGTCATCAAATGTTACAAAAGCAAATCCCCTCTTTTTGCCACTGCCTTGGTCGGTCATGATCTCAATCACTTTGATTTTCCCATACTGTTCAAAATAATCTCTTAGATGATGTTCTTCAGTGTCTTCTTTAATGCCACCAACAAAAATCTTTTTCACAGTTAAGTGGGCACCAGGTCTTTGAGAATCTTCTCTTGAGACAGCCGTCTTTGGTTCCACAACTCTTCCATCCACCTTGTGTGGCCTTGCGTTCATGGCTGCATCCACCTCCTCCACAGTGGCATATGTGACAAACCCAAAGCCTCTGGAGCGCTTGGTGTTTGGGTCTCTCACTACCACACAGTCCGTAAGTGTTCTCCATTGCTCAAAATGGCTCCTCAGACTCTCATCAGTTGTTTCAAAGCTCAGACCTCCGATGAAGAGCTTCCGCAGCTGTTCAGGCTCTTTGGGAGACTCTGACTTAGACATGACGGCAGTGGAAGGGGAGACTTTAACGATGCTTACTCAGCGGCGTCCGCGGGCAGAAAGGAGGAATCTAATGAACGTATCTCAATACAAATGTATTTTAATCTATTTTATTGGCCATTAAAAATTGACCATTTGGTATTTTGAGATAATATGTAGGTAAGCTTTCCCACTAACCTATATCTAGTCAACACAGTGTTTCCCAAAGTGTGTTTCAGAGAACACCTGTTCTAGAGGGTGTTAGTAGTATATATTTTGTGCAAAAATGGTTCAAGGGCCAACCGCTTTAGGAAACATGTGTATTTACTACAGAACTTTAGAGAACTAACTTGTAACCAAGAGAGAGAGATAGAATATATAACATTACCTAAACATTTAATCAAGAACTCCTTTTCTTAGTAACAGGGTGTTATATAATACTTTGGCCAATACTCATCTGGTGAATTCAGGTTATTTAGAATGATAATTGAAAGTTGATTGTAGGGCGCCTGGGTGGCTCAGTGGGTTAAAGCCTCTGCCTTCGGCTCAGGTCATGATCTCAGGGTCCTGAGATCGAGGCCCGCATTGGGCTCTCTGCTCAGCAGGGAGCCTGCTTCCTCCTCTCTCTCTGCCTGCCTCTCTGCCTGCCTCTCTGCCTACTTGTGATCTTATCTCTCTCTCTGTGTCAAATAAATAAATAAAATCTTTAATAATGGACACAATTAAAAAAAAGAAAAAGAACGTTGATTGTAGGTATAAATATTATAACTTGCTTCAGCATTTCAGAGGGACCACAAAAGAAGATAAAATGGATTAAGCATTATGTGTCAGTCACTGTTCTAAGAACCTGACATGCATTCCCTTGTTTAGCATTCAGAAAGACCTTATGAGGAAGTTACAATCATCCTTATTTTATAGATGCAGAAACTGACCAAGTTCATGTGGCCAAGAAGTGGCTGGAGGATTCAAACCCACTCTTCTTTTTATTTTTTAATTAAAAAACTTTTAAAGATTTTATTTATTTATTTGACAGAGAAAGAGCACAAGCAGAGGGAGCAGCAGACAGAGGGAGAGAGAGAAGCAGGCTCCCCGGTGAACAAGTAGGCTCAATCCAACTCAGAGCTCAATCCCAGGACCCTGGGATCATAACTCCAGCTGAAGGCAGATGCTTAACCAACTGAGCCACCCAGGCTCCCCTCAAACCCATTCTCCTTAACTACTCTACTATATGGCATTTCTAGGATCAGTTATAGGTCTAACCTTCCCAAAGCTATGTAATCTTGCACCAGTGTTAATAGGGTTAATTATTGTTGCTTTTTAGAATGTTCTCTTATCCTTGTAGGGCTTGTACCCACTCTGCTCTTCTTTTCCTAGGTTCTCATAGCTATTATCACTTGTTTGTTTTTCTAGATAATCTGCAGAGTAATTTGTCATGTTCCAAAAATAAAACAAAAATTTTTTTGGAGCTTTGATTGTGTTAAAACTCTAAATTAATATGAGAAGAATTGACATTTTATGATATTCGGTCTTTTCACTTGTTTACATAATTTCCTTTTGGTCTTCTTTCAATCTTAGGTCTTCTCAGGCAGTGATTCTCTTCAAGTGCATTTTAAGTAACTCAGACTTTCTTTAGAGATGAACATTTGGTATAGGGATCTCTCTTTCAAAACCATTTCAGTTCTGTAATGCTGCACCCTCACCTTTGGTTCCTCTCTTCATCCCATGCTTTAGCCCCTAACTTTACTTTCCCTTCTCTACTCTTTGACAGATTTTTGAAGCCTTGTTCTACTATTTGATGCTGCTATCTTATTTATGCTTATTCATTTATCCCCACAAATCCTCCAACGAGGCCGGACCCCTCAGCACCTTCCTTTTACCTCTACCAATCATCTAGAGCAGATCCCATTTTCCCTTTGCCCGTTCCCTGTTCCACCCCCATTTCACAACATTATTGACCGCCCCCTTCCAGCAGGCTCTTCTATTTTGGGAATGCTGCCCCCACTCACATCCTGGCCCTGTGCATCCCCTTTGAGCTTTCTTCTTCCCTTCCCTCACCAATCTAGACAAGAGCTGTGACCTAAATAACTCTGCCTCCCCAGCTTCTACCTGGCCACATGGTCAAATCTCAACAGATGTTCCGTCTCTTCCCTTAAAGTCCCATTGACAGAGATGGTACAATTGGCTTTACAAAATAAAATAATACTTTATGCTCCTCTTTCTCTGCCTTCAAAAAGATCATGACTATCATCTAATTTTCATCCCAACATACATAAAGTACAAGGGATACTTTCAGCAAGGCAGGAAGGAGGGTGGTGGTGGCAAAGCAGCAGAAACGAGACAGAAGTTCATTTGTACAGATATTGGAAGCTGATTGTTCATAATTCAGGAAGTGGCTACATCACTAAGGCATTATCAGAACATTGTCATTTTACTTAAATATGTGAGGTTTTAAACTTTGTATACTCCTAAGTATGGTTTTTATCTTGTCTCAGCATGGTTCTGGAGATTTCTGTTAATTCATATTGGATAGAATTTCTTCTGTTTTTCTCCAATAGAATACTTCTCTCATCTGACAATTAAATCCAATGAATTAAATAAAGGGTTTCTGGCTTCTTCCATGTCCATATATCTGTAAGAATGTGATCATTTGTTGACATTTATTGAGTGGGCTAAGCACTGCAAAGAGATATAAAAAGAGACACATGATTCTTGTCCTTTAAAAGCTGACATTTGTGGTGTGGAGGGTTGGAGAGGACTCCAACAGAGAGCGCCTAAATAATTTTTTTCAGCCTTTGCTTAAAGACCCACCTCCAGAGAGTGCATGAAAGGGAAGTTTCTCAACCAGGCTTTTCACAGAGAAACAGAAAAACCCCAAGAAAAAATTACCTCAGTTAATACAATTGTCCATTTTCCTCACTGAGTCATAGGCTTAATGGATGGAAACCAAATAATCATTTTACCATCAGTGTAGAGAGCATAGGAACTTAGTGTGGAAATGATGGAGTGAGTTCTTTACTTTGTCTCATCTACAAGGAAGAGATATGGATGCTTCCAGCATCTTTATCCACCTGCTATTTCAAGGTTCCTAAAATAAATAACCATCTCTCTTCCCAGATCACTGCTGGTGCCTCCTGACTGGATGTCATACCCATTCCTGCCCAATGCACAAACAAATGAATATCTAGTGTCTCTTAAACCTTCAATTCAGTCTATTGACTGTAATAGGTACTTGGCTCAATCTGATTTTAAAAAATGAACATGATTCTGGTTATTACTAGAAAAAAAATTGCCATGAATTTGTTTTAGCTGGTCTGACCACAAGCTTTTGCTGAGTCTCACCTATGAAAGTGTCAGACACTGGGCTGACACTGGGTATATAGGTAGCTTGATAAGTAGTAACATTCTCTGCCTCTGAGTTACTTACAGAGTCACTGAGACTAGGGACTTGAAAAAGAGATCATTATGGTGTGATGGTACAAGGAAAGTATAATGGGGATATAGTGGGGAGCAGTTACCTTTTTTTTCTTGGGGTGGGAGGAGGAAGAGAACTGGGCTTTGAGAGAGAAACATTCCATGTGGAGGAGACAATGTACACAAGCACCAGGTCTGGTCAGGGAACAGCAAGCAGCAACAGGGGAATGCCAAAGGGCAGCTGAATCCAGAAGCTGAATCCAGTCTTACATTCCGGGCTAAGGAAATTATCCTTTATCTTATGGATAAGGAATGAGAGGAGGGTTTTACACAAGGATAATTTAATAATTCCAGCAGCCATGTGGATGGTGGTTTGGCGTAGGGTAAGAGTAGAGCCAGGGAGACCAATGGGAGGTGATGGCCAAGGTCCTGGAGATGTTAATGGTCTAAGTTAGTGCCTTAACTTCTGGAAAGTGAGGGAACAGTAACATGGTCTGTAACCTGCTTTATTAATTCACTGAAGAAAG
Source organism: Ailurus styani (assembly GCA_002007465.1). NCBI lineage: Eukaryota > Metazoa > Chordata > Mammalia > Carnivora > Ailuridae > Ailurus > Ailurus styani. The sequence goes on from LNAC01000298.1 coordinate 232,364, forward strand.
ATTTATTATCCATAGCTTCTAAGAATATTCACAATTAATTAATATAATGAGCCATCAGAGAAATACAAATCAAAACAACAAGATCCTACTTCACACCCACAGGATGGCTATAATCAAAAAGACAGGTATTAGGGGCATCTGGATGGCTCAGTCATTGGGCGTCTGCTTTCAGCTTGAGTCATGATCCCAGGGTACTGGGATCGAGGCCTCCATCAGGCTTCCTGCTTGGCAGGAGGCCTGCTTCTCCCTCTCCCACGCCCCTTGCTTGTTTTCCCTCTCTAGCTGGCTCTCTTTCTGTCAAATAAATAAATAAAATCTTTTTTAAAAAGACAGATAATAACAAGTGTTGGCAAAGGTATGGAGAAAGTGAAACCCTCAAACACTGCTTTGTATATAAAATGATGTTCTGCTTTGAAAAAGGTTCCTCAAAAGGTTAACATAGAATTAACATATGACCTAGTAAATCCACCCCAAGAGAAATTGAAAACGTGCGCACTCAAAAACTTATACACGACTGTCCATAGCCACATTTTCATAATAGTCAAAAAAATGGAAACAACCCAAAGGTCCATGTCTGGTTTGGGCTGCTATAACAAATTACCATAGACCGAGTGTTTTAAACAGCCGACATTTATTTCTCACAGTTCTGGAGGCTGGGAAGTCCAAAGTCATGTTTGGATTCTGATGAGAATCCTCTACTTGGTTTGCAGATGGTCATCTTCTCATTACATCCTTCTTGGGTGTTGAGAGCAGAAGGAAGTTCTTGCATGTCTCTTTTTATAAGGGCATTAATCCTATCAAGAGGACTCCATCCTCAGGACCTAATTACATCCCAAACACCCCACCTCCAAACACCACTACACATTGTAGATTAGTCTTCCACCTATGAATTTGAGGGGAACACAACCATTCAGTCCATAGCAGTCCATAAGTTGATGAATGAATAAATAACTGTGGCATACTCATACAGTGGAATATTATTTGGCAACATGCTACAAGAGGGATGAACCTTAAAAACATTACACTAAGTGAAAGAAGCCAGTCAGTCACCAAAGACTACACATTATATGATTTCATGTATATGAAATGTCCAGAGAAGGCAAGTCTACAGAGACAGGTAGATTAGTGGTTGCCTGGTGCTCGAGAGGAAATGATGGGTGACTACTAAAGGGAACGTTTCTTTTCGGCAGGTTGCAAATATTCTAAAATGGACTGTACTGATGGTGGCACAACTCTGTAAATTTAAAACCATTGAATTGTACACTTTAAATGAATAAGAGATATGGTATATGAATTAGATTTCAATAAAGTTGTTACCAATAAAAGGGCAGGAATGTTACATACTAATTATGGAAAGAGAGAAAATATAAGTAAAACTAATATAACCTTCTTCACCAATCTGTAGTATGAAACAATCTACCTCTTCTTTCTCCAGATGATCAGTCCATCCCCTTTGAGACCATGCATCCCTGGCTAATACATGTAGAGGGCAGTCCTTCCCAGTGCCAAGAGACAGCATGGGAGACCCAAGTCACCACTCCTCTGTGCTCCTCCTCCTGAAGTTGGACCCATGGAATTATAGGTCTTGGGATGTAAGACCGCAGAGGTAAAGTGCCATTTTCATCACATCATGTCAAGGTTACATACTATTAGCAGTACTTGTCACTGTTGATGTTGATCTTGGTCACCTCACTGCAGTAATGTTTGTCAAGTTTCTCCACTATAACATTACTCTCCCCCCAACCACTTCCATACTGTACTCCTCGGAAGGAATTTACCATGCACAGCCCACACTTAAGAGTGGCCAGTTAGGTTCCACCTCCTTGTCGGCAGAATAGGTTTGGAGTTCTGCATGGGAGATATGTTCATTCTCTGTGCATTAGTGAGGGTTCTTCAGAGAAACAGAACCAATAGTCAATACATAGGTAGGTAGATAGATATGATATGATATAATATAAAGATATACATAAAGACATACAGAGAGAGGAAGAGATTATGAGGAACTGGCAATTATGGAAGTTGGCAAGTCCCAAGATGTGTAAAGTGAGATGGCCAGCTGGAGATCCAGGAGACCTGATGGTACAGGTCTAGTCTGAGTCTGAAGGTATAAGAACAAGGAAGATCCAATGTTTCAGTCTGAGTCTGAAAGCAAGAAAAAGCCTGTATCCCAGTTCAAAGGCTGTCAGATCTGAAGAATTCTCTCTTTCTTGGAGGAAGGTCAACCTTCAAATGGTTGGTTGAATACCTTCTACATTAGAGACTACAATCTGCTTTACTCCGTCTACCAATCTAAATGTTAACCTCATCCATAAACACCTTCACAGAAACATCCAGAATAAATTTTTACCAAATATTTAGGAACCCTATGGCCCAGCAAATTGACACATATAATTAACCTTCACAAGCCCATATCTTGAAATGTGGCATCCATATGCTCCTCCTTAAACCATACTTAATCTCCAACTAAAGACAATAGCAAAATCATAATCCCACCTAATGTGATACCACTAACGTGCATACAGCTGAAAACACATAAACCCCTTACCCAGAAGAGGACGTAAAGCCCTCAAGTAACATTTACTCTTCTCCTTGATATGCTGTAACTTTAAAACTCATAAAAATATACTCCTTGTTTCTTTAACTGGTCACATGGTTGTAGCTGGTATTTGTAACTACCTTCTTCCACTACCCATTTTGTATTCCCTTTACCCTCAACAAGCACCTCAGCTGGTCATGGTTCTCTACCTGATGGAGTGACCCAAACCTTCATTCCTGAAGGATCTGGGCCATTAATAGTCCAGCCTGGATTGGGTTGTAGATTTCCATTTACTTTAATCATAGGGCATGGTTATACTAAGAGACACCCTAGGAGATCTCCTGTATTTAAAACATAATCTTCCTTAACATTCACTGTGGAATAGCAGTCCAATTTCCCCTTGGTAGGCAAGATCAGTCACCCCAGGCAACATAATAGCTCCCTTCTTTGCTTGTTGATTCAGAAGCATGAGAAGCTCAAAGTAGCTGGGCAGCAGTCTTAACTTTCAGTTCAGTGGAGTCATTGTTGTGTCTGCTGGTGGAAGCATCCTTCCGTTTAGAACTAAGCCCTCTATTCATCAAATGGTTTGGGGAAAACTGGACAGCAACATGGAGAAGAATGAAAATGGACCACTTTATTACACTGTACACAAAAGTAAATTCAAAATGGATGAAAGACCTAAATGTGAGACAGGAAACCATCAAAATCCTAAAGGAGAACACAGGCAGCAACCTCTTTGACCTCAGCTGTAGCAACTTCTTATTGGGCACATCATTGCCAGAGGCAAGGGAAACAAAAGCAAACATAGACTATTGGGGTCTCATCAAGATAAAAAGCTTCTCCACAGTGAAGGAAACAATCAACAAAATTAAAAGGCAAGCTGTGGAATGGGAGAAGATATTTGCAAATGACATATCTGATAAAGGGTTAGTGTCCAAAATCTATAAAGAACTTGTCAAACTCAACACCCAAAAAACAATCTAATTAAGAAATTGGCAGAAGACATGAATAGACATTTTTCCAAAGCAGACATCCAGATGGCTAGCAGACACATGAAAAAATGTTCAACATCACTCGTCATTGGTAAAACACAAATCAAAACCACGATGAGATACTACTTCACACCTGTCAGACCCAAATTAACAACACAGAAAACAACAGATGTTGGCGAGGATGCAGAGAAAAGGGAACCAACACTCTTACACTATTGGTGGGAATGCAAACTGGTGCAACCACTGTGGAAAACAGTGTGGAAATTCCTCAGAAAGTTAAAAATAGAACCACCCCATGATCCAGCAATTGCACTACTAGGTATTTACCAAAGGATACAAAAATATAGATTTGAAGGGTGCATGCATCTTATGTTTATAGCAGCACTATCAATAATAACCAAAATATGGAAAGAGCCCAAGAGTCCATTGACTGATGAATGAACAAAGATGTGGCATACACACACACACACACACACACACACACACACAATAGAATATTACTCAGTCATCAAAAAGAATGAAATCTTGCCATTTGCAATGACGTGGGTGGAGCTAGAGTGTATTATGCTAAGTGAAATAGGTCAATCTGAGAAAGAAGAATACCATTTGATTTCACTCATATGTGGAATTTAAGAAACAAAACAGATGAACATATGGGAAGGGGAAAAAAGAGTGAGGGAAACAAATCATAAAAGATGCTTAATTATAGAGAAAAAACTGAGGGGTGTTGGAGGGAGGTGGTTGGGGATGGGCTAAATGGGTGGTAGATATTAAGGAGGCCACTTGATACAATGAGCACTGGGTGTTACATGCGAAAAATCACTAAATTCTACTTACTTAAAAGATTCTATTTGAGAGAGAGAGTGAGAGAGAGAGCACAAATGGAGAGGAGGGACAGAGGGAGAGGGAGAAGCAGACTCCCAGCTGAGCAGGGAATCCAAAGTGGGGCTCAATCCTAGGACCCTAGGATAATAAACTCAGCTGAAGGCAGATGCTTAACCAATTAAGCCACCTAAATTCTACTTCTGAAACCAATATATACTATATGTTAACTAATTAGAATTTAAATAATGATTTGAAAAAGAAAAAAATGCTATTGAAAAAAAAAAAAGAACTAAGTCCTCTAGACCAGCAAAGCATAGGTTATAGGAATAGGAAGCAAAAGACTGCTAGTGAATCACTAGTGGTAATAGTAAGTGGTGCCACTCCCATTTCCACCCCTTGATTCCTGGACTCATGAACTATGGAAGAAACAGCACCATATATCAGATGCTGATTCACAGTATGTACAGCATTCTGGAGAACCTTGCCCAGCCCTGCAAGGTATTGCCACCTAGCCAGTGCTGTATCTGAGTCTTCAAAAGGCCATTCCACCATTCTATCAAGCCAGCTGCTTCACGATGGGGGCTAAGGAGAAGAACATGGTAAGACCAGTGAATCCATGAGCAATGGACCCATTGCTGTACTTCATTTACTGTTAAGTGAGTTCCTTGTTGAGAAGCAATGCTGCGTGGAATACCATGATGGTGGACAAGGCTTTCCATAAGTCCATGGAGAGTAGTTTTGGCAGAAACATTGCATGTAAGAAAAGCAAATTCATACCCAGAGTAAGTATCTATTCCAGTAAAAACAAAATACAGCTCCTTCCATGATGGAACCGGTCCAATATAATCAACCTGCCACCAGGTAGCTGGCTGATCACCCTGGGAAATAATGCTGTATTGGGGGCTCAGTGTTGATCTCTGCTCCTGGCAGATGGGGTACTCAGTGGTGGCCATAGCCAGGTCAGCCTTGGCAAGTGGAAGTCCACGTTGCTGAGCCTATGCATGACCTCCATCCCTACCACCAGAGCCACTCGTTCGTGAGCCCTCTGGGTGACGACAGAACCTCTCTCTGGGGAAAGATAGAACGAGTCATCCTATCCACTTGATTATCAAAATTCTCCTCTGCTAAGCTCACCTTTTGGTTAATTGTCTTATGGAACACAAATATATTCACATTTTCCCCCCTCATAGAGGTCTTTCTACATACATGTCCCCAAGTTACCTTGTCACGGAGTTTCCAATCAGTTTCTCCCCCGACCTCCTAGCCAAACCATTGGCCATGGTCCATGAAGCAGTATATAATCACACATCTGGCCATTTCTTCTTCCAAAATGAACAACCAGCTGCACTGCCTGAAGTTCTGCCCCCCTGCAGGGGGCAGGGGGCTCCCTTCACCACTGCTTTCAGGGATGTCCCAAGAAGGAGCTATCATTCTGCAGCTGTGCACTGGCAGGTGGTGCCTTCACAGTGTGCAGAACCATTTGTAAACCAGGCCCAAGTCTTCTCCTTCTCGGTCAACTCATTGTAGGCAACTCCCCGTAAGGCTGTAGGTGCAGGCTGGGGAGAGAAGACAGTGCAGCAGGAGTGAGACCAACTGCATTTGGTCCTCCTCTTTATGTAACCTTCTTGTGCACACTTACATATATACTCCTTCCACTTGATGATGGAGCACTGCTGTGCATGGCTTGGGGGGTCATATAATACCCAGTTCCCAATAGGAAACTCAGGTCTCATGTTAACTTGGTGGCCCATAGTTAAGCATTAAGTCTCTGCTAAGCCCCAGTTGCAGGCTGAGAGCTGTTTCCCAAAAGGAGCATAGTTATTTGCAGAGGATGGCAGAGCTTTGGTCCAAAAATCCTAAGTGCATGTGCTGCAGTTCACCTATACGGACCTGCCAGAGGCTCCTGAAACATCCTTATCTGCCGCTGACATTTCAAACCCCATCGGATCTGCTCAGTCATATGGCTCGAGCAGTAGAACAGCTTGTACATCAGTCTAGACTTGTTGCAGAGCCTTCTGTTGTACTGGGACCCACGCAAAACTAGCAGCTTTTTAGGTCACTTGGTGAATGGGCTGGAATAACACACTCAAGTGAAAAATATGTTGCTTCCAAAATCCAAAGAGGCCCCCAAGGTGTTGTGCCTCCATTTTGGTTGTAGGAGGGGACAGATGCAATTTAGGGAGTTATGTTCTATCTCCTGGAGGAAAGAATATCTATATAATTTATTTAGAATTCTTCTGCATGGGAGATTTGTCTATTCTCCCTATTTCTTTATTCAGGCATTTATGTATGTCAGTATGGACCCATGAATATTTTTTCTATTTTGGGTTATAATCCAATATTACTTAATTTTGTTGCTCAATTTGTTCCAGCTTTGACCATTGGGATCAGGACCTTATAATGTTCCATAGGTGATTCCAATGTGCAGCCAAGGCTGAGAGAACCACTGCTCTAGGTAAAACATTATTTTGAATTTTATCACCATGAAAGCCATTTACCACCATTGATTTCCCTCAAATTAGGACAGATCCAAACTGAAAGTAAAAAAGAACCTCAGATGGAGTCCTATGCTCTTGCAAATACTAACCTATACTTTCAAAGGGCAGTTGATTAGGGGTTTCTCCTTCTCTGCTCCTTTTTTGCTATAGACTGTAGGGATACATAAAATAATATGTGTTTCTTAATTAGGACAAATTTTAAATAAGCGGAGACTATAGAATTCAGTTCTTGAATCAACAAGGTAAGAGCTGCCTCGTTGCCCAGAAAAAGAGAAGATAAGCGACCCTCTGATAACCCCAGTGATTAGAACTCCAGATGTTTCTGCAGAGATGAGTGACCGTCTTGGGCAAGCAGCCATTTCCAGTAAGTGGTCTTGGTGACAGCAGCCTCAGTAGCTTCACCTTCAGGGAAAGATTCAAAGCTGTCTTCAACGAGGTTGAGACTCAAAAGGGCTTCTCCAAGGATCACTGGCATGCAGAAGTAACAACCCAGAAAGTTACTGGTTCATTATTCTGAAGTAAAATTCCTTTCCCTAAGCATGGGCCCAGCCAAAGGGATAGCTCATTTCTAGCCCCAACAGTTATAATTTGGGGGTGTTATCAAGACAGCCAGTCATTTCAGCAATCCTCCCATAACATTTAACAGCAATGGCTGTCATACGAATTTTCTTAGAACACCGGCATAATTTTCATAGAAGAGTATTTCTCAAGGTGTGTCCTGAACCGGCAGCATCAGCATCCCCTAAGGATTTGTTGGAAATTCAAATTCTTAGGTCTCACACCAAACCTACTGAATTAGAAACTTGAGGACGGGCCCCAGCAACCTGTCCTAACAAGCCCTCCAGGTAATTCTGATGCACGTTCAAGTTTGAGAACCACTGCGCTAGAATAAACCCAAGCAATCCTAGCAGTTGGTTTCCCTCTTTTCCTGGTAGTTTCTGTGATGAATAATAAAGACCCAGCTAGTCTTAGTGTTCCAGGAGCTCCGCCATCAGTCCTGGGAAAAGAGCGGGAACCATCTTTGTATCCCCATAGCCTATGCCTGGCACATGGTGGGTGCTCAGTGAATGTGTCCTAGAGGAAGGGATGAATGAATACACAATAGAAGGGGAAGAATACCTGGAGGAGATTCATGAGTGGTATCAGTCAGCATAGTCCTGGAGTGGGGGCTTGGAGAGTTTTCACAATGCTACTGCCTAGTCTTTTTGGGTAATGATCAGAGACTGACTCAGAGTCCCTAATTGCTGGGCTCTACCACATTCCAGCTACCCTGAGGGCCCCCTCAGGACATTTGGTGCTCCGCCTAACCAACAGCATTGCCAATCACCTCTTTCCTTGAACCAGAGACGCTGAAGAGACATCTGGAAAGGTGGGAACAGGGCCCTTGCTGAACAGGAGGGTGTGACCAGGCAGAAGAAGAGATGACAGGAAAGAGAGATTGCATATTGCCACCGTGGAGAGGAAAAAATCCAGTACGGAAATAAAGGTAAAGTAGGTTAGCCCAGGAAGAAGTTTCATAGAAAAATAAATAAAATAAATAAAAAGAAGGTTCATAGAACATATACGCAGAAATGTAACAACCGTGTCCACATGTCCTGGCCTGTGTCTGCGGGATGTCTGGGGAGAAGCTGTATGTGTGTGTGTGTGTGTGTGTGTGTGTCTCAGAGAGAGAGAGAGAGAGAGAGAAATCTGACTTTAAAATGTTGGCTCTTGTTTATAAAACCTTTCAATGCCAGACAAAAGGCATCTGCCAACAGCCAGGTTGCAAACATCTGTTGGGAAATTTTCATTTTTTTCCTTTAAAAATTATTTTCCTGCCTCCCCTTCATTAGGATGGCTATCATCAAAAAATTGGAAAATAACCAGTGTTGGCCAGGACGTGGAGAAGTCAGAACACTTGTGCATTGTTTGTTGGAATGTAAAATGATACAGCCACTTGGAAAACTGTTTGGCAGTTCCTCAAAAAGTTAAATTGTGTAGAATTATTATATGATCCAGCAATTCCGCTTCTAGGTATGCACCCAAAAGAGTTAAAAGCAGGAGCTCAGATACTTATGTATTCATGTTCATAGCAGCATTATCCACAATAGCCGAAGATAGAAATAATCTGAATGCCCATCATCAGATGAATGAATAAACAAAATGGGGTGTATACAAATGTGGAATATCAAAAGTCGTGAAATTCTGACACAGGTTACAGCATGGATGAACCTCGAAGACACTATGGTAAATGAAATAAACCAGACTCAAAAGGACAGATATTGTATGATTCCACTTATCTGAGGTACCGAGACTCTGCAAATTCACAGAGACAGGAAGCAGAATACAGAACATGAGGGACCGGGACGAAGCAATGAGGAATCATTGTTTAATGGGTACATAATGTCAGTTTGGCAAGATGAAATACTCCTGGAAATAGGTAGTGGTGATGTTTGTACATCTTGTGAATATATTAATGCCACTGAACCATACACCTAAAATGATAAATTTTATGTTATGTACATTATATTTCTAAAAAATAGCTAACATTTATTGATTGTCTAAATGTGACAGGAAATATTCTGAGTGCTGTATGTTCTCACTATAACCCTCTGAGGTGCTGTTATTATCATCCCAGTTTACAGATAGTGAAACGGAGGCATAACGCGGTTAAGCACCGCTCTCAGGTCATACCTGGCCGGCATGCTCTGGTTCATGCTCTGGCCCTTAACTGTGATGAACACAGTCTCTGCTCAATCTAAGTAAGCATCGCAGTAGGGAACCCCTCTGAATGTAACTCAAATGTCACAAATCCTGGCTCTGCTTCTTGCTGGCTGTATGGGCTTGGACAGATTAGTTTGCACTTTGCCTTCAAAATGTCCCTAATTTGTTCATGCCTCTGTATCTCTACTTCTGTCAGCCTCTCTAGCTTCTCCTTCAGCAGCGGGCTCATAAATCAGCTCTGGGCTACTGCCATTTACCTCATCATCTGTTCTCTACAGAGCAGCCACAGTGGCCTTTAAAAGTTAGAACCTGTTTACTCTCTGCATATGACATTCCAAAGGTCTCCTGCAGTCCCCAGAATCACTTCCTAACTCCTAACCCTGAGAGAACAGATAAGGCTGTGCTTAGCTCTGGCTATCCCAGAGACTGGCTGGAGCACCAAGTCCGCCGTACCAGAAGCCCAGGTAGGAAGCTCGGCTCTTCAGGAGCTGACCCCTGCTTCCCTCTCCAACTCTGCTCCATACCAGACTTCTTCCTATTCCTCCAACATATCCAGGGCCTTTGCACTTGCTATTTCCTCTGCCCGGGTTGCTTTTCCCTCAGGTCTTGTCATGAAAGCTCCTTTTTGCCATTCAAGTTACAGCTACTAGTAAATGTTATTCCTTTGAGCTACCATCTCTGAGGACTAATCAAAAACAGACCCCCAAACACATTGTCTTATTTTATTCCTCCATAGCACTTACTACTATATAATAGTTATTCACAGACTTGTCTCTTATTTTTATTTTTCCCTTGAAATATAAGTGCCTTGAAGGCAGTAACCTTGATTCACCAGTGTTTCTGGAGAACCAAGATCAATGCCTGGCATATCACAGGTGCTCAGTAAATATTGGTTGAACTCATGAATGAATAAATGAGCCTGGACATCCTTACCTGTATAATCTGGGCCTCCGCACATGCGGATCGCCCTGCTTGGATGGCTTTTATTCCTCTTTGCCTGGCTGTCTTCTACTTGGACAAGGTGTTTGCTTTTCACCCTCTCAGGGACACCTTCCCTCGCTCCTCAGACCAGACTGAATCTCTTTGTTCCCTGCACATTTCACCACCTAGTTCTTAATGTCCGCCTCCTTCACTAACATTTCGGCTCCAGGAGAGCCAGGGCTGTGTCCGTTTTTGTCCAGCACTATTTCCAGTGCCTAGCACCTTTGCCCGGGTGCTCAATAAATGTTTGTAAATGAGTTAATTTTGTAAAATTAAGTTAATACTTACCTGGGTTGTTGTGAAGAGTTGATGAAGTTTTGTGTGTAATACGCTTCACAGAATTTGGCACACAGTAATTACTCCCATCATAACCGCAACAACAATAACAAACACGTTAGAGCCAGAAGAGGCCAGGCCAGCCACTCAGCAAACTGAAGCTAGCATGGGGAGATTTTTCACCACCTGGTTTGAAGAAGGGTGCAACTGGAATACAAATTGAATAACCATTAAAAATACTGATGCGAGAGAGACTATCAAATCTCACAATTCTTTCTGCATTTTCTTTGACAGCTGTGGCCCAATCAGGTCACTGCCTCGTAGGGTGCTCACTCTTAGGGACAGATCCAGCCTTCTGAAGCCTAGATCTTATTCAATCTGGGGCACCCTCATTGAGAAAAATAATACAAAACTACAAGTAAGTACAACATTAGCTATGAAAGTGAGTATTAAGAATGAGAAAAAAATACAAAATTTTTAAAAAGCTTACAAATACTACAAATGTTACAAAATTCAGAAGAATAACAATATTTGTATTAGTTACTAGCTAAATCACCTCTACATGATAAATTTCAGAAAAAAATAAATTTGTATTTGTTAATGATTAAATAGCCTATATAATATTTTCCTCTATGGTTTTGGGCTACATAGTCTTTAATCACCTGTTTATATGATGACAGTATTTGAATTGTCATTTTTATAGAGAAAAGAGAAAGATATTTCAGTCTTTCCTCTAGCATAATTGATTGAAATTTGTTTTTTATTATTTGGAAAAGTTTCCTTCAGCTTCCCAACTCATAATTCCTAATGCTCACAAATGTTTAGGGTTGTCATGCAATTTGGGAGAAACTCTATCATGTTTCTTCACACGTGCACTGTAAAATGTCAGGACATGATCAAGCATGTTCCTCATAGGAAAGAACTTTCCAGTCAACAGAACCAAATTCTCCACCCACAGTTTTCATCTTGATGATCAGATTATTCCACAGATTAGCTTCCAGCGCTGTATTTTAAGACTTTCTTCTCTTTTAGTACGCATTTACTTCTGGTGGTGGGCACCATAAACACATTTCACCAAGCAATATGACCTCTGGCCCTACCTCTTCATGTCAGAGTATCAGGTAAGTTGGCACAGGGCATGGCCAGAGAAAGCCTGAAGCACTCCTTCATCTGGACAGCTCACAATAATTTTATATATGAAATGACTGTGAACCACATAGATACCTCCCAAGAGACCCTCCCTAAACGGATCCCCAATTCAACTTCTTAGCCAAATCCCCAGAGTTCCTATGGCCACTCTAACACCACCCAGCACAGGGGAAGCACAGCAGAGGGGAGGTTGGAGTGGAAAAGACATAACCATTAGCCAGAAGTCTTATTTTTGTAAATTTTATGAAAACACATGACCATGTTGCAAGAGTCTTTGCCAGGATTTAGAAGGGCCTATGCGAATGAGGGGCCCAGAGACTCTAAAACCACTTATTCAATGAATTAAATAACTGAGTGAATGAACAAATGAATTTAATAAGTTGAAAAGGTGAAGGAGCATCCTAGGTATTAGAATTTTCTAGTTGATGGACTTGCAAAGATCTAGTCTCTGGACCCTAGTTCAATTCCCACTCTGTGGAATCATGCTTCAGCTGTTAATGATGTCCAGAAAGTGTCAAAACCAACAAGTGTAGTTCTAACAAGCACTGTTCCTTCAAATTGAAGTTTAAAAAAAAACCTCTATTGTATATAAGCTCTTCACTTTGTAAATTCTTAATTTAAGATTGTCAGATAAACACACCATGAACCTATGAGTTATCTTGCCAAAAATACTGAACGTGAACCTGATCAAGCTTCTAGGCCCTACTACCAATTTACCACAAATTTTGAAAACAGAAGAGTATATTCACCAACACCAGAGGGATACATCTGCAAAATCCAGCCTGTGGGAAATACGACAGGACACATAACCCAACATCAAAATATAAATCACAAAGAAGGGAAAAGAGACAGCTAAAGAAGAAAATATACATTTAAAGATATTTAAAAGACTTATAATTAACTGTGACGTGTGGACTTTATTTGAATCATTTTTTTAAGTCATAAAAAAACATTTTGACATGGACATAACAATTAGAATTTGAACACTGAGTTAATCTTAGAGAAAAAAAATTGGTAGGAAAAAATTAAACTGTCAATAGGTGGAAAATAGTACATATAATGATGATCATTTTTGAAAATTCATTGTTTTCTAATTATAAAATAATAAAAGGTAAAAGTATCATCTGCTTACCTGCTCCTCATGCTTCTCTTCAGAGTTTAATAATTTAGTGTATATCCTTTCCGTGTATTCAAATATGTATAACTATATAATTATTAAAAATATATGTGTTGTGTATTTGCGTACATGTACACACAACATATATATTTTTAATAATTATTTAATATATATTTATTTTCAATAGGAGTAAAGAAATATGTAAATAAACATTGAACTCCAGTTAGTGATGTGCATGCTGACATGTTTAGGGGTGAAGTGTACTGATATCTGCAAACTTATCTTGAAATGCATCAAAATAATAAGTTGGATTGATACATGGTATATTAGTCTGCTAGAGCTACTGTAACAAATACCATGATTAGGAGGCTTAAACAACAGACATTGATTTCTCATAGTTCTAAAGGCTGGAAGTCCACGATCAAGGTGCTGACAACGTTAGGTTTCATTCTGAGGTCACTTCTCTTGCTTGTAGGCAGCTGTGATCTCACCATGTGCTCACATGACCTCTTGTGGAGGGACCCAGGGCAAACTCTCTGGTGTCTCTCCTCATAAAGATGCTAATCATATCAGATTAGGAGGGCCCCACCCTTATGACCTCAGTTAACCCTAATTACTTCCTTAGAGGCCCCATCTCCAAATGCAGCCACACTGGGAGTTAGGGCTTCAATACATGAATCTTGGGGGAGATGCAAATATTCAGTTCGAAACAGACTGATGAAGGCATGGACGGATTGGGGTAAAGCAGATAACAGTAAAATGTGGGTTGTAAAATCTAGGAGGTAGATATATGAGCACTCACTGTATAAGTATTTCAACTTTTCTATGTGTTTGAGGATTTTCACAGTAAAATGTTGGGTCAAAAGAAAGGGAAGGTCAAGTGTGGGTTGGTTGAGCAACTTGCCCGAGGTCAAACAACTAAGAATTGTCACAGCCAGCCTTCGAACTCTGACCTTTCTAATTGTTGAGCCTGGATCCTTAATCAGTATGTACACCTACCCTCCCTAGCAACTGACCCACTCACATTCATTTCCCTCTTTACTCACACGGAGCTGGTATACTTTCATTTTACAGATGGGGGAGCGGAAGCCTTGAGAGCTCCTGGACTTGCCTCGATACATTTAGCTGGGAAGTAGGAGCACAGTCGGCCCCACTGCTGACTCATCTTCGCAGGTAAAGGGTGGGGAAAGAGCTTGTGCTTTAGCATCTGATGGACTTCCATTCAAAAACTGACTCCAGATAAATTGATTTTGGGAAGAGTAATAGTCTGGAAGGTAAAATAGAGAGGGGGGTGCACCACCCCCACCTCCTGACCCTGAGGAATTTTGGTGTGAGAGGGAATTCAGCCTCCACCCAACAGAGCTTTAGGATCCTCAGAAGTTGGCAAGTCCCATTAAAAAGAAAGGGCATGTTTGAGGAAGACTTGTTTTTTCACCTGTAAAATGGAAGGTGATAATGCTTGACTCAAAGGGGCTATGAAAGAATTAAATGAGAAAAAAAATTAAATGAGCATATGCAATGCCTGACATACAGTAACAATGCATTTTATTTATTAATTTTCTAGCTTTATTGAGGTATAACTGACATATGATAAACTACACATATTTAAGTGTACAATTTGATAGGGTTTTTTAAAAGATTTTATTTATTTATTTATTTGACAGAGAGAGAGATTACAAGTAGGCAGAGAGGCAGGCAGAGAGAGGGGGGAAGCAGGCTCCCTGCTGAGCAGAGAGCCCAATGAGGGGCTCGATCCCAGGACCCTGAGATCATGACCTGAGCTGAAGGCAGAGGCCTTAACCCACTGAGCCACCCAGGCACCCCCAATTTGGTGTTTTGACATAGGTATATACCCATGAAACCATCATCACACTCTATTTAATGAATGAATATAGCCATCACCCTGAAGAATTTCCTCCTGCCCTTTGGTATTCTCTTTCTTCATCTCTTTCTCTCCCACTTCCTTCATCTACAGACAGCCACTGATCTGTGTCACTGCAAATTAGTTTTAATCTTCTAGAGACTTATATAAATCAAATTATACTGTATGTATTCTTTTGGAGGGAGAGATGAGATTTGACTTCTTCCATTCAACATACTGATTTTGAGATACATCCATGTTGTGCGTATCAACAGTTCGTTCTATTTTATTGCTGAATAGTATTCTCTTGAATGGGTGTATCACAATTTATCTGTTCACCTGTTGATGGATATTTGAGTTGTTTCTAGTTTAGGGCTATTATAAATAAAGCCACTGTAAACTTCAGTGCGCAAGTCCTTGTGTGGACATATGCTTTCATTTCTCAGGGTAAATACTTATGAGTGGAACGGCTGGGTCATATGATTGGTGTTCTTTTATTCCTACCAAATAACTGGACTGTTTTCCAATGTTCAACAATTTACCATTCCTGCCAGCCACGTATGAGAGCTCCAGTCCCTCCACATCACTACCAAAACTTGTTAGGGTCAGCCTTTTTAATTTTAGTAGTTCTGATGGGTGTGTGGTGGCATATCATGGTGGTTTTAGTTTACATTTCCCTGATGACTGATGATGTTGAGATCGTTTCACATTCTTGTTTGCAGTTTCTGTATCTTTTTTGGTAGGGTATTTGTTCAAACTTTTTACCCATTGTTTTAATTGAGTTGTGTTCTTATTATTGAGTTTTGAGTGTTCTTTATATATTCTAGATGCAGGTCCTTCATCAGATATATGCTTGGCAGAGCACTTTTTAATGTTAAAGAAAAATCTTAAGAGCCATGATAACAATTGTGACTTTGTTATCTTGTTAATTGAGAAAATTAATACAAACAAAGTCCTCAGTGATTCAATGATCTTTCTAAATTAATCCCTACTGGGGCACCTGGGTAGCTCAGTCAGTTAAGTGCCTGCCTTTGGCTCAGGTCATGATCCCAGGGTCCGGGGATGGAGTCCCACATTGGGCTCCTTGGTCAGCTGGGAGTCTACTTCTCCCTCTCCCACTGTCTGCTGCTCCCCCTGCTTGGGTGCTCATTTTCTCTCTCTCTCTTTCTGTCAAATAAATAAATAAAATCTTTTAAAAAATTAATTAATTAACCCCTATTGCATCAATCATAGTAGCATGTGCCTCCTCAGGAGGTAATCTAACAGAGTGGTAGAGACAAGAGTTTATCAGAAAGAAAAACTTGTATAAGCTATTAACACTACATGTCTAGAAGTTGCTCCAACCCAAAGCGTTTGTGTTTCCTGGGGAGAAATTGCCAGGACAGACCACGTCAGGTTTGGTTGCCACCCTTACCCCCAGAGAATCTTTTTTTTTTTAAGATTTTATTTATTTATTTGACAGAGAGATAGAGAGCACAAGTAGGCAGAGCAGCAGAGGGAGAGGGAGAAGCAGGCTTTCCACCGACCAAGAGAATCTTCAGGTCGAATCCTGCCTCCATGCTGTTTTCCAGTCACTGGCAGCAGGGCAGACCTCCCAGTCATCCGCGCCCCCCCGCCCCGTCTTTGTGTTGCCATGTGTGTCCCCCAAGTGGACGCAAGCATCATGTCTCCCTACACCCTGCTATGTTCTCAGGAACTCTTCTCTATGGTCCTAAACTCTCCCACGCCTGCCACCTCTTCTCTGACTTTCATCAAAACCCAACTCTTCCCGAGGACACTGTGATACCCAGGCAGTGTCCTCTTGGCTTGTAGTACAGCTTCCCATCCCTCCTCCCACCTCCAGAACCCCTAGTTCTTCTGGAGATCAGGTCATCTAGCTCCCTTGACTTCCTCCTTGAAGCTGATAATTACCTCGTGGCTATACCCCTCCATTCAGGAGAGATGTGAATGTTTAGCTTCCTGCCTTCTTCTCTTCCCCAGCTCTTGTCATGTCATTCTCACCCATTCTCAGTGACTTCAGCATTGATGAATTGGAACCACCTAACACCACATAGTTGAATCATTCAACACTCTAACCTCTTAGGCTTTCAACCAACGTTTCCAATAACCTTTTCCTCCATTCCACCTCAGCCACTCACTCACACAGTCACATCTCAGGACCACCAGAAATGACCCCACCACTGAAATCTTTCTTTAAGCATCCTGCCTTCTGAGCACCATGCCTTTCCTTCCAGGTCCCTTGTTCAAGTGAGTCCACTACCATATTTTTTTTTTAAGATTTTATTTCTTTATTTGACACACAGAGAGAGAGATCACAAGTAGGCAGAGAGGCAGAGAGAGAGGAGGAAGCAGGCTCCCCACCGAGCAGAGAGCCCGATATGGGCCTCGATCCCAGGACCCTGAGATCATGACCTGAGCCGAAAGCAGAGGCTTTAACCCACTGAGCCACCCAGGCGCCCGCACTACCATATTTCTTCACACTTAGCAAAATCTCTAATGCGCTGGCCCCCCTGGTGGATACTCATTAGCTTCCTCATGACTCCATTCTCCTTGTCCAACCTAGATTCTGTGGTCAACCATAGTTGCTTCCTTATGAATCCACTTCATCCCTCAGCCTGTCTCCCTTCTTCCATGGCAGATCGTCAACCCTAGAGTAGCTCTTTCATGCCTGAATCTAAGCAGCTGGATGTCTCTGGAGAAAAATCACACCTGGACTTGCCTGATTTAAATTTTTAAAAAAAATTGTCTTAATTGAAGTAAAACATGCTTGTAGAAAAGTGTAGAAAAATGAACAGCTGGGAATGGAGAGTGACTGCTTAATGGGTGTAGGGTTTTCTTTTGGGGTGATGAAAACATCTTGGAGCTGGATAGAGGTGTTGGTTGCAAAACAATGTGAATATACTAAAATGAAACTAAATTGTTCACTTTAAAATAGCTAGTGGTCAATTTTATGTTATGTGATTTTTACCTCAATTTTTAAAAGAAAGGGAACTCAATTGATTATCATAAAGTGAATATACACATGTAATTACCACACAGGGTAGAAAATAGAACATGACCAGCACTCCAAAAGCCCCCTTGATGCCCATGACCAACGACTACCCCTCTATCCTGCCCAAAGGCAACCACTATTTGTGTCTGGCTTCTTTTGCCCCAATTATGTTTGTGACATGTGTCCATGTTATGCATATAACTATAATTCATTCATTTTTGCTGTTATATATACTCCTTTTTTTAAAACTATCTCTCAATTTATTTAACCATTATATTGATGGACATTGGGATTGTTTCTAGTTAGAGCTAGTACAATAATGCTGCTCTGACATTCTTGCACATGCCTTTTTTGTGTGTACGTGCAATCCTTTGGTCAGTTTTACACCTAGGAATAGAATCACTGAATCACAAGGCATGTATTTCGGGCCGAAGAAAAACCCTAGCATCCCTCATCCTTTAAAATGCTCACATTCATCTCTGAGCTATCTCCCCATTTCTCTGTTCCTCTTCACAGTAAAACCTCTCTAGAAAGCCATCTGCCCATGCTGCCTCTGTTCTTTATCTCCCATTCACTATTTTTGATACTCGCTTTTTCTTACTTCTGCTTGCTTTTCTTTCATAATTTCTCAGTTTTGGGGTTTCTTGGAATATACAAGACAATGTACTGAAGTTAATTTCAAGCAAAATCTGAAATCAGTGGAGTGTCATTTAAATCTTTCCAAATTAATCCTCACAGAAGCAAAGGGCACACTTGAATTCTATTTGTGTAAGTATTTGTAAAATTAAAAAAGGCAACATCTCAGTAAACACAATGTACAAAATTATAGGTTCCTACCACTGCACACATCAATAAGCAGCTTAATTAAATATTACAGGCAATCCTAAATACACTATAGCTAGTCAACAATAAGACATCTATATACAGGTTAACCAAGCTTTCTACATGTTCCACACTATGCAATAAAACAGACCAAACAGCAAAATTTCCAAACCATATCTTAAAGTTTATGTGACAGCATCAAGTCATTATAAAGTGAAGCCATAGTAGAACACCCCAGGGAAAATTAAAACTAAGTGCCAAAGGGCTTCTGGCCATGTCACAGAAACTCAAAAGATCACTTCAAGTCTCAGGTCATTTAGGCAAAATAACATCTCACAGGATCTACCAAGTAGATTATAGCAAAGCAGAGTAGGGAAATAACTAATCTACATAGGTCATTATTTTATATAAAAATCACAGGGAAATGAAAATGGAATCTGTTGCTACCTGTGTTTGTTACGCAATCTCATTTACATAGGTACAGAGGAGTTTCTCATCAATCCTCATATCAATTCCAAATATGCACACATTCTTGTATATAAAAAGACGATCTTTATTTTTTTTAAATCATCTTATTAGTCAGTTATAATCACCATTTAGCACCTCAGTTATTCGTAGGAATGTATTTTCTTTTTTAACACAGGGACAGGACACATGAGAAAAGAGCAATATTAGTGACAATGAAGCAAAAGTAAGTTGCATCCAGTCTAGTTCTAATGTGACAGGAATACCTTATACATGCCTTAAGTAGGTAACCTGATGGATACTTGAGGGCTCTTCACAAGTATCAGCAGTCTGTTGGCAGTCCAAACCTGAGGACTGGACGAATCTGGACCTGAGGGTGATTTCCTGCCAGTTAGCAGGTGCAGTAATGTCCCATAAGAAGAACTTAGATATTTGTTTAGTTATTTATTCACTCATTCATTCATTTATTTACTAAAGATTTATTTATTTATTTATTTATTTATTAGATTTTATTTTATTTGGCAGAGACACAGTGAGAGAGGGAACACAAGCAGGGAAAGTGGGAGAGGGAGAAGCGGCTTCCCACTGAGCAGGGAGCCCCATGTGGGGCTCGCAAAGGCAGACGCTTAACCACTGAGTCACCCAGGTGCCCCCAAACTAAAGATTTAATAAATAATTTCTTATCATTCATTTTTTATAGCTACGATGCCTTAATTTTTCTCTTTGACCATCTTAAACAGACATTTAAAGATCTTTGTCATGGGGTGCCTGGGTGGCTCAGTGGGTTAAGCCTTCAACTCTTGATTTCGGCTCAGGTCATGATCTCAGGGTTGTAAAAATGAACCCTGAGTCAGGCTTGAGATTCTCTCTCCCTCTCCCTCTGCCCCTCAACGCACTCACTCTCTAAATAAATAACTAAGTAAATAAATAAATACATTTTAAAAATCTTTAAAAAATCTTTGTCACACTATTCCTTACTAGAGGTGATGCACTGTAATTCAATCTGTCCCACTACCCCTGACTCTAGGTAATGCTCTGACTAGGGAAGAGAACACCTGGTGGGAGCCTGGGATGGGGGAAGTCTCTCAGTTCTAGAGGGTGGAAGTCCAAGATCAAGGTGTCAGCAGGATCATGCTCTTCCCAAAGGCTCTAAAGGAAGAATCCTTCCTTGCCTCTTCCAGCTTCTGGTGTTTCCTGACAATCCTTGGTGTTCCTTGGGTTACGGCTGCTAGGGTGCTGTGCTAGCGGGATTTGCTGGGTAGGGGCTGTTTGGGGTGCCAGAGCAAGTCATGTGGAAGAAGGTGTTATGCCTCCCAATTTGTCTTAATCTGCTCTCCAGGGTGCTAAGGCTAGCTATTCACAGGGAGGTGCCATGCTGGCATCATTCTGCTGAGAAGCTGCCCGAGGTGGGCCATGGGAAGCTGCCCACAGGGATGTACCATATGCCACTGGCCACCCCTGCCTACTGCTGGAACCCAGCCTGACCAGCCACCCTCACTGCAGGAGCCTAGTTTTATGAGAAGCCTGTTAGAATCAGGAAGCAAAACTCTCCCTCCTCAGTGTTTCTACAATACCTTTTACCAACAACACTAAGCATCATCTCAGCAGGAAAAGGAGAAATATTTATAGAATCCATCTCCATTATCACAGAGTAGGCAATGAAGGATGGATTTTGGAGCCAAGAGGCAATAAGTTGATAATTGATACAGCCTACCTCTTTGGCTACACAGCTTCCATATACATCTTTCTACAAACATTGCAAGTTATATAAAATAGCAAAGCAACCTTATGTCCTTTTTTTAGATTTTTTTTAATATTTATTTATTTATTTATTTATTTATTTATTTATTTATTTATTTATTTTAAAGAGAGGGGAGGGGCAGGGGGAGAGGGAGAATCTCAAACAGCTCCCTGCTAAGCACAGAGTCTGATGCAGGGCTCGATCCCAGGACCATGAGATCATGACCTGAGCCAAAACCAAGAGTTGGACACTTAACTGACTGAGCTACCCAGGTGCCCCTAAGATTTTACTTTTTTTTTAAGTAAACTTTACTACATCGAGTATGGGGCTCAGACCCACAACCCTAAGAACAAAGAGTCATATCCTCTACCAACTGAGCCAGCCAAACACCCTGCGACTTTATATTTCTAACTAGTAAGATACAGGTATCCTTCCAAGTGAAGAAGTTCTCACCCTCACCTCACAATGAAGAGAGGCAAGGTCCAAACAGTCACTGTATCCATCATCGGTTATGTTAATTAATCCCCAAGTTTTGTCACAATTCAATTTGCTATTCTGTTATCCTAAAGACTAAGCTATAAAGCTAACCTCCAAAAACTTGTATTAAAAATAAAAATGAGAAGGAGAAAGATGAAGAAAATGGTTGATATATGCAAATAAAAATCTACATATACCAAGCAAAGAGAAAATATACAAAGTAATATACTCTTCATCTCTTCATTTGGCCATGAGGGCATAGTTGATATCTATGGCTTCTTTCTTATATTACTCATCCTGTATCTCTCCCACCTTCAGTCAGAACTTCAGTTGGTGGGGATTCTTTACCTAGTGGAATAACACAAACCTCATTCCCGAAAGGACTGAGTAGCCAATTATCTTGCATTTGTTGTTTGTTTCTATGGTTTCCATTAACCCTTAACATTGGGCATGGAAATACTAAAGATACCTCAGAAAATCCCCTGGGTTCCAGACAAAGTTCTCCTCGTCCCTACGGTGTAGCAGCAATTTAGTTTCCCCTTTGTAGTTAAGATCAATCGCTGAAGCCATTAGACCTTTTTCTGCTTGATGGTTCAGTGGCGTAAGCAGCCCAATGAGGCCAGACGGAAGTCTCACTTTCCAACTTAATAGAACCATTGTTGTTTTCCCTAGTGCAAGATTTGGGGACTAAGATCTGCAAACCAGCAGAACTCAAGGATGAGAAGCAAAAATGAACTGTAAGTGAGTTATTAGGTAAAATACTAAGAAGAGACACTCCCATTTCCACCCCTGGATTCTGGTTATGTGGGAGCCAACCTGCCTCTTCTGTAATCAAGGAGTTTTGGGTCTGTAAGTTGACTAACATCTGGAAACCGGTAAAAGGCCATGACTGCCCATAGTAGGGGCTCAAGGCAGGTGTTTGGCTACCAGACTTAGAGTGTTTTCCTCTTATATAGATGAAGCTACTCTAGTAGATGGCTCGTCTGTTTTCACTCCAGGAGCATGAGAAATTAACCACCATCAAAGAACAGGTGAAGGCATTCTGATGACCCTCCACAGTAGATGTACCCACTCTGCCTCCAGTGATTAAATGTGGCCACTCTCCCTGCCACTCTAAGATCCCATCATCACCACTGGGCTTGGGGAGGCTGTGTCAGTGGCCATATATTCCACCTGGCCTGCCAAGCAGAGCAACCACAGGACTGTCCTTTGAGAGAGTTTGCAAGGGCTCCACTCTTAATGCATTTCTCAATTGCTTTAGAGAGAGAGAGGTGTTCTGGCCTTGTCATGCAGCATAGTTGGGCAGCAGGACTGAATAATGACATGATAAGAACATTAAAAAAATGTTTTATTCCATCTTCTGGGCTCCATTCACAACTGACTAGTTTTTTTCCTAATACTATGGACTGTTTAGATATTTTCTGGCATGACGGGGAAAGTACGGAAAGATATTAGGGTACTACATGAGTCAAAGCCTCGTGATGGCAGAAACCAGAGAAGTCCCTGGGTTCTTCAGCTGCCTTCATTTGTGAATCTCTTCTTTGTAGGATTCCACTATTTTTATGACAAATTTGTCATAAAAATTTGCCATCCTTAGTCTTGGGTTTCTCCATTCAAGTTCTAGGGGGGAAAAGCTGACTTTTCCCTCCTATTTTATCAGTATACTTTGGGCTTATATCAATCAAAGCCAAATTCAGTAACAAGGCATACTTTTAATGGCCTGGTTAGCAAGTATTTTAAAGAGTAAAGAACTTTTCACATCAGCTTCCACAAATGCATCTGACATCATGCTTTTAAGCTGGAAAAAGTACTTCAGGAATTACACATGGTATGTATTAACCTGAACAGGCTGTACTCACAAGGAAAAATATGTGATTTATCTAAGCATAGTAAATACTTCAGTGTTAATTTTCCTGGTAGGAATGTCTCGTGTAAATGGTAGCAGTGACTATCCCTTTAGCAAAATTTCTAAGCACGAAAATAAATCAAATTTTTCTGCAGACCATTTGCTCAATAATATCTTTGCCTTTTTATTTACAGAGTAGGAGAGGGAAGAAATATGAAAAACATACTTATACTACCTTATCTTTGTGCATATCCTTTTCCTTATGATGAAAAGAAAAGGTACTGTGCCCTAAAATTCAAGACCAATGTCACATCACTACAACTATCAAGGTTTGCAAATTCAGACCATGACAATTCAGTGCTCCTTGTTTAGCAAACCACTATCTGGATGTGGGTACCCCTGAAGCCTCCCAGATCCCTGTGTTACTACTGCACTTGAACAATGCACAAGCCAGGCCTTTAAAGGAGAATTTGAACCTCCCTCATGTAGTCAAATGAAACAGATTTGTGCTGTTAACTCTGTCTTCACTTTTGCCTTCAGGATATGGGTTATTTGAAGTGTCTAAAATACATTGCTTTTAAGATGGCAAAGCAGCTCCATCATTTCAAAAATAGAACAAAGCCAAAACATTGAATTCTGATCCATGGGCAGTGACAATTAGATTTGCCTATTCTCTTCCACCTGTGTTTTGTTTTTTATTCCTGCTGTAACCCCTGAATAATGCTCATTTTCTAAGGGTGTGGTTTCATGGTTTTGGCAACCACTTCCCATTTCTACATGTCTAAGAAGGTCCCAGAAACTTACATTCTTCTGTTTTATAGGAACTGATTGCTTTTCTCTTTTCTTTTTCCCATCTGCTGAGCTGATTCCACTTAACTCAATGAGTTTCAGTCTCTAGATTCCTTTATTTTAAACAGTTAAGCTTTCTAATATTAAACTAAATTGTGAGCAAGCCAGACCTTTATGTTTGATCTGGATTGATAAAAACGTGGTGCTCATCAAGGAGGTAGTTTGGAGAAAATGGTCCTAACTTCCAGACCCTTGTGAAAATCTAAGTGAGCTAGTAGAATAAGCCAATGAGATTTGTAGAATCATGAACCAATCTGGACAAGCCCAACTATATCAGGGGGACTGAGTAGCCTCAAGTACACAGGAATGAATTAGGATAAATCATAATCCTGTGTCTGACATTTTTTCCTCAGTGGTCCTTGAGTGGCCTCTTCCATTAGATATGATTATATTAATAGAAATATAAATAGAGATGTGGGTGTAGATAAGCACCCATTAATTCACCATGTAAAGGAAAAATTAAGATCTTGACAATCACCTAAACTCAAGTATGTGGTTGCCTCTCCCATTTTCTCTCTCTCTTCCTTTCCCATTCAAGATAACCATCATGCTGAATTCCTTGCTAACCACTTTCCTACCTTTCTTTTTAGGTAGTTTAATCAAATCTATTTATATTCATCAAAAGAAATATTTGTATCTTTGTCACTTTTAGCTTGTTTAAAAGAGCATTGTGCTATATCTTACCCTTAGGCGCTGACTTCTCTTACTTAATACATTGCTAAGATTCACCCATATTTTTGAGTGTTGCTATTATGGTCCATTCATTTTGACTTCTGAATAATGTTCCATTGTATAGGTTTACTATAATTTATTTATTCTCCTTCTATAGCTAGGCTTTCAGGTTCTTTGTGGGTTTTTTGCTCTTGTGAACAAAAAATACCATGAGCTTTCTTTTTTTTTTTTTTTAATTTTATTTTTATTATTTGCCCAAGGGGTACAGGTCTGTGAATCATCAGGCTTACATCTTTCACAGCATTCACCAAAGCACAAACCCTCCCCAATGTCCATAACCCATCCACCCTATCCCTACCCTCCCACCCCCCAGTAACCCTCAGTTTGTTTTATGAGATTAGAAGTCTCTTATGGTTTGTCTCCTTCCCCATCCCATCTTGTTTCATTATTTTTCCCTCCCTACCCCCCACAACCCCCCACCCTGCCCCTCAAGTTCCTCATATCAGAGAGATCATATGATAATTGTCTTTCTCTGATTGACTTATTTCGCTCAGCATAATACCCTCCAGTTCCATCCATGTCGTTGCGAATGGCAAGATTTCGTTTCTTTTGATAGCTGCATAATATTCCATTGTATATATATACCACATCTTCTTTATCCATTCATCTGTTGATGGACATCTAGGTTCTTTCCATAGTTTGGCTATTGTGGACATTGCTGCTATAAACATTCGGGTGCACGTGCCCCTGAGGAACACTACCTTTGTGTCTTTAGGATAAATACCCAGTAGTGCGATTGCTGGGTCGTAGGGTAGCTCCATTTTCAACTTTTTGAGGAATCTCCATACTGTTTTCCAGAGTGGCTGCACCAGTTTGCATTCCCACCAACAGTGTAGGAGGGTTCCCCTTTCTCCGCAACCTCGCCAACATCTGTCATTTCCTGACTTGTTGATTTTAGCCATTCTGACTGGTGTAAGGTGGTATCCCATGAGCTTTCTTATATAGTTATTTGCTGCACATGTGAAATCATTTCTCTTGGGTCTATACCTAGAGTAAAATTGTTGGGGCTTTGGGTATATGTATTAGTTTCCAAGGGCTGTTGTAACAAACTATTACACACCAGTAGCTTAAAACAGAAATTTATTCTCTCCCATAGTTTGGGAGGCTAAAAATCCAAAATCATTGTGTTGTCAAGGTTGGTTGCTACTGGAGGCTCTGAAGAAAAATCTGTTCCATGCTCCTCTCCTCACTTCTGCTACAGCATTCCTTTAGAAAGGCCTTCTCCTCTGAGTGTTTCTGTCTCTGTCCCCTCTCTTCTCCTAAGAACATCAGTCATATGGGACTTAGGGCCCACCCTACTTCAGTATGATCCCATCTTAACTAGCTAATTGCATCTGCGAAGTCCATATAAGTTTCCAGGAGTTAGGACTTCAACAAGTATTTTTGAGGGACACAATTGAGCCCGTAACAATATATAAATACCCAAATATAGAAGAAAATATCAAACTAATTTCCAAGTAATTATAAAAATGTACACTCCCACCAGTATTGAATAAGACTTGGTGTCATCGGGGGGCACCTGGGTGGCTCAGTCCGTTAAGCATCTGCATTTCACTCAGGTCATGATCCTGGGGTCCTGCAATCCAGCCCCACATCCAGCTGCCTACTCAGCAGGGAGCCTGCTTCTCCCTCTCTCTCTGCTGCTTCCCCCATGCTTGTGCTCTCTCCGCCCCCGCCAACAAAATAAATAAATAAAATCTTTAAAAATTTTTTTAAAGAAAGACTTGGTATTGCCAGACTATTTAAATTTTTACCAACTGAATGAGTATAAAATTGCATGTCATTATATCTTGATTTATGCCTCCTGATTATGAATCATGTTAAACATCTCTATATGTGTTTATAGACCATGTTTTTCCTCCTCTGTGAAAACTTTTTTTTTCTATTTTTTTTCCCTTAGCTTTCTACTTGGCTGCTTATGCTTTTTTTCTTTTTAACACTAATCTGTATATTGATGCTAATTCTTTGCCCGTTTTATGTACTTCGAATATCTTCTAGATATAACTTTTCACTTTCTCCAAGGTACCTTTGATGGACAAAAGTTCTTAATTTTATATAATAATATTTATCAATCTTATCTTTTACAGTCAACATTTTTGTGTCTTCTTTATAATCTTCCTTTACCCCAAGGTCTAAATTATGTCTACTTCTATTTTCTACAGTGAATTTTAAATATACCTGGGGAGAGAGAGGGTATCTGGTTGTCTGCTCAACCTGTCAATAATCAAAAGAAAAATATTAAAATCTCCCATTATGATAGTGGATTTACCCATTTCTGTCTATTGTCCCACCATTTTTGCTTCATAAATTGTGTATCCTTTTGTTTTATTAAGTATATACATGCTATGTATCTTCTTGCTTTTTGTTAGTAAGTCCATTTTGTCTAATATTGCTGTACTAAAAAAACTTTATTTCAATTAGTGTTTTACTGATATACTATTTTCCATACATGTACTTCCTTATGCTTTGTGTTTCTTGTTAGTAACACAGTTTTGTTTTGTTTTTTAAAACAAATCCAATTTGTTGGGACTCCCGGGTGGCTCAGTCAGTTAAGCATCCAGCTCTTGGTTTTGGCTCAGGTCATAATCTCAGGATTGTGGGATGGAACCCTGTGTTAGGATCCATGCTCAGGGAGGAGTCTGCTTGAGATTCTCTCTCCCTCTCACTCTGCCCCTCCCACCGCTCATGCTCTCTCTCTCTCAAATAAATAAATAAACAAATCTTCTAAAATATGTTTTGAAAGTCCAATTTGTGGATCTTTGTCTTTGATGAATTTAGTTCATGTATATTTATGTAATTATTTTTATATTTGGACTCTTTCTGCCATCCTAATTTTTTATTTCACCTATTTTTTATTTGACCTACATTTTTATATTTGTTATTTACCCATTTTTTAAATTAATAACTATACCCTTCCCCTAACAAGAACAAAATTTTATTATACACTCATATCTCTTCATCTCTTTTCCCCAAACCAACTTTATGTTATTACCTCTATTTTAATGCCAGCTTATTGTGGGTATGTGTCTTCTTTTTCTTTAGTCATAGTTATTCTTTTTTTTTTTAAGATTTTTATTTATTTATTTGACAGAGAGAGAGAGAGAGAGAGAGATCACAAGTAGGCAGAGAGGCAAGCAGAGAGGAGGAAGCAGACTCCCCGCTGAGCAGGGAGCCCGATGTAGGGCTTGATCCCAGAACCCTGAGATCATGACCTGAGCTGAAGGCAGAGGCTTTAACCCCCTGAGCCACCCAGGCGCCCTGTGTGATAAGTTTTCTGAAGACTTCAATGCCTGAGAATTTTTTTTTAAGATACCCTTGCTTTTAAATGGCAGATTGGACATAAGGATAGAGGATGGTTCTAATTTCTTTTCCTGCAATATTTTGAAAATACCACTCTACTATATTTTTGAATCAGTTGGTCCTGTTGAAAAATCTGATGTCAGTCTGACTTCTGTGTTCTTTCATTGATCCTCTCTCTCTCTCTCTTTGCAGTCTTTTAAGATTCCCCCTGCTTCTTTGAAATTCTTAATTTTAGTGTAAAATGTCCTGATGTGGAATTTTTCCTTATCTCACCTCTATAACCCTTTCAATCTTTCAAATTTTTACAATTACAGAAAATTATCTCAGTTTTCCTTCAAATATTTCTTTCTCTTTATTTTTATTTTTTCTCTTTGTGGGACTCTTATTACCCACCTAGTAGTACTTCTATCTTCCAAATAACCTTGCTTTTTCTTTATATTTTGTACTTCTTTGTCCTTTCCTTCTTTCTTCTGAGAGGTTTCTTCTACCTGGTCTCCCAAATTGCTAACTTGTTCTTCATCTGTATGCATTCTGTTATTTATCCATCCAATGTGTTGACTTCAAGTTTTATATTTTTCATACCTAAGATCTCTTATTGGTTTGTTGTCTTGTTTCTTTTTTTAAATAGTCATATATTTTTAAATCTCTTTTGTATGTTTATTAGGCCAATACTGGCCATTAGGTCAATTATTGATTTGTCTATTTTTGTATATATACTTGGTTCTGTAATCTAATAGGTCATTTTTCTTTTCAAGTAGTTGTGCTTGTCAAATATCTCCCATACTTTGACGTGTGAATTCATTTTCCCCTGGAGGTATGTACTCTGTCTGGTAATGCATATAAGGTAACACCTGTCCTAATTAGTTCATTCTCAGTCAGCCCCAATTAGCCCAGAGGGTGGGGATGGATTAGGCCCAGGGAAGGGAAAGTAGCCAGGGCACAAGAAAACCAGGTCACTTGCTCTCCACCTCACAAGATGACGAAGTCAGGATTTCACTCTTTGTCTTCCAGGAAGATTCAACATTAGAAGACCCTCTTGGACGATAATTCGCCAGCCCTCAGGGGTACAGAGGGGAAGGAAAAGTGAAAACCCAAGGTTAGTTAGTCCTCACTTTAAGCACAATTATTGAATCTAAAGTTGTGACTCTGACCTGAAACCCTTGTTTAGTATCACTGGAAGGCATATCCTTGACAGGTTATCTGTCATTAGTCACTATTTGTACTGACATTCTCCTTCAGTGGGTACTAGGAAATCTCCTTTACCAGAAATATCTCTTTTTCAAGAATTTCCCAATTCTATATCCCATCTCTTTGCATTTCTTCCTTTATGATTCTTTCCCCTCCCATACTTCTTCAGACATTTATTAAGATGTACTGTGTGTCAGGCACTGTGCTAGGTTCTGATTGTGACAGGTGTGAAAATCAGCTGTTCTTAAAGGATTAAAAGGGGAAACAGAAACATGGCCTAGTTTAGGACATTAAAGACAAATTTGACCTTTTTTCCCTGATGACACAGCAAGGAGAGAGTGCTGACTTCCTCTGTGATGGAGCCCAGAAATTATGATGGAAAGAGGCTCTGAGCCAGTGGTTCTAAGCTTGGCTGCTCCTGGAACCACCTGGGCAGGTTTTCTAAATCCCAGTGTCCATACATACACTATCAATTAAATCATAATCTGTGGGGATAGAACCCAGGCATCAATAACTTTTAAAAATTCTCTATGTAAACCCAATGTACACCCAAGTATAAGAACCCTGCTATATAGGCAAGTATTAGACTTAGAATCAGGGGTTCTGGGTTAAATACCGTTATGGTTGAATTGAGTTCCCCAAAATTCATATGTTGAAGTTTTAACCCCTAGCGCCTCAGAAAGTGACTTTATTTGGAGATAGAATCTTTACAAATGTAGTCAAGTTAAAACAAGGTTCTTCGGGTGGGCCCCAATCCAATAAGACTAGTATCCTTATAAAAAAGGAGAAATTGGGGGCAGATCTGCATACAGACTGAATACCATGTGACCGTGAGAACAGCCATCTACAATCCAAAGAGAAAGGTCCGAAACAGATCCTAACCCTTAGAGGGACCAACCCTACCAACACCTTGTTTCAGACTCCTATCCTCCAGAACTATGAGATACTAAGTTTCTGTTGTTTAAGCCACCAGTTTGTGGCAGTCTGCAACTGTAACCCTAGCAAACTAAACAAATCCTGGTGTAGACATGTTTCAACCACATGCACGTAATTTCTCTCAGAGTGCTTCAGTTATGGGGTCAGAAAAACGGAACATAAGCCCTCCCTCAAAGGGGTGCTGAATTTAAACAGGATAATGTAAGTGAAAGCACCCAGCCCAGAGACTGAAACATAGTGGGTGCTCAGTAAATGTTGAATCTGAGTCTTTGCCACTTGAACAAAATAGCTTTTTTCAGCTTTAGTCAACTGTGGTCAGTTCGGCGGCCTGAGAAGGCAGATTAGGACCGACAGGAAACCTTCTAGGTCTACAGAAAACTAAATCAACAGCTGTGTTCTCTTTAATTAGCCCCCTTTCACCCTGTGCATCAGGCTAGGGTGCCCCAAAGCTTCTCATTCAGTCCTATCTTGGAAGGAACCCTTGTTCCTGAAGTTGGCCTCTAGGGGGCGCGCTGTCTCCAGAACCGGCGACTGGACTGGTCCGGGTGCAGAGGGACCGCAAAGAGCGAGTTGGGAAGCTACGGGGAGGGTTGGTCTTCTGCAGTCCTTCCTCCCTGTGACCACTTCCTGCAGCAACGCGGGAAGAGGGAAGACCCACACTGTGAGAGCTTCCCTGAGCGTGCCCTAACCCTCAGGTGCTACATCACTTACTCTGGACAGTCTTGTTCTTAATCACAAACGAGTAAATTAAGGCTCAGGGAGGTTAAGTAAACTACTCGAGGGTCACACAGCCAGGGAAATAGCACCCAGGTCTGCCTTATTCCAAAAGCAGCAGAACACCTTCGGGTCCAGCCCTCCACAGGCAAGCCTAGTGACTTGCAAACCTAGTCATGCACCCAGCAGAAGACCCCAGGGGCATGAGAGCCAACACAGCCTTTATTAATACTTTCCTTTTTTTCCCTGGAAACTGCTGCTGCTCTGAGAGCTCAGACATTACGACTCTTGACATCCACTGGTGATTTTTTACTGCTTGATGTATTCTGAAAGGGAAGGTGATAAGGGTTAATTCCTTCTCTTTCTTTCTCTCCCCTTCTCTATCTCTCAGGATGGTTGCTTTTCACAGCCGCTCCAAAGGAGTATTTAGGACAGTTTAGGAGCAACTGTTTTAATTATTTGCTGAGTCTTCACTGAGGGAGTCAGGACACATTTGTAAAAAAAACAAAAAACAGTATTAACTACATGTAATTGACTGGTGTTGTCGATACTGCTGGCGACAGCAGAGTTTTTCCACCAAGACACAGTTTTCTGTGACAGAAAAACTAACCAATGTTAATTCTAACATTTTATGTTACAGAATTTATACTCTGAGGCTGACCAGGTAATACTCTCCAACTCCTTCCTGCAGGCATCTGTCCATTCACATACCCATCTACCCACCCATCCATCCACGTACCCACCCAACCATCCACCCACCCACTTGTCCATCCATCCATCTACCCACCCCCCATCCATCCACCCACCTATCCATCCATCCATCCATCCATCCATCCACCCACCTACCCAGCCATCCATCCATCCACCTGTCCATCCATCCATTCATCCATCCTGCTGACAGTTTGGAGTCCATCATGCAAAGCCATGGACAGGTGTACCTGGCCAGGGCTTTGCCCACAGGACATTTGTGATTCACGGGAGAAATGGCACCAAGAACATACTGAGAAAACTCTCTTTAATGAAGGCCATGCTCATCCAAAAGATGCCAATTCTTTTTTGTTGTTTGGTTTTGTAGAAATTCTTTTTAAGAGGATTAGAGAGATTAGAGAAACAGCTGGGAGGCAGGGATTCGTGTCTTCTCTGTTGCCCGAACCAATGCTAAACCTGTGGACCAGGCCATTGGCTTATGTGTTTGTAAAATAAGGAACATGGGCTCCTTTTCCAGCTCTGCTGGTCTCTTCTGTCCTCAGCTGGTGGCATCAACTGCAGCACCCTTGAAACTCCTCTGATATCTCACCTGCCCACACCAATGTTCACCGGCCATAATGCTGTCCTTGGGCAAAATGAACTGTATTGAGACCCCTAGAAAAGAGACCTCCGGGCCGAGACAGCCTCCCTGCCCCCACCCCTTGCACATTTGTTCTCTAGGTCAGTAGACAGAGGGAGGACCTCCTGCGGCCCTTTGTTCTTCTAACATCTCTGTTCAAACATGCCACCACAAATATCTAAGTAAATATTATCTGGCATCATGGAGAGTAAAGACACTTGAAAGGTGCTTGTGAATGAAAGTCATCATAAAGGAGCAGAAAGTATACAGAACAATTCCTGTGCCTTGGGCCAAGCTGATGGCGTCCAATCTTCAGGCCTTGGCACCCTTTCCTTCTCCCCATTTCTGGCGAAGGACCCTTCCCCCAGCCTTGGTGCCCATCAGATCTGCAGAGCAGGGAGAGCACCATGTTCAAAGGGAGGCAGGACAAGACGAAAGGTGGCTCTGCCTGTCATGGGTCTCCAAGTCCGGTGTCCTGTCTGCCAGATGAGGACGGCATTATTGGTGCACAGGACGCCTCCCGGACACATGAAATCATGGGTGTAAGTGATGTAATGTGGCAGGTGGTAAATATGTTTTGTAAAGACTATTACTTTCCCTGGGCACCTGTCCTACCTCCTAATACCATCCACCATCTTGGGTCGCTAGAGTTTAACATAGGACGGGAGCAGGGTGCACACTCAGTCTGTGGCACTTGTCTGAAACCCTCCCTGGCCTCCCGTTGCACTTCAGAGAGGGACTGTGCCTGTCTCCTGTCCCTAGCCCCTGACAGAGTCTGGCACAAAGCTCCCTCATAGTTCATGCAATCAGACAAAAACCCTGCCCTCATCTACCAGCGTCTCTAGTACTCCTTGCTCCTTAACGCCCTAAGTATTGGGCTCACGATCTTCATTTTCAGCAGCCACTTCCGTCACTATTTGGGGAATGATCCCTCTTACACCTTGGCCTCTCCTTTTATTTCTTTCTTTTTTTTTTTTTAAGATTTTATTTATTTATTTTGACACAGAGAGAGATTACAAGTAGGCAGACAGGCAGGCAGAGAGAGAGGAGGAAGCAGGCTCCCTGCTAAGCAGAGAGCCCGATGTGGTCCTCGATCCCAGGACCCTGAGATCATGACCTGAGCCGAAGGCAGAGGCTTTAACCCACTGAGCCACCCAGGCGCCCTGCCTCTCTGTTTCTTGACCTCACCTCAAATGATCTTCAGCTTGCCAGCCTGGAGGTCCGAAGCTTGACCTTGTCATCCCCTCTAAACCTCAGTTTGAAGCCCCTCACTTCCTGACCACCTCGTCTCGGTTTATCTCCTGCCTCTAATGCCCCCATCCCAGCAATTCAGCAGCCCTGTCCTTGTTTTCATCATCTATCATACCTGTTTTTCACTTCCTACTCTGCCCAACCTAAATTAAATGGCCCATCGTTACAAGTGCTTCCTCATAAATATCATTAACTCCTTGGCACTGTCTTCAGCCTTGAGGAGACCCAACTCTCCCCCTGACTCCAT
The DNA here is from genome assembly GCA_002007465.1 of Ailurus styani. Lineage (NCBI taxonomy): Eukaryota > Metazoa > Chordata > Mammalia > Carnivora > Ailuridae > Ailurus > Ailurus styani. The sequence continues at coordinate 266,189 of LNAC01000298.1, forward strand.
CCCTGTGCCCAAGCAGTGAGAGAGCACCAGCTGGGAGACTGTTCGCACTCCAGTCGATGGCTATGAACCTCGAAGATTCCTACACACTGCCCGCAAATACTCTGTGCACCCTATTTCCCCTCCTACTGAAAAGGTAGTCCTGGGCCCTCAGAGCAGGCATCCCCAGGGAGTTCGTCACAAATGCAGATGCTCAGACCCCACTCAGACTTACTGAATCAGGGTTTGCATCTTAACAAAGTCATAGGGTGACTCATCCCACATTCAAGGTTCTGAAGCCCTGCCCTAAGTGGCTTGCTTTCTGGATTGCTAGAAATTCATTTGTCATCTTCTCATCTTCAGCCTGCTCCCATCTGCGTCACAGCCCATCCTCCCTCCTGCGAGGCTGCGAGCAGGGTCCGAGTGGGCGGGGGTGGTCACCTTCCTCAGCCTCTGGATCTCATCCCTCTCTCTCCTGCATCCCTGAATCACAAATTGCTCCATGGCTGCAGGACCTGTCCTAGTCCCACTTTAAAAGACTCTCCCCTGATCCTGGCATCCTGTGCAGACTGCCCGCTTCTCGACTCCCCAGCAAACTCCTGGGCCCTCTCTTCTTAGATTCTCAGGGCTCACTTCCTCTCTTTCATGTCAGTCTTTGTTCAGATGCCACTTCAGCAGAAAGGCCTTCTCTGACCACCTTTTATAAAATAACATACACACTTTTTTTTAAAAGATTTTATTTATTTATTTGAGAGAGAGAGCAAGTAAGAGAGAACATGAGAGGGGAGAGGGTCAGAAGGAGAAGCAGACTCCCCATGGAGCTGGGAGCCCGATGTGGGACTCAATCCTGGGACTCTGGGATCATGACCTGAGCCGAAGGCAGTTGCTTAACCAACTGAGCCACCCAGGTGCCCTAACATACACACTTTTTATCTTTAATTATCTTTATAACACTTTCCACATCTGGTGTGTCTATTTCTTTTTTTTTTAATATTATTTATTTATTTGAGAGAGAAAGAGAGGGAAAGAGCATGTTGGAGGGGAGGGAGAGAGGAAGAAGCAGACACCTCGCTGAGCAGGGAGCCTGATGGGGGCTCGATCCCAGGACCCCCAGATCAGGACCTGAACTGAAGGCAGACACTCAGCCAGTTGAGCCACCCAGGCATCCCTGGTGTGTCTATTTCTTTGGTGTCTGTCTCCCCACACTGGAATGTCATCTCTAGGGAGTAGGGTCTTTTCCTATTTTGTCTGTGGCTGTGTCCCCAGGGCCTGACAGTCACTCCTACTGTGTAGTTGAGGAGGGACTGGTGTGGAATACCACATGCTAGGGAGAGACGTGAGGCTACCATGTAGTACATGAAGCCCTCAGAAGGGCAAGACCTCAGAGACCTCCTCTTTAATAAGAGGCGATGGCTCAAAGACAGTGTCTTTTTCTCCTTTCATCACTTTCTTAATTCATTCATTGCAGGGATACTGAAATGCCCTTGCTGTTCAAATGAAGGAGAGGAAGACGGTTCTCATAAGAGTAGGAAGAATCTTACTGATTCCCATGGGGGCAGATCAGAGAGACCTCAGAGACCCTGGAATGTCTCCTGATGGCCTCCAGGGACTCTCCCCTCCACATATGCTTGCCCTGGTGTGGGGCCTCCCACCTGGAATAGGCCTGACCTGTGTGTAACTGACAGGATTGCAGAAACAATGGTGTGTGGCTACTGAAGATAGGTCAGAAAAGACACTGTGGCTTCCCCTTTGCTCCCTTCTGGGCCACTCACTCCAGGGGAAGCCAGCAGCCATCTCTGAGGTCCAGGTGGAGAGAAACTGAGGCCACCGCCCACAGCCAGCATGACTTGTCAACCAGTAGGGTAAGCCCTCTTCCAAATGGCTCCTCCAGGCCTCATCAAGCCTCTCTCTTCTCTGCTGTGCCTTTCTCTGTTCCCTTGCTTTCTGTGGCCAAATGCTCTGTTGCCTATGCCATTTCCCCACTTCTCTCTGCAGGTGGCCTTTTCAGATTACTTTTGGGGTTTTTGTGTTTTGTTTTTTTTTTAAGATTTATTTGTTTTACAGAGAAAGCACGAAAGAGCACACAGTGGGGAAGGCAGAGAGTCTTTTTTTTTATTATTTTATTTATTCATTTGACACACAGAGAGAGAGATTACAAGTAGGCAGAGAGGCAGGCAGAGAGAGAGGAGAGGGGAGGAAGCAGGCTCCCTGCTGAGCAGAGAGCCCGACTCGGGCCTCGATCCCAGGACCCTGGGATCATGACCTGAGCCGAAGGCAGCGGCTTTAACCCACTGAGCTACCCAGGTGCCCAAAGGGAGAGAGTCTTAAGCAGACTCCATGCCAAGGAAGGAGCCCGAGAGCACCACCTGAGCTGAAGCCAAGGGTGGGACACTCCAGAGACTGCGCTCACCAGGCACTTTCCCACCCCCTGGCTTGCTTTTTAACATGCAAATGGTAAAAACTGGTTGCCAGCTGTTGGTCTGCACAGGAAGTTGGGCAACCTTTTCTATAAAGGCCCAGGTAGTAAACACCAGAGGCTTTGCAGGCCCTGTGCTTTCTATCGCAGCTATTGAACTCAACTCTGCCTTCGTAGTGCAGAAGCATCTGTGAGCAATGCCTGTGCAAATCGGCGGAACCATGTTCTAATAAATATTTTATTTACGAAATCCAACGGTGGGCTAGATTTGGCTGGAGGGTTGTGGTTTGCCAACCTCTGGCCTCTAAGACCTCCCAGTTCCAGAACCCACTACCACTTGGTGAGCTAAGGCTGAGGCTGTTGGGTATCCATTCCTGGCAAATCAGGTTGTTGTTGTTGTTGTTGTTGTTGTTGTTGTTGTTGTTAAGTTATTATTTACTTATTTGAGAGGGAGAGAGAGAAAGAGAGCTTGAGCAGGTGGGAGGGGCCGAGGGAGAGGGAGAAGCAGACTCCCTGCTGAGCAGAGAGCCTACCGTGGGGCTCGATCCCAGGACCGTAAGATCATGACCTGAGCCAAACAAAGGCACATGCTTCACCCACTGAGCCACCCAGATGCCCCCTGGCAAATCAGTTTTATCCAAACAGGCAGCAGTGAGACTACATGGGCTAAGGAAGGGGCAGGAGCAGGTTTTGCAAGAAAGGAATGTGACTGGTCAAGAGATAAACACATCTTTAGCACAATTACAGTCAGGTAGTTCATTTGTGTCAATTGACCTTCTACATTGAACAGAGCATTTTGATAGAATCTGGGAATATAAAGATGACTGATAGATGCTTCCCAATAATAACTGTTATGTATCTTATGCTTGTGCCAGGCTTACCACTAAATACTTTATACAAATCATCTCATTTGACTTTCAAAGCAACACTATGAGGAAGCTCAAGTTCAGAGAGTTTAAGTAACTTGTCTAAGGTCACACGGTAACAGGAGGCCAAGATGCCTACTCTAAAGCCGTGGTTCATAACCTTTATGACTCCTGCAGTTCAGTGCTGCCTCCCAGGTTCCTTGAGGATTTCTCCCCTCCAGAAAGCCTGTAGTCTCCTTAGAGGTTTGTTTGTTTGTTTGTTTTTAATATGTAAATTCTCTCCCTTTCTCTCTCTCTCTCTCTCTCTCTCTCTCTCTCTCTCTCTTTGTAAATGAGCTTTGAATCCTTTTTCTAAAAGTCTTTTCACCCTTGATAAGACTAATTATGTACTCATGACCTTGATTGATAATAAAGTGACTCTACAGTTAAAAGAGTTGGAGGGAGCCCTGTGAGCTGGACAGAGCCTGCACCTGGCTGACTTCCTGGCGTTCAGGATTTGTGGGCCACTTATAGAATGGCAGCCGTTGGGGTCTGCAGCTGCCCTGGCTTATCACAAAGGCACATTTAGGATCATTGTTAAGGAGCTCAGGGATTCAGCCCTGGTTAGTTTCTCTCCATCTCCACAAACTCTCAGAAATTGCAACGTGAGAAACATTTTAATGGTCCATTTGCATTATTATTCAGCAAATTAGAAAGCAAACTGCAGTGAATTAAATACATAATTTCTCTGAAGAGGATCCTTATCCCTTTAATCATGAAACATTTTAATTTTTTAAGTTAGAAAAATACTTCTTAAAGGAGCCAGTTAGACACATTAGAATCTAAATCCTGGAGGTTACTGTGTTTCTATTCAAGTTCAAATCCCCATTAATAATATCTACAAAAACAGAAAACACACACACACACACACACACACACACACACATACACACACACACACACACACACACACACACACACTATCCCCAAACACTACTGTTCGTGTTAACACTATTTGTGTTCCATAATTCTGAAGTTACAAATCAATCATAAATCATTATGTAATATTATTACTTTTTTTTTTAGGTTTGACAATGGAATCGTTCTGTTTCAAAAAAGAGTCCTTGTCTTGTAGAGACTGTGGTAGATTAAAATGCCTGGCCACAGGACTTTTTATGTTTTTTTTCACACAGGCAATTCCTCTCATCAAGGAAAGGAGCCCCTTTCCTACCCTTTCGACCTGGGCTGACCCTGTGATTTGTTTAGGCCAGGAGGATGAACTAGAAGTGAGGTTGTGTGGGTTCTGAAGCCCAGACACTAAGGAGTCTGATAGTCTCTACTTCCACCCTCTTCTTACCTGGCCGCCATCACCACTAAGAAGCAGAATTAGACTACTGAAGGGAGAGACATGACATGGAGAGAAAGCCCCAATTGATAACCAGCACCGAGACCCCAGACACAAGAGTGAGGCGATCCTGGACTGGCCCAGCCCCCTCAAGCCACTGTATGCCTGCAGCTGTTTGAACCACCACAGCAGAGACAATTGCAAATGATCAGGTAAGCCTAGCCTAACTGCCGAAGTATGAGCAAATAAATGGTTGTTGCTATAAGCCACTATATTTGGGGGTAACATGGAGATAACAGATACAGAGATACATACTGAAATACTTAGGGATGAAATGATATATTGTCTTGCACTTGGGCACCTGGGTGCCTCAGTGGTTCAGCATCTGCCTTCATCTGCCTTCAGCTCAGGTCATGATCCCAGGGTCCTGGGATCAAGCCTCGAGTTGGGCTCCCTGCTCCGCAGGGAGCCTGCTTCCCCCTCTCACACTCCCCCTGCTTGTGTTCCCTCTCTCACTGTCTCTCTATCAAATAAATAAATAAAGTCTTAAAAAAATAAAAATAAAAATACATAATCTGTTGGTAGGAGGAAGATGGTAGAGGTGTAGATGAAGTAAGATTAGCTGTAAATTAATAATTGTGGATGACAGATGATACACAGGTTGGGGGATTCACTATTCTCCTTCTCCCTTTATAATTTTAAAATTCTGGAATGTAGTTGAAATTTTCCCTAATAAAATTTTGGAAAAAAAAGTCAGTATTACAATATTGCAAACCAAGTGGAAAAATTGCCTTTCTAGTATGGTAGAACTTAACCTTTAATGTTGAATATTGGAAGACTTCATGAATGGTCCCATAAAAAAAAAAGAATCAAGCCAAAGAAATAAGGCTAGAAGACATATGGTGCCGAGAAAGGGTACAAGATGTAGGGTATTGATTCTCAAGCCACCCGAGACCAGATGAGTGCTGAAAACATGCGTGGGGCCCAAGTTTCAAAGTTAAATGCTGAGAAAGAAGTTGTAGCCTTTTCAATCAACTACGTGTCAGACCCTATGCCAAATATAGGATAAGCAAGACAAACAGCAATACCCCGCTGCCATCCCTCCCCCCACACACACCTCCCCCCACTCCCCTGTTCATTGAACTGTCTCCTCTGCCTTTGGACAGCTGTAATCTCCTTAGCACAGGGGTGGGAAACTCAAATGCCTAAAGAGCCCAGTCAGGTACATCTGTGAGTGAGATGATTGTAAGGTAGGGACCGTGCCAAAGTGGACAGTATGTGTTCTAGTGAGGAACAGCTGGATGAGGATCTGGAGAAGCATCCAGAAAGGTCACTGCAGCAGAAGGGGCCGATTCTCCCAATAGCACCTCTTCCCTCACAGTACAGTAGACTTACACTGCAGTAGACTTTTTATCTGAGCACCAGGAAGCCCGAAATAAAGACTACATTTTCAGCCTCCTTAGTTGCTGGGTGTGGCCATGAATTAAGACTGAGACAATGGACTGTAAAAATAATATGTGCAACTCCCAATTTTTGTTGACCTTTGCAAAGAACCAACCTTTGGTTTAATTGATTTTCATTTCTCTATTTCATTTATCTCTAATCTTTATTATTTCCTCCTTTTGCTAGATTCAGGTTTAGTTTGTTGCTTTTCTAGTTCCTAAAGTTGTAAAGTTAGGTTGTTGATTTGAAATCTTTCTTGGTTTTCAAGTAACCATTTATAGCCATAAATTTCTCCCTTATCACTGTTTTCCCTGCATCCTATACATTTTGGTATGTTGTGTTTTAGTTTTCATCCATGTCTAAGTATTTTCTGATTCTTGTGATTTCTTCTTTGATTTATTGGGTATCTAAAAATGTGTTGTTTAATATCTGAAAATTTGTGAATTTTCCAATTTACCTTCTGTTATTGATTTTTAATTTCCATTCCATTGTAGTCAGAGGAGATACTTTGCATGATATCTATCTTCTAAAATCTATTGATACTTGGGCACCTGGGTGGCTCAGTGGGTTAAAGCCTCTGCCTTTGGCTCAGGTCATTATCTCAGGGTCCTGGGATCGAGCAGGGAGCCTGCTTCCTCCCCTCTCTGCCTGCCTCTCTGCCTACTTGTAATCTCTCTCTGTCAAATAAATTAATAAATCTTTAAAAAAAATAAAGTAAAATAAAATCTATTGATACTTAATGTGTGGCCTAAAATATGGAATGTCTGTGGGGAACTATTGAGCTATTCAGATATGAGTGAAAACCTGGAAGTACTAGGGAGTTGCCCATGTTTGGGGCATCTGGACAATTCCGAGGTCCATTCTCCCCACCAACTCAGAGTCCCCAACAGGATTAATTCCCAGGTACCCAGAGCAGCAACTGGCTTAAAAGTACTAGCCCTGGATTCATTCTCCCTCCTTCCTGCTTTTACCCAGACACTACTCCCATTCCTTGGGGTCATTTCCTAAATAAACTACCAATAAGTTCAGTTTCAAGGACCAACCAGGGAACTAGAAAGCACCGAGTATTTTAAACTGAAGGAATATATTCAGAGAAATGGTTACATGTGTGATTTAAGAAGCCGAGAAGCCCACAGGGGGCCAGAAAGACTAGTCAGAAGCCACTGACCTCTAGGCAGGAGGAACTAAGAACAGAGGTGATGTCAGTAGAGCCTGGAAGATGAAAGAATCACAGTGGTCCTGGCTAGCAGGAGCTGGAACCAAGAGGAAATGCTCAGCTGATGGAGTCCTGCCCTCCACTCTCTGGTTGGCAGAATCCAGTCCAAAACCAGGTGAGGTGGGAGCCTAGGAAATGCAACCTTTAGGGATCAGTTTGCTATGGAAGGCATAGGACAGGGCAAGGAAGAGATTCAGGACAAACTGATCTGGACTGCGACAAAGGAACATGCAGGAGAATAGAAAGCAAAAGAGACTGAAATTGAATGACCAGAGAAGTCTAATGGCTCAGAGAGCCTGAGTAACTTACCCAGAATTACTTAGCAGTCAGTGGCAGATAGGATGAGAATCTGAAGTGATGTACATCTTACACTTGGGTGAACTCAGGAACATGCTACTGAATATCAGTGTTCATAAACTAAACATAGAATTGATTTTATATTAATGAGAAAGTCTTGACCTTGGGCACTGTCCCATAGGAGGATACAGTGGACACATCAAGCTATGGTATCTAGGGCCCTCCTTCCAGGAATGCTCCGTGTAGGAAGTCAGTATAATTTTAGAGAAACTGGGAAGGTTGTTAATACCCTCTAGAGTCTTTTGCTATCTATTGTTTTCTGCCTACTAGTCTACCTTTGATGTGTTTTTTTCCCCAAAAGGCTTTGACTCCTATTTATGCAAATCCTACAGGGAAAGACAATACTTGAAGTTGTTATCTAACAGTTATCTAACACAACTGTTTGTACACAGAAAGCCCTATGGAACAAATATTACTGAGTGAACATATTTGCAAGAGTTCCAGTTTACATCTTGGTGACTATGTCATATAATTATTGTCCAATGGAGGATGGTTTATGAGAGCTCAAGAGGCTCCAGAGTACTGAGAAACAGTCTGAGGAAGAAGTAGGAGGTATCATCAATTAGTAAAAATGTAAAAACAAGGTAAGCTGGAGGGTTGGAATTTAATGTTACTCTACAAGGATTTTTCCTAGTGACAACAGCAAAGTGTTGTTTTTTTTTAAGATTTTACTTATTTATTTGACAGAGAGAGAGAGAGAGATCACAAGTAGGCAGAGAGGCAGGCAGAGACAGAGGAGGAAGCAGGCTCCCTACTGAGCAGAGAGCCAGATGCTGGACTCCATCCAAGGACCTTGTGTTCATGACCTGAGCCGAAGGCAGAGGCTTAACCCGCTGAGCCACCCAGGCGCCCAACAGCAATGTTTTCTATTGCGATATGACTTCTAGATTTGCAGATACCCAGGAAAAATAAGAAGGAGAATTCTAGGAATTTAGAATTCTAAATGCTAGGAGAATTCCCAAGCATGAGGAGACTCCCTGCAGTACAGAAGGGAAAAAGAAGAGATGAGGAGACAGTAACAAACCAAAATCAGGAGCAATGCATTTCTCAGTTCTTCTAACTTCTACCAAGGAGAAAAAAATCTTCAATGATTAGTGGATATAATCTGGACAGATTGCAAAGGAGCACAGGATTTGGAGGCAGGGGCTTCTGGGGATTTGGGGTAGAGGACTTGTTCTCCTGATTATGAACTTAAAATAAAGATAATGATGATGATGGTACTTACCTTATTGGGTTGTGTGGATTCAAATCCCCATCCTAGTTTTCTCATCATTGGTTTCCAATTTAGATATTGGAAACTCACTTTTCTTTGAAAGTGTCCTTTTTCAAGGACTACTCTTTGCTGAAATTTGTCTTGGAGAAGGAAGGAAGGAAGGGAAGGAAGGGAAAGAAGGGAAAAAAGGAAGGAAGGAAGGAAGGAAGGAAGGAAGGAAGGAAGGAAGGAAGGAAGGAAAGGAGAGAGAGGGGGGAAAGAAAGGAAAGAAAAGAGAAGAGAAGGAAAAGAAAAGAAGAGATACCCCAGTGAAGTATACAATTAAATGACCAATTGTAGAGATAATTGTTCTGGATATTTGGAAGGAGAGAAATGACCTCAGACTACAGCTGCTAATGAATGCTTTATGGAAACATGGAACTTGAAATGTCTCTTAAAGATTGATAAGATGTTTACAAATCCAAGTTGGACCAACTTTAATGAGTACAGTTGACCCTTGAACCACATGGTTTTCAACTGTGCAGGTCTACTTATATGCAGATTCCTTTTTTATAAAAACAGTACAAAGTTGTAAATGTATTTTCTCTTCCTTATGACTTTCTTAGGAACATTTTCTTTAGCTTAGTTTATTGTAAGAATAGAGTATATAATATATATACAAACAAAATATGTTAATTGATGGTCTGTATTATCAGTAAGGCTTCCCATCAACCATAAGCTATTAGTAGTTAAGTGTTTGGGAAACCTAAAATTTTATGTGGATTTTTGCCTGAGCTAGGTGGGTCAACGCCCCTAAGCCCTACATTGTTTAAGGGTCAACTGTAATTGTAATATCTGGATTAATTAATTGATGAATTGTTCTCTAGGTCCAAAAGTAATCTTAAAGTTATTAATATTAGTTACTAATATATAAGTACTGATGGTACTCTATATGTCTTAAGGTCAGCCTCCGAATGCAAAGGGAATTTCCTTATTTGTATTCTTTCTTAAACATTTTTTGAATGAAAAAAATTTTTTAAGAGCAACTGGGTGGCTCAGCTGGTTAAGCATCCAACTCTTTATTTTGGCTCAGATCATGGTCTCAGGGTCATGAGATCAAGCCCTGCTGCGTTGGGCTCTGTGCTAAGCACTGAGCATGGAGACTGCCTAAGACTGTCTCTCCCTCTACCCCTCCCCCACCTCTAAATAAATGAATAAATAAACAAACAAATAAAATGTTCTGACAAGACAAACAAGAACATGTGAAAAACCCTTTGACCAACCTCTACCTAGATTATTCCATAAGCAGAAGAGCAACATCTACTTCTTCAAACATTGATCAGTAATGAAACTAATTCAGAATAGAAAGAGAAAATTGGAAACCCTTGAAAGCTGGAGTATCTTTGCATCTGCAGTGCCCAGCATTAGTACTCACTTCTCCTGGTTCAACTCTCATCTTTTTGAGCCCTTTTTCTCAGTCTCTTCTACTGCATCTTCCTCCATGTGCTCATTAGGAATCAAAACAGAGGGGCGCCTGGGTGGCTCAGTGGGTTAAAGCCTCTGCCTTCAGCTCAGGTCATGATCGGGGTCCTGAGATCTAGGCCTGCATCGGGCTCCCTGCTCAGCGGGGAGCCTGCTTCCTCCTCTCTCTGCCTGCCTCTCTGCCTACTTGTAATCTCCCTCTCCCTGTCAAATAAATAAGTAAAATCTTAAAAAAAAAAAAAACCCAGATAGGAGCAGGTTTGGAGAACTCTGTGAAAATACATGCTGCACTCTAGCGCTACATTAAAAAATAGAGAGGAAATCGATGACTTCCTAGTAAAATATAATTTACCAAAATTGATCCAAGAAAAGGAAGAAAATCTGAACAGATCAATACCCATCGAAGAGATTAGAAGAATAATTTAAATCTAACATTTGAAAAAGCAGCAGGCCCAGGTGGCTCTGGGACCGTGTTCTCTCTATCCTTCAGTGCAGTGCTATTCAAGTAGCCAGTCAGGGAACTGTTTATTACCAGCCTGCCAAGAAGTAAAGAGCTTACACTAGAACATAAATCAACATATTGCTTCCTTCAGAAAGTCTTGGTTTAAAAAAAAAAAAAAGCCAGCTGATTTTATTAATGGTATCCTGAACTGACCTCTTTGGATTTAGTAAGTCAACCTGGGGGTCCCAGGAAATATCAGAGAAGAGAACCTTTGGAGAAAAATGAACTTTTCATGTATTGGGATATTTCTTTCCTTTCTTTCTTTCTTTCTTTTTTTTTTTTTTTTAAGATTTGACCTATTTACTTGAGAGAGAGAGAAAGCACAAGGAGGGGGAGTGGGAGAGGAAGAAGCAGGCTTCCCGCTGAGCCGGGAGCCTGATGCGGGGCGATACCAGGATCCTGGGATCATGACCTGAGCTGAAGGCAGATGCATAACCAAATGAGCCACACAGGTGCCCCAGGATATGTATTTTCAAGTGAATATTTGAGTATTAAATATGTTGTGAACCCTTTTACATCCTAAGCTGACAAGATAGATGTATGTGTCAGTTTTTTTTCTATTACTGTTGTTATAGGTTGGGGGGAAAGAATTTTTTTTTTAACGATTTTATTTATTTATTTGACAGAGAGAGCAGATCACAAGTAGGCAGAGAGGCAGGCAGAGAGGGAGGAGGAAGCAGGATCCCCGCTGAGCAGGGAGCCCGATGCGGGCCTCGATCCCAGGACCCTGAGATCATGACCTGAGCCGAAAGCAGAGGCTTTAACCCACTGAGCCACCCAGGCACCCTATTTTTTTAAAGTGCCTTTAATTTAGAGCTCCTGGGTGGCTCAGTTGTTGGTTAGTCTGCCTTCAGCTCAGGTCATGATCCTGGGGTCCTGGGGTAGAGCCCTATGTTCTGTCGGGCTCCTGGCTCAGCGGGGAGTCTGCTTATTCCTCTCCCTCTGACCCTCCCCCTGACTCATACTCTTGCACTCTCTCTCAAATGAATAAATAAAAAATCTTTTAAAAATATAAATAAATAAAACACCTTTAATTTACACACCCAGAGTCAAGCACTCTGGGATATACACATCTGGAAAATATTCTTGTATAAATGCACAAATGCAGATTTAAGGCAGTTGGTATCCTCCAAATTAAATGGTATACAAATTATTTTGTAATCTGCTTTATTTCACTTAGAAATGTGAATGACTTTCCATCGCAAAATTGATCTACATCATTTATAATAACTGAACTATATTCCATTGAATGGATGTAGTATAACTTCTTCTTTTTTTAAAAGATTTCATTTATTTATTTGACAGAGAGAGAGATCACAGGTAGGCAGAGAGGCAAGCAGAGAGAGAGGAGGAAGCAGGCTCCCTGCTGAGCAGAGAGCCCGATGCGGGAATCGATCCCAGGACCCTGGGATCATGACCTGAGCCAAAGGCAGAGGTTTAACCCACTGAGCCACCCAGGTTCCCCCTATAACTTTTTCTTTTTTTCTTTTTTTTAAAGATTTTATTTATTTATTTGACACAGAGAGAGAGATTACAAGTAGGCAGAGAGAGAGAGAGAGGAGGAAGCAGTCTCCCGCTGAGCAGGGAGCCCGATGCGGGGCTCGATCCCAGGACCCTGAGATCATGACCTGAGCCGAAGGCAGACGCTTTAACCCACTGAGCCACCCAGGTGCCCCTCCCATAACTTCTTCAATCAGTTCCATGTTAGTGAACAATTTGAGTATCTTCAATTGTAAAATATCATAAATATCTCAATAGAAAACAACTATATATCTATTCCTTGTGCCACTACCATTATTATCTCTTCCAGAATTGTTGAATGGCTTCATAAATAATATCATTTTTTCTGGCAAAAAAAAGAAGAGAGAAAGATAAACTAAACAATATATTTAGTGACAAAGTTGATTTACATTTTCATGTTTNCTGTTGAATGGCTTCATAAATAATATCATTTTTTCTGGCAAAAAAAAGAAGAAAGAGAGAAAGATAAACTAAACAATATATTTAGTGACAAAGTTGATTTACATTTTCATGTTTGCAATTCATGTTTTGAGTAGCACTGCTTTATTATTTTTTTAAAGATTTTATTTATTTATTTGAGAGAGAGAATGAGAGAGCATGAGAGGGGAGAAGATCAGAGGGGGAAGCAGACTCCCCATGGAGCTGGGAGCCCGATGTGTGGGACTCGATCCCGGGACTCCGGGATCATGACCTGAGCCGAAGGTAGTCGCTCAACCAACTGAGCCATCCAGGCGCCCGAGTAGCATTGCTTTAGTAAGTGTATAATTTCTATGTTATTTAAACTACTTTAGCTCATTAGGACAATAACAACAACAACAAAAACACTAAAAATCCCTAAAACATTTTATGAAGTTATCATAATTTTAAAATCCAAGTAAGATACTAACAAACAAAAAAGAAAAAGAAGAAAAAGAAGAAGAACAACAAAAGAAAGGGGAGCAGAGAAAAGGAAGAGAGAGACTCTAGGTGCTGGAGATCTAGAGAGGAACGAGGCAGAGCACTAGCTCTGTAGGAGATTTCATTCTAACAGAAGGAGACTGGCCCTAGCATAAAAACAAAACGAAAAAAAAAAAAACGTTGACAAGTGCTGTGAAGAAGACAAAGTAGGGCAACGTAGTGGAGAGTTACAAGAGTGGGGAGAATCTGAGAATTTGCTTTAACTGCTGTAACAGAAACTTTTATGATTCTCTGCAAACTTACCACCCTTGGGGCACCTGGGTGGCTCAGTTGGTTGGGCTACCGACTCTTAGTTTCTGCTCAGGTCATGGTCTGGGGGTCATGGGGTGGAGCCCAACGTCAGGCTCCCTGCTTGGCGTGGAGTCTGCTTGGGATTTTCTCCCTCTCCTTCTGCCCCACCCCCCTAATTTTTTTTTTTTAATTAACCGCCATCTTCTCATCCCCTTGCTGTTAGTCCACAGATCACCACTGAGCCCCTTTAGCACAAGGACAGGTTTACCCTCTTCTTAACACCGATAGGCACTAAAAAAAAAAATGCTTACTGAATTGCACACACAAAGGCTCTCCTCTGATCCTAACTGTAACAAAGAAGTAGCCATTTGTGTCCCCTGTTTTACCAAGGAGGATACTGCTTCAGAGGGTTTGTGCGAATTCCTATGGTGGTTCCACTAATATGGGAGCTGGGATGCTAACCTGGGTCTTTCCCACACCAAAATGCCATCTTTAGAAATGCTGTTTTTTTATTTTTTTTGTTGTTTTTAAAATTTTTTAATTTTTTAAAAGATTTTTATTTATTTATTTGACAGAGAGAGAGAGAGCACAAGCAGGCAGAGGGAGAAGGAGAAGGAGACTCTCCACCAAGCAAGGAGCCCAATGAGGGACTCGATCCCAGGACTCTGATCATGACCTGAGCTGAAGGCAGCTGCTTAACTGACTGAGCCACCCAGGTGCCCCTAGAAATGCTGTTGATGGAGGAAGCAAATCTAAGGAAGGGCAAGGTGAAGGTCAGGCCACAAGCAATCATCAGTGGCTTTAACCAATGAATATCTTTCCCTCCTTTTTGGAAGCCAATGACAAGCCTGGTTTTTATATGGTTAGAGCAATATTCGAATGGACAACTAGAAAAGAAACAGCTAGAGGGAGGTTTCTTCTCAGAATAGAATTTTATCAGAACAAAATCCCAAATTCAGGCTAATTGGACACTGTGAGGCAGCCGCAGGACATTTCCTGGAGAATAAACCAAACTCTTCTCTATCTCCCACTCCCCACCAAGATGGCAAATACTGGAGGTAAGGTATCACAGATCCACAGATCCCCTCCCATTGTCTCCTCACATTCGCCTGGGCTCTGAACCTTTGAGTCTCCTCCCCACCTCTACCAGGAAGACATCTGGCCACTGTTGAAAATGTGCGTGGATTTGGCACAACTGTTCAAGACTGCAGAGAGCCTCCTTGGACAGTGTCCAGGACCAGAAGTAAACTGCCCTGGGCTTTCTAAACAAGCACATTCTCACATCTTATAATGGTATCGCAGCTAGGGTGTAATCTTCTAAGTGTCAGAAAACTTAAGTACTTCACAAGTTCTTTCAAGCACAATTGTCTCTGGGTGTCTATTGACACCTTTTCCACTTTCCTCATCCCTGACCCCTCCAGGTTTAAAACCTTCCCTAGGAGACAAATGTATTCCACTAAGCACTCCCTTCTTCAGTTCCCATCTACAGGTCCTCCTTGGAAAGCCAAGATCAGTCAGTTGGACTGTATTGATTCTCTAAGTGCTTTCTTTAGTTTTTCTTAATTAATTTTTTGAATAGATGATTTATGTATATTCTAAAAATTACAAAACAACTGAAAGGTATATAGTGAAATAGGTCTCCCTTTTATCTCAATACCCATCTGTTACAGATTCAGAAATGTCCTGTGTGTATTTAAGCTCTTTCTTTTTTTCCTTTTACACAATGGTAACATAATACTCTGTTTTTCACCTAAGTATCTAGGAGATAGGTCCATGCCTATTCATGTGGTCTGTCTAAAAGCTTTTGTTGGCTGGAGAGTGTTGCATTGTGTGGATGGACTAGTTGGGGTTGAGGTTGAGGCCTCTGCCCAAACCATGACTTCAGATAATATGTCCCACTGTCTTGTAGTCTTGTGGTAGATTTATGAGTAAAACCTTAAGACAAAAATGCTTGACTGGAAACATATAATCAAAGAATTGTCAATTATGAGAGGCTCAAGGAGACAGCGCTCATGAAAGAATATTCTCTCCTAGCATTTTATATGGTCCTTCATTCAGCTAAGTCAGGGCCCCCCCACTCCTTAGTTTTGGAGCTTATAGGCACTTAAGCCCAGGGAAAGGGGAGCAAGTTATCCAGGTGGGGAATTAAATGTGTTCCAGTAACGGAGAGATTTGTTTCAATTTTTACCTGTATCAAGGAAATAATTGTTTTCAGTGATCATGAATTTCCTTTAAGCGCTTGACCTTTTGTTCCCTTGTGGTGAGGCAGAGGCAGTCAATGGTTAGGGAAAAGTGGGATCAATTGAGGATTCGAGGAGGAGGGTTCCCAGGTAGAAAGGCTGTCGGAGCTGCGGTGAGGGGGGATGGGAAGGTGGAAAGGAGAGATATTACGTGCAGGCAGAATCCAGAGGGTGTAGCAAGTAACCCAGACAGGTACGGCAGCAGCTTTCGCTTCACCTGTCAGCTCTGAAGCTGCCTGACCTCCCCTTTGCCCTCAGGGGTTCCCAAGACTGAAAGGTATTTCTCTAACTCCTTCCTAAGGGAATGCTCTGGTTTTCTAATGCCTGGGGTGACCTGCATGTTACCCTAAAGGAAGAAGAAACTAGGCAGCATGCTCCTCATTCTGGGCCAAGTAACAGGGGGCCATGCTGTTGCCCCTCCCACCATCCCATCCAATAAAATCCACGGGAAAAACTATAGCATACTGTCTGTGATTTACTTTAAGATAAAGCAGCCTAGGGACTGAGGTGTATATGTATGTTGGTTTTGATGTATACCCTACAGATGGTTAGTTACTGTCTTTAATCGTTGCCTCATTGGCCTCTAAGGACGTTGCTCACTCCCTCCTTGGAATACTTTCAGGACCACAGTCTCCCCGGGTCTCCTGCTGCCTTCCATGCTATTCTTTCTCAGCCTCCTTTGCTGGCTCCTCCTCTTCTCCCTGACCTTTAGGTGTCTAAGGGACCTAAGGATCACTCTTCGAACCTCACCTCCTTTCTGTCTCTTTTCATTCTGTTGTCTCACTGCTTTAATTACCATCTCTATATGGATGACTTCAGATTTATCTACCAGGCAGGACCTCTCCTCTGAACTTGAAACCCTTCTACTTGCCCACTTGACAGCTTCAATATCTCACCGACTTCTCAAAACCAACATGACTGGCCTCTCAAAACCTTGCTCTTATTTTCTTCTCCATTTCAGTAAATGGCAACTCCTCTCTAGAAGTTTTGGCTTTGGCAATAATAACAATAATAATAATAATATAAAAAACAATGTGACCCCGGAGACTCATCCTTCTCTCCCATCTTTCACACTTCCCATCTCTAGATGGCGGGAAAACCAGTCATTACAATGACCTCTGAGGTTAGCAACTGGGTGTGTGACTGAATTTAGTCCTGTCCCAGACTTCATAGTAAAATAATGGGGAATTAGGGGCTTATATCCCCCACGAACTTCTCATTTCGGAGGTTACAAATGTTTGCCAAAGACTCCAGTCACTGAAAGACCAGATGGGCTTAGGTCAGTCCTGATAGCCTATTCCCTCTCAATTCATTTCTTCAACAGCTATTTGCCAAGGAGTTACTCCGTGCCAGACCCTGTTCTAGGTGTCTAGGATACAACTCCCAACAAAATAGGCAAAAGCCTCCCCTCTCTTGGAACTTACATTCCAGTGGGTAAACAGATGGCAAGCAAAATATCAACAAGTAAGTTACATAGTATTAGAGGCTGAGAAACCCATGGCAGGGAAGAGGGATAGAGAATATTTGGGAGAGAAGGGGGTTCTGTGTTCAGTGTTGGATAGGATGACCAGGGATGATTGCATTGAGCAAGTGACATTTGAACAAAGAGACACGAGGAGTGAGCCAGCGGAGTCTGGGGCAGTGGGTGCTGGGCATGGGGAACTGCAAAGGCAGTGATATGCCCGCCTCACCCCTGCCTTCCAGGGACTGCCTGCTCTGCTCCTGTTAGAGCCACAGTAAGCAAGGAAGAGAGTGTGGCTGGAATGGAATGAACAAGGGCAGCAGGAGGAGAGGAGATCAGAAGGGGAGCCGGTCTGGCTCTGGCCACTGAAAAGGTCTACAAACTGTAGCAATCCCCAGAGCAATAAACATTCCCAGCACCCAGATTCTGGCCTCTAAATTCAACTTGGGCTTTGGATAATCACTGATCCCAGAGCTGGGGCAAGAAATGGACATTTTGTCATACTAGAAAGCAAAGAAGCTTCCAAAGGCTATGGGTTGTGTCCAAAAGATTAGGTTAGGAGCCAGTGTAAAGAGACTCCCCAAGTTCAAGGATGGGAATAATTTGAGTATCTGCAGTGGATTGAAATGCATCAAATATGTTTAAATCCATGAGTTTATAATTATACCAAGAAAAAAAAAACTCTCATAGGTCACCTTTACAGGTTGCTAGGGAACCAACTCATTACTCTGAAAACTGGTTTAAAAAGGGAAAGAATCGAGCATTTGTCTTGTCTTTTCTATATGAACTGTATCTCAGGATAGCTAAATTGTTGTTGAGGAAAAGTTCTTCTTTTAGAAGCATTCCAGCTAATAGATGGAGAAATGGTAGAATGAGGGTACCATAATTTTGCAATCCTTAATGAAATAATATATCTGTGATATCTGTGATACTTTAATGACTATTAAAACTATCGGGGGAGGGGCACCTGGTTGGCTCAGTCGGTAGAGCATGTGGCTCTGGATCTCATGGTCATGAGTTCGAGTCCCACATTGCACATAGAGCCTACTTAAAAAAAAAAACTATGGGGGGGGAAGCTTATGAGGAACTTTCATAAAAATTGTATTATTTTTATTTTAAAATTATTTTAAATTATTTTTATTGTTTAACTTCATTTTTATTTCTTTTTTTATTTCTTTTTAAATTTTCGCTTATGGAGAAACTTTAAATGAATGGATCAAGCTGTCATTGTCTCAATCCATTAATCAATCTGAACATCACAGAAGAGGAGATTATCAGACATCATGTGTTCTTGGTGTGATGCAATAGGAAGTTCACAGAACCGTCCCTGAAGTATCCTTGTCAAAAACGGAAACTGATGGGCGCCTGGGTGGCTCAGTTGGTTAAGCAGACTGCCTTCGGCTCAGGTTGTGATCCTGGAGTCCCGGGATCGAGTCCCACATCAGTTTCCCTGCCCAGAGGGCTCCCTGCCCTCCCTCTGACCCTCCCTCTTCTCATTCTCTCTCTCAAATAAATAAATAAAATCTTAAAAAAAAAGGAAACAATTTTTAAAAAAGATTTTTATTATTTTTTTGAGATTTTATTTATTTATTTGAGAAAGAGTAGGGGGAGGGGCAGAGGGAGAAAGAGAAACTCGAGCGGACTCCCTGATGAGTACTGAATCCGATGCAGGACTTGATCTCACAACCCTGAGATCGCCATCTGAGCCAAAACCAAGAGTCGGACACTTAACTGACTGAGTCAACCAGGCGCCCCCCAAGATTTTTAAGTAATCTCTACAAGATAACATGGAGCTTGAATGTATAATCCTGAGATCAAGAGTCACATGCTCCACCAACTGAGCCAGCCAGGCGCCTCTGGAACCTGAATTACTCAAGATCTAACTGACACTTTTTGGGAAATACAGAGCTTACGGAAATATGTTGGATATCATGGGGATGCAATCAGCAAAATGCAGAATGTGGGAAACTCTAAGGGACAAATGACACAATTTCTCCAAAAATATATTATAAGGAAAAAGAAAGGGGTGCCTGGGTGGCTCAGTCGTTAAGTGTCTGCTTTTGGCTCAGGTCATGATCCCAGGGTCCTGGATCGGGCTCTCTGCATTGGGCTCTCTGCTCGACAGGAAGCCTGCTTCTTTCTCTCCCATTCCCCCTGCTTGTGTTCCCTCTCTCACTGTGTCTCTCTCTGTCAAATAAATAAATAAAGTCTTAAAAAAAAATAAGGAAAAAGAAAAAGGCAGAGGAGCCCTTAAATTAAAAGAGACCTAGAAGATACAATAACCAACTGCAATGTGTGGGTCACACTTGGATACTAACTTAAAAAAAAAAAAAACCTGTAAAAAATTACAAGGAAATTGGGGAAACTTGAACACTGATTAAATATTTAATATTTTAAAAATCTTAAAGGTATGATAACAACATTATGGTTATGCATTTGCTTTCCTTTAAAGTCCCTACCTTTTAGAGACACAGTACTAAAATGTATGGAT
Organism: Ailurus styani; assembly: GCA_002007465.1. Taxonomy (NCBI): domain Eukaryota; kingdom Metazoa; phylum Chordata; class Mammalia; order Carnivora; family Ailuridae; genus Ailurus; species Ailurus styani. The sequence goes on from LNAC01000298.1 coordinate 285,865, forward strand.
GAAATTATATGAAGTCTGGGACTTTCTTCAATATAACCCAGTGGGGTAAAGGCAGGGAGAATGCGTGGAATGGAGTTTCCATATGCTGATAATTGCTGAGGCTTGGTAATGGTCTATTACACTCTTTTCTCTGTTTTGTGTATGTTTGAAATGTTTCATAATATGAAGTGTAAGAAGAGAGTGTGTTAGGGAGATACCTACATAGGAGTCATTAAGAAAGATTTTTTTTTATGGGGCGCCTGGGTGGCTCAGCGGGTTAAAGCCTCTGCCTTCAGCTCGGGTCATGATCTCAGGGTCCTGGGATCGAGCCCCACATCGGGCTCCCTGCTCAGTGGGGAGCCTGCTTCTCTCTCTCTCTGCCTGCCTCTCTACCTACTTGTGATCTCTCTCTCTCTCTCTGTGAAATAAATAAATAAAATCTTAAAAAAAAACAAAGAAAGATTTTTTATGACAATTGGGAATAACAATCCCTATTTTCTAACTATAGGGCCAACAAACAAGTCATTCTTTGCATAGTTTCTCCTCTAGTAAACAACAACTTACAGGAGACCCTAAAGAACTATTTTAGGGATGATAGGCTTCTTTTCATGAATAAAAGGGCTTAGCTTAAATGTAATTAGTTGAGATGTGGGTAGATTTTTCAGGTACCTCAGCAATGACCAGGGCCAGTGCTTGGGCGGAGGATAAAACCACAAGAGAGGAATGCAGTGCTTCTGTACCACCGTCCTACTGCCTCTCTCAGTCTTCCTGCCTCTTTCCTACTGCTCTGCCACTCCCAGGAGCAGGGCTACTTTGTCCAGCTGAGCAAGCTGTGCATTGCACAACCCCAGGGATACAGACAGCCTGTATGAATAGTGGCCCTGGACTTATGCAGCATGGAAGCCCTTAGGAGGAGCCTGGTCACCTCATGCCATCTCTTACTTTGGACTCCTTAGTCTTAACCAGGGCTATTTCCTCAGGACCCTGCTTTCAGTATCTACTAAGGCCAATGTGTAATAATGGTGTAAATCATATTAGCTTTTTAAATGGGTATTTTTCTAGTATTTCTACTAGTATCTTTCTCCCAATGATAGTATTCCCATATGTATTAGTCAAGATAGACTTTCAACTCCCAGATCTCTGTAGTTTAACAATATAACGATTGGTTTCTTGCTTCCGTCATAGTCCAGTATGAGGGTGGAGGAGAAATGGTCTGCCTCTTGCTCTTTCAGCCTCTATTCTCTGTCATCAACTCCTTCCCTGGGTCTCCTGCAAGGGAACAAAGTGTGGAAAGGCATCCCCATCTGAATGGCCTTTGACAGGAGCTGGCCCAGGTCACCTTGACTCACATTCCATTAGCAAGAACAAGTCAAGGAGCAGAGTGCCAAGGATGGCCACGCTGATGTTTAAGAATAACCAGCTAGTCTCAGCTACACCATTTGGGGTAGCAATCCTTTAGACCAGTTAAATTAACAAGCCTCCACTGCAGAATGTGGATGCTGGCAGTAGAAGTCCGTGGTCACTCTGAGAGGTGAGGGAGAGGGAGATTTCTGGCAGGACACCTTTCTGGTGCTTTTATAGCTCTGCAGCTATCTCCTTACTCCACATGCCTGGTGGTGATTGCTTTTTCAGAACAGGAAACTCGGAGAGGGAAGTATTCAGTTATATTCCTTTTACTAGCTCAGGGGTTTTTCATTTGAGGGAGGAGGTCCATAATGGGCCTCAAGAGATTGGTGATTCCCTGAAAACCCTATGTAAAATTTGTGTTTCTGTAAAATTTTCTGTCAAGAGGGCCTATAGTTTGGCACATAGAAGTCATTCAATAAATATTCCTTCTAAAAACTCACAAAAGGATCACATTGCTTAATGTTCACCAGAGAAATAGAATGAACCAATAGGATGTTTGTACACACACACACACACACACACACACACACACACACACACACACAGTTTTTAAGGAAATGACTTAAGCAGGCCCAAAATCTGCAGGGAGACCTGGCTGTTTGGAGACCTAAGAAGAGCCAATGCTGCAGTTCGAGTCCCAAGGCTCTTGGGCTGGAAAATTCCCTCTTGCTGGGGGGGAAGTCAGTCTTTTGTTCAGTTCAGGCCTTCAACTGATTGGATAAGTCTCACCCGAATTATGGAGGGCAATCTGTTTTACTCAAAGTCCACTTATTCAAATGTTAATCTCATTCAAAAACCTCCTTGCAGAAATATCCAGAATAACATCTGAGAATGTATCTGGGGAACATGGCACAGCCAGGTCGATGAATAAAATTAACCATCACAGGAATCTGACCCACACAAAAGGTAGAAATAAGGAACTACATCTAAGAAAGTTCCACCATCCTCCTTCCTTCTCTCTAGTCAGGTTCTGTGCTCATCCAGTTTCTGTGCCTGGCCCTAGAATAGCTTACTTATTTTGGTGACATGTAGAAAATCTGCCTAACAACTCCCCTCTAGCAACTACCATCTATTCCACACCAAAAGAATTGGGGCATGAATTCCCAATTCGGTTTTAGTAAATGTTAAATAATGTTAAAGAAAGCATTACTTTTCTCTTGGAAAAAAAGAAAGCCTTTCCCATCCTGTGTCAGTGATAGTATATAATGGGCTAAGGAATATACCTTTACTGTTTATATCTTACAACCCTGCGTCTAGTCATTTCTCTTGAATAAATCCTCCAACCAAATGAAGTCCTTGAAATCACAGATTATACTTTATCCCTTTGCAATTCTCTACAGTGTTGAAAAGGCTGCTGGCACAGGCAGGAGTGCTGATTAACCAGTGGTGTTGTCACATTCTGTTTTATTTGACTCTGCTAATATTAAGCCACCAGCTAGCCCCAGTATTAAAAATAGCCCAGATTTATCTTTCAGGGTTGTCACCTAACTGCTACATCTCTACCTTGCATCACATAAAGAAAACTGAGGCAGCATTGGGGCAAGAGACTTCTTACTTTGTGGCTATTTCTTAGCATAGGTAAAGCCTGGTGATTTAATGAGGGTGTTCTCTCCCACCCTCCTTGCCCTAACTTAATTTTCATCTGAAAAGGATGCAATGAGTTCTGTTGGTATGGAAAAGGCCCTTTCTGCCCCTACTTGTGCTCTAATGCACACCAGCTGAGACTTCCCTTCCTTGCCCTGGAAAAGAAAGGATGTTCTGTTTTATAAAGTACTGAGGGACCTGGACAGGGCAACATTGCTCTATTAATATAAAATGAGATTATTCACCAGCTGTTGTTTCACTGCTTTCAGCGGACCCATTGAAACATTTGCAAAATAGCAAAGCGTTCTGGATGGGAGGGGCTATTGTTCACAATCCAGACCACCCAGCGGGCACCTCGGGTAGTGGGCTTTGCATCTGACCCGTGTAGAAACCTGATAAGACATCAAGGGTTTTGCATGGTCAGCCTGTGTCATTGGGAAACCGCGGCAGGCACCCTCATTTTCCTTCCCAATCATTTCCTTTTCCCCATTATTTTTCCCCTCCTCTTGCACAACCAGAGATCTCTCTAAAAATCTTTTCAAAAAGAAGTTCTTAGAATAAGTTAAAGTAAAAGCAAAGCCAGTTAGAAGAGAGCAAATGCTGCCTTGATATAAAATTTGTCTTCTAGAGCCCACAACATGACTTACTTATGTTTGATTTTCATAGACTTATAGAACGGGAGATGGGCAGGAGAATGCTAGGGAAAGGTATCTATTGGGAGCAGGACCCTCCTCAAATTTTGCAACAAACCACCTGAGCAATCCTGGTGCATGGGGAGGGCTTGGGGGAAGGGCCCAAGAATCTGCATTTCTGAAAAGCGATAAGGGGATGGACAATGCTTTGAGCAGCAAGGGTCTAGATTTTTTTTTAACAGTTTCTTTCTTTTTTTTTTTTTTTAAGATTTTTATTTATTTATTTGACAGAGAGAGATCACAAGTAGGTAGAGAGGCAGGCAGAGAGAGAGGAGGAAGCAGGCTCCCCGCCGAGCAGGGAGCCCGATGAGGGGCTCGATCCCAGGATCCTGACATCACGACCTGAGCTGAAGGCAGAGGCTTTAACCCACTGAGCCACGCAGGCGCCCATGGGTCTAGATTCAATATTGTTCAACCATTTCCATTTTGGAGTGCATTTGTAAATTTGCCCAGGTTATAGAAAATATAGTCTGAGCAGATGATTGAAGTGGCAAGATTGTTCTCCTTAAAGCTGAATTCCTTAATAAATGCTTTGTTACAGAAATATATGTGAGGAGCGCCTGGGTGTCTCAGTTTTTAAGCATCTGCCTTTGGCTCAGGTCATGATCCCAGGGTCCTAGGATCAAGCCCCACCTGTATCGGGCTCCCTGCTCCGTGGGAAGCCTGCTTCTCCCTCTCCCACTCCCCCTGCTTATGCTCCTTCTCTCGCTGTGTCTCTGTCTATCAAATAAATAAATAAAATCTCATATATATATGTGAGACTAGAGCACTGTATAATATCCATTTTAAAAAAATGATTCTCCTCTCTTACCTTTTGCTGATTTTCTACAGGACACCTACTCTGAGCCTGGATCCAGTGTACTAACCTGTAACTACAACCCCTATGAGATGTATTCTCTGAGAGTGAAGTCTCTGGAAGGCACTTTGGTCTTGTGGCAGGGAGGGTCTGAGTAGAGATCTGCCAATTAGTAACTGAGAGCCCTTGGACAAGTTGCTTAACCCCTCTCATCCTTAGTTTCTGCACCTAAGAGTGTGGGGGTGTAAAAAATTATTTTTGAATTTTTAAGTGGGAAAATAGGACTATGTCCCTTGCAGGATTACTGTAAGCTTTAAAAAAGATAATGTATGCAAATTACTGACTACATTCATGAAGTAATGTACATAAGCCATGTGAAGTGCTCCATAAACCAAGCTTCAAATCAAACAAAACCCTGAAACTGACATTCGGGATTGCTAAAATATTTTCTGATAAACCATTTCTAAAGGAAATCTTTCCAAACATTTCTCAGCCCCACCTTGTGTAACGGTATATATACCTAGTCCAATTTAGGTCTTTCCTTATGACTCAGGGTCCTTATTTTGAACACGAGTGACTGCACTGTCCTGAAACACAGGATGACCTCAGTCAGGGGGATGATGACCTCGGGCTTTCTAACATTCATCTCCCCGCCCCTCTCCCCCTCCAGCTCCCCCACAGCCTCCATGCATACTTCAATAATAGCACTTACCACACAGAGCCAAAAATATGTGTTTACCTCCTTTCTCAGGGCAGGGGCCAGGTTCTGAATAAATGCTTGCTGCTGAATGAAGACCTCCCCAGGCCCCAGTTAAAGGGTTGGGTGTCAGGAACTCAGCATGTGTTCATTAATTCAGAAGCTTTCAAATGGCTATATGTACTCAGCCAAGGGCTAATAGCAGGGCTCTATCTTATCTTTTAGAGATAGCGGAGAACCGAAATGACATTCCTCCCTAGAACCTTGTGATGGTTTTCAATCACTACAAGGCCCAGAACCTTATTACCCTTCTGGTCAATTGCAGCCCCTTTGGTCTTCTTTGGTGCTTGGTTCTGCTTTCATTGGCAGCAAGGTCACTGGAGCCAGACAGCCCTGGATTCAAACTCTGATCTACAATTTGATAGCTGTTTGACTTTGGGTGAGTTGCTTAAATTCTCTGCTCAGTTTCCAAATATGTAAAATGAGGTAATAGCCTTGTCTGCAGAATTGCTGTGTGTATGGAGATGGAGGTAAAGGGATTCTGGACGTCCTCTGAGGGAAGAGTTTTCATAACCTGTGCTTTGATAATCCCATTAGGGTTACGGGCAGGGGCCGGGCTGTAAGAAGTCTCTCTGAGCAGTATTAGATGGCTGTGAACTAGACTTGCAGAGAGCAAGGCCTGTTAAGAATCAGGCAGCTTTCTTTGCAGAACACAGAAGTGAGCAAGATACCAAGCTGCTCTGTACGGCTGACAATGGTGGCTCTTTGTCAGTAACCCTTCACCCTTGCTGCCACGACCTACCTTCCACATCTAGAGAGGAAAGATGCCAATATTTGCTTGTATTATTAAGGCACAAGTATGAATTTAAAGGTCAATCTTCTGAAATATTTCTGGGAAGTGTTTTCCTTTCTGATGTGCGTGGGGGGGGGTTGGGGGAGTTGGGTGGGCAGGGAGTTATGAGAAATGCTCCTCTTCTTATCTTTACATGTAATTACCCACAGATATAATTCCTAGAGCTATGGCAACCATCTTGTAACCATGAGGGACAACTCTGAGGATGAAAACCTACAGGCTGTGGACAGCAAAGAGGGAAGGCAGAAAATACCTGAGTTGGGTGCTTGATGACATCATTGTGCCTCTGAATTAACCAAGGCTGAAAATGACACCTCCAGAGATAATACACCTAATTAAGTTATATTTATTTATTTGTTTTAAAGATTTTATTTATTTATTTGACAGAGATACAGTGAGAGAGGGAACACAAGCAGAGGGAGTGGGAGAGGGAGAAGCAGGCTTCCCACCTAGCAGGGAGCCGGATGTGGGGCTCGATCCCAGGACCCTGGGATCATGACCTGAGCTGAAGGCAGACACCTAACGACTGAGCCACCCAGGTGCCCCTAAGTTATATTTAGTTACATATTCTGTTACCTGTTTCTTTCTTCTACACTCAGCATAAAATTGAAGAGGCTAAACCTTGGAGGTGGGAGGACAAGGAAGTTTGACGATAGCACAGCAAAAGAGGACATTAGAGTAAAGTCACTTCTGCTGAGGATTTTAACTTTTATTGGATATGCAGTGTAAACCTCTGCTCCACTCTGGGAAGGCGTCAGTAAATTCCACAGTTTCTTACAAATACTTTTGGTGCTGGTGGATTGTTCTAGAGAATTTGAACAAAGGTTGAGATCTACATCAAGAACGGTGCCTGATAGGGCGCATGGGTGGCTCAGTGGGTTAAAACTTCTGCCTTCAGCTCGGGTCATGATCTCAGGGTCCTGGGATCGAGCCCCACGTCGGGCTGCCTGCTTAGCAGGGAGCCTGCTTCTTCCTCTCTCTTTGCCTGTCTCTCTGCCTACTTGTAATCTCTCTCTCTCTATCAAATAAATAAATAAAATCTTTAAAAAAAAACGGTGCCTGATGAAAACAGAGACACACCTGGGAATAGCAGTACTTCTAGGTTATGTAAGAATTAGAGAGCATATCTGTCGGTCATCTAGAATGACATAGGACATATGCCATAAAGGATAAATACTATTATTATTTTATGTTACCAGTATTATTATCTCAGCTCCTGATTGGTAGCCAGCAAGGAGGTAAAAATTAGAGGCTCATGGGTAGGGCTGTACTTGGGGGCAGACCCAGTAGTAGACTTTGAGAAGAACTCTCGGATGGAGGCTGCATGAAGATAGCATGGAGCCAAGCATCCCTGGCAGGGGGACCACTGGTGCCAGGAAAGTCCAGCAGAGCTTCTGTGATCCTGCAGATGGAACAGAAGACTGGATCAGGGGCTGGAGGGACAGGGAAATGGGCAGTCGTTCCCTGGGTATAGAGTTTGTTATATGAGATGAAGAAGTTCGGGAGATCTGTTGTACAACAGTGTGCATGTAACGCTACTGTCCTGTAGACCTAAAAATGGCTAAGGTGGTAAATTTTATGTTATGTGTTTCTTATTACAATTAAGAAAAGACAAAAAAAGCTAGATCCCAGTTACTAGAATGAAGGCCTACAATCCTAACATGTTCAAGAGAAGCTTGACTGGTTTGGGAGGACCTTCCCAAATTTTCCCTAATTGGAAAAGGACTGGTCCCAGATCTCAGATTGAGACCGACATTCAACCTTCCATGTGGAAGGCCAGAGTTATAAACATTCTGTCTGTATACATATGTGTGTGTATCTTGAAAGTGGTATAAATACTCTATGTGTCTATACACCTATACATAGAAAACCTCCTTTCTGTGTGTATGTGTGTACGTGTATCTCCTTATTTTACTTAACCTCTCATAAAGGACCTTGAGTGTCAACCTATTTTACCCTGACAGCTAATGGGAAGCCCTCAAAGCCAGGGTCTTGCTTTGATCAGTGAGGTGTGACAGGATGGGCCATTGTGTGTGTTTCCATCTACTGTCTTGCTTTCTTCTGTTCTGCCACAGGAATGGTGTCTCAAAGAGGAGCTACTTCTGCAGGCTTGGTCTCAGAATGTGATAACACATGGAGAGCAGAAGCAGAGCCTTCTCTGATGTGGTGGGCAACAGGCAATGGCAGAGTGAGGAACGTTGATTGGTATGAGCCAACTCAGAGAGTCATTTGTTACTGTGGGAAAGCTGACTAATAAATCCCGGCAGCCTCAGCCAACGCACAGGATCAGGAGAAATAATAAGTTGTTGTTGTTTTAAGTTACTCCATTTTAGGGTTTTTTTAAGACAATAATGGATAACTGGGTCTTCCCACAAAGAACAGATGCCAACCTGAACCAAGGCAAGGTCAGATGAGAAGAGAAGATGCATTGAGAAATAGTAAAGGGGTGGTTTAGAACTCTTTCAATTACTAATGATAGAACTTAACCAAAAAGTGGAATTTATTGATTTAAGTTACTGAGGATTCAGGACTAAAATGCTGTCACAGGCTTCACTTTCTTTGCATCTTTTGGCTCTACCTTCCTCTGGCTGAGTGGGTTCCCTGGACTCTGTGGATCCCAACAACCTTGGGGATAGCACCCACTTGGTTCATGTCTTCCCAATTTCAAGTCCAGTAGAAAAAGCTTCTTTTTTGGTCATGCTACAAAAATTTTGAGATCCACTCTGAATAGAGTGGCTGAGGTCATAGGTACACCCCTGAGAAAATCCCTTTGACTGAGTGGGGATGGTGGTGATTGAAGAAGAGGGTACATTAGTTATGGGTCCTTCTGTTGAAACTCAAACTGGTTTTTAAGAGGAAAATTTATTCATTCATATAATTAAAAAAAGAGATAGAAAAACTCATGGCTATTCCAACCTCAGGTAAAGTTTGATTTGGAGCTGAAGAATGTCCAGAATTTGCCTCTTGACTTTTCAAAATTATTGCCAGCTAAGACTACTTCTTACAGGAGATTTTGAAAATGAAGGAGAAGTGGGTTTGATGATGATAAGAGGTTCCAATAAAATGTGTGGGATTCTTCTTTTTAATTGCTTTCTTTTTTTTTTTAAAGATTTTTTTTTATTTTATTTATTTGACACAGAGAGATCAGATCACAAGTAGGCTGAGAGGCAGGCAGAGAGAGAGAGGAGGAAGCAGGCTCCCTGCTGAGCAGAGAGCCCGATGCGGGCCTCGATCCCAGGACCCTGAGATCATGACCTGAGCCGAAGGCAGAGGCTTTAACCCACTGAGCCACCCAGGCGCCCTTTAATTGCTTTCTGCAAACAAACACAGGTATAAGATATTGGTCCTACAAACAAACACAGCTTATAAGATATTGGTTCTGGTGAATGGTCATAGATTTGTGTTTAAGTTCATCATTGTTCCAGCTGCCCGCAGAGACAAGAGTGCAAAATGAATCCAGATTGCTTGACCTTAGATCCTGGCTTTCACACCGATTAGTTGGTGCCTTGGGCAAGTCATTTAACCACTCAGTGTCTCAGTGTACTCATCTGTAAAATGAGAAATGACTTTATCTATCTATCTTAAAGGGTTGTTGTTAATAATACTTGCGAATCACTATGAACAATGCTTAGAACATGTTAAGTGCTCAATCAGTGTTCATTATTATTCTCATGTTTACAGTAAGCAAAGAATCACTTGTAGACTTTTTTTTCAGAATTATGACCATTTTAGACGGCAGGTGTTCACTTGGTTTAGATATATCTCTTGGCAGTGAGTGACTGGAACGGTATCTACTCCTGTTATGGGTCAGAAAGCATTCTGACAGCATTTTGCTATGTATTTTCACTGGCTTCCCATCAGTTACAGGACTGTAGTCTTCCAAGAGAGATACCTCCCTTTATTTGTACTTCCTTGGTATAAAAGAAAACCTAAGTTCGATGAAAAGTCTACAAAGGGAACAAAACAAAGGTTTTTTTTTTTAAACTAGTATATATTTTGCAATCCAGCTTTGAATAGTGAGGGCAGAGTATTGTCCTCTCTATCTTTTTTTCATCTCATTGCATAATCATGCTTTTTTTTTTCGAAGAGCTTAGAAAAACGGAAATTTCAAAGTAAGTGTGATGTTAGCAATTTGTATCATGATGAGTTGTAGGTTACTCATAGCTTCTCCTGGTTATTTTTGTTTGGATTGTTTTGTGTAGTTGGGGTTGATAGTACAATTGTTCTATGAGTCTGGAATTATCTTGGCTCCGGCTGCCTGCATTCCTAACTGCAATGTGTCCCTCTGTGAGAGTGGCAGGGATTAAGCTCTGTGGGCACATTATCCCCAGCTTTCTCTCTCAGTTTTGGATGCTGTTACATAAGGTTCCATAATGATCGGAAAGAGGGGAGAGTGGGCAGGGCTGAGGAGACAGATAAATGGAAGTACTTTCAAAAGCGCTGGGATGTGTAACTTGCATGGGTTTTATCTCCAAGCTAATGGGTGGTGGGGGGAGGGGTATGAATTTTGCCTCATTGCTCTGCAAGTCAGCCTTAGTTAGCCAATAGAATTCTTGTACAAATACAAACATTTGCTGGACATGTGCGTGAATTAAATTGCAGGGATGGTTTGGGAATCAGAAATCTCCTGGGTCACTCTATAGATTTAAACAGCTACCTGAGTCTAAGGTTTCTTTAGGGCAATTCAAGTTGTTTTTATCCTGTAGAAGTTTGATGTCCTAGATGAAGAAACAAAATAATGTAAGTGTGTTATGATGTTCTTGATTTTAATTCAATTTAATATTTTTGAGTAGCCAGCAAGATTTGATTACTCATAGTATGAAGAAAACATTGGGGTCTAATTTTAGTCTCAAAAACTTGAATTTTTGATCCCTAAACATTAATAAAAATAGTCTTATTAAGTAATTAAAATATGCGGAGCATTGTACTGCCTACTTTAATGGTGTAGGTATTTGTATCTCTACAATTTAACTTACTGAAGCTTTGAAAGTTTAAGAAACACTGTGGTCACAAGTCTACTGAGAGCCAGTTATTTTTTTTTTCTCCTTAAGTAATCTCTAAGACCAACATGGGGCTCAAACTCATGACCTGGAGATCAAGAGCTGCTTTACCGACAGAGCCAACCTGGTGCCCCACAACTCTAATGAAATATGGGAATTGAATACAGCTCTGTCTAAGGCAGTTCTGTCCCATAGAACTTTCTGTGATGATGTTATGTATTTCTGTGGTTCAATATGGCAGCTACAATTTGGAAGCTACTGAACATTTGAAGTGAGACTAGTGTAACTGAGGAAATCAGTTTTTTATTTTATTTAATTTTAATTAAAATTAAATTTTAATAGCCACATGTAGTGGTTGCACAGGACATCACATTATTTGACCTATAAATTTTCAGTCTACTGTGATCTCATGTGTAGTACATTTAGATATCAAAGACAGCAAATGTAAAGAAGTAGTTGGAGAAAAAAATAACATTTTATCAAAATCAAAGTCATTTACTATTATAATTTAAAAAATTTTTTATCTGAGTTTAGTGGACCAAAACAAAGTCAATTAAACTGCAGTATTTAAAGGGAGGTAGACCTCAAAGTTAAATGACTCACAAAATTTAGGTTGGAAAAACTTCTTTTAGAAAATTTCTATTGTACATTTTACTTGGTGATTATTAACATATTGACAATGTTGATTATAAGGGGAATAGCAATTTGAAAAAAGGAAAAAATGTTCCTGGAACTGTACTCTTACTGCAAGATTCAGGTCTTTAGGCATTTTCCAATCTAGGGATCCATAAATTCCCCAAGTAGCAGGAACAGAGGAGTATGTTTACAATCAAACTAACCAAACTTCTTTTTATTAAAGATTTTATTTATTTATTTATTTGAGAGAGAGAGGGAGAGAGCACAAGCAGGGGCAGTAGCAAAGGCAGAGGGAGAAGAAGACTCCCCAGTAAGCAGGGAGCCCAATGTGGGACTCGATCCAGGAACTCCGGGGTCATGACCTGAGCCAAAGACAGACGCTTAACTGACTGTGCCACCCAGGTGCCCATAACCACACTTTTTTGATTTCTACTTTCAGGTGTCTCCTGCCTCCAGTTACTTTGTTTTTCATAAAAGGTTTTAGAACTGAATATTTACAGATCAGCATCTTTAATGCTCAATATTCATAAATAGACTACGTCTCCAACAAATAGTGACATGTAAACAAAATGTAGATCCCTACCTAATAGAACTCTAGATGATAACCCCTTTCTTGTCTAACCTCTGGATTTATGGTTCTTTGGGCTACGTTGTCTCCTAGCTCTGCCAATTCAACAGTCAAGTCTTTTTTCTATAAAGACTAGTTTTCTCATACTAGTTCATCATTTCTTAGCAGCCAGTCTACCTGGACTTTTTTTCTTTTTCTTTCAATTCACTACAGCTTTACTGTCTTGTGGAAATCCTTTTGTTTGCACCAGATCCAGGGAGCACTCCATGTGTTGCCGGCCAGAAGGGGAACATGGCTCTCAGGAGCAAGGGTCCTGCAGGAGACAGGTACATTGGCCAGTCCCTGCAGATGACCTGGCTCTAGGTTGTGGAACTACTCCTGGTCCCATCCCTCTGTGTGTCCACCCTCAGAAAAACAAATCACAGATATGGGCACTGGAATCAGATTGCCTGGACCCTATCTCTCCTGACCATGCAGGAGTTACTTAACATTTTTTGGCCTCACACTCTTCATCTATAAAATGGGACAAAAAGAGTTTTTATCTGATAATATTGTTGTGGGGATTAAATGAAAGTGATCCCAGTAAGGGGTTAGCATACTTCCTGGAATAATTATTGATTGTTGTTATTACTGGTTATTTTTATTATTTAAAGTTATTTAAAGTCCCTAATCCCCCTCCTTACTATGGTGTGACTTTTTTATGCCACAAAGAAACATTTTTATGGATTCTCCTCCAGTTGGTCAGTTTCATGTTTTTTCTCTACTCCAGTTTCTGTATTTACGCATCCATCTAACATTTATCAAAGCCCCATTAAGGGCCAGGTACCATCTTAGAGATGGGGACAGAATGTGGAGTAAGACACATTTCCTCCAAGTGCTCATGTTTACTGGAGGAGATAACACAGAAACAGATACCAAATCTGGTATTCATTCCAAGAAGTCACTTTCCAGCAAGTCTAGTTTCATCAAAATATCTTCCAGCAGGGAACAGCTACAGTTGGATACCAAGGGGCTACTCTTTGTTTCCTGGTGTGGGGAAGGGCTGATGGATGTTAATAATAGGCTAGGTATACCAGACATTCCATCCACTGTGGTTCACATGGTTTAATAAAGTCCTTCACACCTTAATGTGAATGAACTGTTTCTTATCTGAGGTGAATACCTGAGAGTGAAAACTGTGACTTGGGGTGATTGGGTGGCCTATAGCATTTGAGAGAGAGCAGATGTGGCACGCTGAACACAGTGGGAGCCTCTGAAAGGTCAGAAGGCCTATGAAGGACTGGACACCAGTGGATAAAAGTCAGAACGCTCAGCTCCAGTTATGATCATTTACCATCTTTGGATTTCTCTTTTGTTAAATAATGAGAAATACAAGGGATGCTGCTAGTTTGGATAGATGATCTCAGGGACTCAGAGAATTACGCCTGTAGGAGGAGCCTAGAGATCATCCAGTCCAACCTGCTGCTTTTATAGGTAAGGAACTTGTGACTTAAGAGAGGTGAAATAACCTGTTCAAGGAAACACCGCCTGTTATTTATAAAGTTGGCAAGTCACTAAGTTTCTGAGACAGTGGTCTTCTCTAGGATATCATTTGGTTCTATAGCTGGGATATTGTAAACTTATAATTAAGGTCAAGGATCATGACCTTGAGATATGGAGAGGTCCTTAAGTATATTTGGAATTATTGAATCATGCTTTTTATATCTATAGTATGCTCAATGCAACTTTAACATTAAGTTTATTTTACCACATTCTGATTATTGGAGAATTATATTGGAAGTGTAATGTATGTGTCTTAGGTCCATGGGCCCATCATTACAAAATGAAGCCACTTTATTTGTATTATCTGCATTATTATGTATGAGTGCTCACTGGCCAGATGCTAGCCCCCCTATGTGTCCCCAGTTATTCCTGAGAGTTCTCAAGTTCTTCCTCTTTGACTTCTCACCTTACTGCCACACTGCTGTGTCTGCTGCTACTGACTTTTGAACCAGAGCCTCAGGCTCCACCTGCCGCAGAAAGAGAAAGAGATGATCATTCCAACTGTGTTCTCAGGGATTAGAGATGATTTACATAAACACCTGGCATGCAGAAGTATTCAGTAAATATAAACTCTTATCATTATTTTAGATTTCCTTCCCACCAGAGTTTCTAGAAGCATAGCTAGGTGGTTGAGTTAATGAATTTCAGTGTCATTTTTTTCAATTTTCTGTGTTCACTCTTTGCTTTAGGTGCTCTTAGAGAGTAGTGCAATAGTTAAACATGATTATGAGAGAAGGAAGTTCATTCATTCATTCACTCACTCATTCATTCATAAAACATGCATGAGATTCAATTATTCTAGGCTGGGGAACACAAATATGTACAACCTATTTCACGGGTTTGAGGTGATTGTGAGAGAACAGACTACACAAATTGCAGCAATACAAAACAGTATGTAAATTCCTCTGGGCTTCAGGGAGGAAGATATCACTGCTGGTTGGAAAGACAGTAACAACAAATATTGAACTCTCATTTGCAGATGAGAAGACAGTTCAGGGGAAATAGAGTGACTTACCCGGGCTTGCTCTGGTAGGAAGTCAGCCCTAGGGTCTGATGGTTTAGGTTCGGAAGGTCTCTCTACTGCATCATACTGGGAAAGCTTCATGGAGAAGGTGACTTCATGGACTAAGTATTTAAAGAGGGACCACTTTTGACAGGTAGAGACAGGACCAGGCTTTTTAGGTAAATCAGACAGCAAAGATGTGAAGGCTCAAAAAGTTAAGACATATTTTGGAAAGGGTGAGTAAACAGGTTAGCTGAAGCATTCGCTATTTGTAGAGGAGTCAGAGATAAGGAAAGTGCACTGCACTGTGGCTAGATCTCACATAATCTGAACCACCAGACTAAGGAGTTTAGAAATGATTTGACAGACAGTGGTAGAGGGGAAGGGGTGTGTTGAATACAGGGAGAATTAGGTAGATCTGGGGAGGTGAGTCAGATTATTGTGGAGAAGCTGGAGAAAGCAGGGGAACCAGTTAGGAGGCAGTGTCAAGGTAGACTAGTGGGTGGCATGGGAAGAAGAGCCAGATCTAAGAAGCACTGAGTGATGTATTAACATGGTGACTAGATGTGGGAGTTGAGAAAGAGGCAGGGAGTAAAGAAGGCCCTTAGCTTTGAGTGGAGTCCCTAGAAGAATGGTAAGGCCAGAGTTGGTGTATTTACCTGAGGAGCTGACTTTGAAGGAAAACTCATGAGCTCCTTTTTGGTTCTGCTGTGTTTGTGTTGCAATCAGTGTGTTGCCATCTGACTAGCCACTGAGAAGGTGGGTGGTGAGTCAGAGGGAGAAGAGTTTGACTGACTTCCCAGGCAGAGGGCTCTTCCTTCCTGTCTCTGCTCTGCTCCACACTCCCCTTATTGCGTCTGATGACAACAACACCTGCTGTGTGGTAAACACTCAAAGTAAGTTTGGAAAAGAAATCCACCTAGAAGAAGACTTGTCAGGAAAAGTTTTAGGGCAAGGGAGAAGATTAGGGTGAGGGAAAAGAGATGGTTGCTAACAATGGGAAATACCAAATTTGAGTCACTGGATATGGTGATTTCCCAGAGATTAAGGACTCCAAGGTGTGGTGGGAGCTACAAGTGGTAGAAATCTGATGGAGTAAAGAATATGGAGTTAAGAGAGATTCTGGGGCCAGCATGTGGATGTTTAAGTTTCTGGAGATAATGGCAAAGAGTAAAAATGACTGGGTTAGACCCAGGCAAGAGAGGACCCTGCTCTGGACCCTGCCTTAAAGGACCTCACTCTGGCTCTCTTCTGTACCCCTCCTTGCACTACCCAGTTCATGGGACTAAGAGGTCATGCTCACTGCTTCTAGATCCAGCTCTGGGTACCAAGCCCTGGGATGCCCTGCTCAAATGGACAAGCCTGCATCCAGGGGCTACCCCGGCCTCTATCCTGGGTCTGTCCTGGTAGGGGTACACAATGCCACTACTTTGCACACTCCAGGCCTGAGCAATGGCCAAGGAGCCTCCCTTGAGGCGAGTATGGGGATGTAAATAAAGCTTTGGGGGTAAGAACTTGAACTTTTCGGGTAGGGGTATGCACATATGCTCTATTCCAGTGTGGGATGGAGCCAGGAGATGCAAAACAAGGGGAACAAAAATTGGGTGGGGGGTTGACTTCCAGCCCTATTTGCATGATCACATTCTGAAGCAGAAGTCCAAGGAGTCAGGGAATTTAAATTCAAACCCAGACTTCCAGGTTGTAAAGAAAGTACATTTGTCAATGTCAAATATTAGAATATATTTTATTTAATTTTGTAAGTTTAATTTGCACCTTTTCATTATTTATTTATTTATTTCAGTAGGCTCCACACCCAGTGTGGAGCCCAACATGGGGCTTGAACTCACAACCCTGAGATCCAGATCTGAGCAGAAATCAAGGGTAGGACACTCATCTGACTTAGCCACCCAGGTGCCCCTATGCTTTCTCAATATTTAGATATGTGCTATGTAGACCTCCATTTGTGATCCTATCCTCATATGTTAGGGGTCTTCAGAATCAGCAGGTTATAAAGATCTCCCCATTGTGAGCCTTGAACTTCCTTCCCCTTTCTTGACAACCACCACACTTTTTGGGTGATAACTTGTTTTATTGTCTGTCTCTTCTGACAAACATGAACCTGTGTGGAGGCAGGAACCAGGCTGTCTTGTTGACAAATAGATCCTAGTGCTAGTACAGTAACTGACACATGGTATGTGCTCACTAAGTATGTTTAAAACTCTAAAATGGTGAAAGACTTACACATTTGATGACAGAAAGTAGGATGGAGAGAAGTGATGGAAGGGGGTAAAGTAACCTTTAAAGAGAATGCCTTACTAAATTATAATAGAAATAGAGCAGCAGTCTGGAATTTTCTCTTGCAGTCAGTCAGGGACTGACTGGCAAACACACACTTCTGTTGCCTTAAGAACTACAGTTGAAGTAATCCATTCATTCTAAATTTTAGGTGTGTGCAATTGTTTCCTTTCGAATGAGTGGTTGGATTAGGATCAGATATTAACATGAGGAACTGGAATTCTCAAGTGACTGATACACTGAAGTGCATTTTAAAATGCAAATTGACATTTAAAAATGAAGAGAAAACACAGCCTTTTAGTTTCCTTTGAAAAACTGGACCTTTGGCAACAGTGGTCTGAAGCCTTTAAATGGGCCTGTGTTTATCAATGGGCCACATCCTACCACTCACAAAACAAATGCCACGGCCATCTAAAGGCCTCTGAATTCATGACCCCTGGACAGCGGGATCTTTAAGGCCCCTTTGCCTCGGAAAAATGCCTTCTTTAATCTCTTTAGGATTATATTTCTACCAACCTTTTAATTACCTCAGTATCATTTGAATTATACTATAATATTGCATACCTGCTTATATCTGCCATAGATTCTGAAACTTGATTATCTCACATATAATCAAAGAAACCCAACTGCTCCAGAAAGCTACTTTCTGTTAGTGTTATTGATCCAAATTTCCTGTAATTAGTCCTCCGATGACCCGAATGGGAGATTCTAGATCGTAGAGTCTGCAGATGACAATTTGACTGCTTCCTGAAGGCTGAGAAGATTATGTGTGGTGATGGAACGAGGGGTGCTGGGGACACGGAAATGCAGGAATTGCCAGTGCGAAGGTTGCAGAACAGGGTTTGGGAGGATGATGAAGAAACCAAGAAACAACGCTACAGCGCTGATTTATTCAAGTATTTACTGAGTATTTACAACATGTCAAGAACTGTTTTGACACGAGGAATTCAGCAATAAACCAACAAAAGTCCCTGCTCTCACTGAGCTTAATTCCAGTGCAGTAAGCCAGGTAGCACATACGTGAACACATACATCGCAAATCTACATGTTAGATGGAAATAATTACTATTTATAAAACCAAAGCAGAGCAAGGGAACAACGAATGAGGGTGGCTGCTATTCCAGGAGACCCCAAAGAAGCAAGGAAGCGAAGCACAAACCGTCGATAGGTTTCTAATTTTCTAGGCTACTGGGAGCGAGATGCACTTCTCAGGAAGCCCCGCCCCTCCCTCCCAATAGGGCGCAAGGTGCCATCTCTTGGAGAGCCCTTCCCACTTCCCCGCCCAGAGGCCGCCTTGGGGCGGGGCTTCGCGCCTGGGCGCACGGAGCGCCCGGCGCTGAAAGCAGCGCGCACAGAGTTCCCGGCATTCTTCCCGTTCTGTCAAGGCCGGGAAAATTCCCCCCGCCGGTACCTGGCATGCTGGGAACTGTAGTTTCCGCCCATAGCTTCGCGTCTCAGCGGGCAGTAAAAGCCGCTCGATCCGGCTCCATTGCGGGCACATGACTTGCATCCTCCAGGGGTTGTGGGGAGGCCCTGGGGAAGGTGAGGGTCATCCCGAGAACAGTCGGGCAGGCATCCAGGCGGTGGCCGCCCCGGTCACGTGACCGCAGCGGGCCCGGCGCGCGCGACTCTTCAGCGCTATTCCCGCCCCGCCCCGCCCGTCAGTGGGCCTGCGCCTCCCCCGGCGCTGCTGCCACCTCGCGCTCGGAGGCGTCACGGAACGTGCTCTCCTCTCCCCCTCCCCCTCCC